>JAOXJK010000008.1:7327737-7364104 GCA_025774025.1 Xenus cinereus
GCAATTTCACAAATCATTTTTCTAACAATTAAGGAGTGTGCAGGGGTGAAATGGCGATTTCACATGCAGATCTGGGGGCCGGGGGGGTGTTACCTGCGCACCCAAGCAGCCAGCTGAGAGAGGGAGAACCCCTTTTTCTTTAAATTTTTATCTTCTAATTTTTCCTCTTTTTAATATATATATTTAATTTTTTTTTTTTTTGTAGCCCACTGCTCTGCTTCATTACCCATGTTCACAAAAGAGAGACCCCTTCTTTTCTCTCCTGGGAGCGGCGAGCAATAGATTAAAACAAGCATCAATCAGGAAAGGAGCAAGTAACTGCTTAAAGGAACAGGGGCAGAATTCCTCCCCGCTTCCCCCTTTCCCTGCGCATCTCCATGGTTTCCTAAGGTATGTTTCTGGTTGATAAATGCCGTATATCGCTATTCCCTTTGGAGAAACGGCTTGTAAATCAGCGCTGAGAGCCAACTCATAAGCAGAAGGGAAGGGGGTTGGCTTCTCTTTTTATTATTTATCATTATTATTATTATTTTTTAGGAGCGTCTCTGGCCCCCCCGCATCCATCCCTTGCATCCACCGGGAGAGGAAGGGGCTTCCCAAGTGCGAGGTGTTAGATGTCGCCTTGAAGGGGGCTGGGGGGGAAAAAAAAGGGCTTTATATCCAATTCTCGACTGGAAAAAGATGCACACAGGTTAGCTGAGCCTGCCCAGAAAAATCACCGGGGCAGGAGCGCTGCACCGGAGGCGAGCAGCTCCAATCATCAATTATTATTAATTATAATTCTCCTTAAAAGAAAGTCCTACTCTTTTTTTTTTTTTTTTTTCGGGATGCCATCCCATTTCTAGAGCAGATCTAGAAACGAGAAACCTCCTTAGAAGATCAGCCAGATGCATCTCATCTGGTTAACTAAAACCTGAAGAATTTGACCACGATTTTATTTTCCCCCCTCCACAAGTAGGATGCAAAAAAAAAAAAAAAAACAAAACCCAAACCAAACGCCCGGGGATGAATTATTTAATGAAAAGTTGCTACCTTCTGCAATTACAAGAAGATTACTAATGTGGGAAGGTTTTCTATTTGAGATCCCGGAGTAATAAGCATTATTTTTTTAAGCGATTATCCAATAAATCTCTCTTTAAAGGGCGATAAATCCACCTTGAAAACCGAGGATTTAAAAAAAATATTTCTGAGGGACTTCCGCATTTTTTAAAATGACCATTGAAAAATCGTGAAAGGAAGAGTAACACATTCAGCCTGAAGTGTTTGTTTTCTCAGAAAACCCAGAAAGGAGAGAAGGAATATTTGCAGGCTCAAGAAAAAACGGGCTGCTTGATTAAAAAGGTGGCTGGGAGCTGGAAAAGCAGCTCCTGGTCCGCGACCAGGAAAGCCAAGTCCACACATCCTCAACATCACCAAAAAAAAAAAAAAAAAAAATTAATTCTTCTTGCATTAAAGCCCAGAAACTGCCAAACGATTTGGGTGCAGACACTTGGTGCCTGATCCCACTCAAGCCTCTTGCAGCGTCCCCGACCCGCTGACGCAGAAGTGCCCTCCCATGTCCCAGGAACCCTCAAACGTCCCCAGGTATCGGAGTTCCTTGGGCAAAGCAGCTCCTCAAAGGGGGCTAGAGGCAAAAAAAATGACCTGTCTTTATGGCTAAGATCTGCTGTTGGTTGCAGGTGAGTCAGAAGCAGCAAAGAGAGGGTAGGGAAGGGGAATTTAAGGTCTTTGCTTGGTTCTCCAGCTGCAGAGCATGGCCCAGATTGCAAGGAGAGCATCATGGTGGTCTCCAGTTCTCCTTCCTCCCCTTTCATTAGGGGAACAAGGCTCTGCTTATTTGCCAGAGCTGCTCTTAACCTTCATTGCTCGAGAGGGGAAAGAAGAAAACCCCCACGCAGTCTGACCATGGGAGTTTTGAAACCCTAGAGCAGGGAGAAAACAGTTTCTACTTCTAGGACTGCTCCTAAAGGAAAAGTTTGCACTTTATTTTTTAATGCAGAGTCCTCCTGCTCCACCACCACAGCCCTACAGCTTTGCAAGGAACCGGGTTAGCCACGCTGTTAATTTGTGCATGTAACAGGAATTCATTTGTGGGTTTGTTTTTTTTTTTTTTTTTCCCAGGGAAGGCAAGACCCAAACCCAAGAATAAAACTCCTCCAACTCCTCTCCCTGTCAGGATGCGGAACAAAAGGCGGAGTGACACTCCACCACCGGGGCTCCTTGGATCTGCCTCTCCACTGGGTCAGGTTTAATTTGCCCAGAGTGCAGTATTAATAGGATGTAAGCTGCGCCCTTGAACAATTACCTTATCAAAGCATAACATCTATGGAATGAGCAAAGTATTTTCATTAAACAAATCAAAATAATAAGGCTGGCAATGGCCTTGTTCATTCTTTGAACCTATAAGTGGCTTTAGAGATATTCAACAGTACCGCTCCAACTTCTATTCCGCTGGTAGTCCCTGCTTAGTTTTTCTAAAGAAGATTAACTACTCCTTGCTAAAAGGCTCAGTTCTACTTTTGTCAGGGTGCACAGACTAATTGGGTTTTCCCTGCATACAACGGGCTCCTGTACTCCCGCTACCGGTCTCGCTTCCCATTTCATGTGGCTTTTCAAGATGGGGAGAGCATGTTCCTCCATGCATTTGATTTGTTTAGTGTTATGGATTAGAAATAACACACTAAAATAGGACCTGACCGTGCTGGGAGAGCGACCGCATTGAGATGCTGCTGGAGCAGAGAGAGGATACGAGCAAGAGGGGATTTTCCTAACTTGTGCCTTCTTGGAGTTTAGCAAATAATATACTTTCAAGGGAACAGGCTGTTGGAGAAGGTGGCAAGGGACACAGCTGGTCCCAGGGGAACACACCTAGGGGGACAGCATGCTGTAGGAAGAAAGAGGACAGCCTGGGAGCAAAGGGGATTGTGATTTCAGGGTGCCTCGCTGATTTTAGGGTGCTTTTCTTTTTGGGACGCTGAGCTTCAGGCACGCTAAAGACGGGCTTACAAAAGAGAGCAGAGCACCTGCCCTCAAATAATTCAAGCTGCCTCTGCACTGGGTATAGATCCAAATCCCTTGTTATCTGCTTCATCACTCACCTGTCCCCAGATTAGTCCCACTCCAGCACTTGGGGCCAGAACATTTCTCACCCCCATAAAGACATCACTCTTCCTTCCTTACGCCGGGGGGTCAGGAAAGCACACCCGTACGCCGGTACGTAACAGCCCAGCTACTCTCCGTGCTTCCACAGCTGCCTGGATTTTCCGGGAGCTGAAGCTTTGTGTAGGCAAGAGGGACATCGTGTTTGATGAAGCCCTTGGAGGGCCAAGTAAATCCAAGTAGAGGGCTCATATCTCACAGCCTGGTCTGGCCCCAGGAGGCTCCAGCACAGAGACCATGGCGGCAGCAGCAGGAAGAAGTCCCGGGAGAAGTGGGGAGCATGGAGAGGAGAAAACACAAAGGGTTTGGTGTGGTCTTTCTTGCAGTGTAGGGAATCAGATGGAGCCAAACTGCATATTTGTCTGGGTGAATTAAAAGCACAATCCGCTCTTCCCAGAGGGAGCAGTTGCTTCATATTTATACATTTAGTCTTACAGGTGTAAAATAGCTCCCCTTTATGCTTATATAATAATTTTTTCATTTGAATTTCAAGGCTTTATTCCCTTCTTTGGATTCAAGTCTCCTACCTGAGCCTGATTCTCCGTATTGCCATTAATTCCTTCATCACAGAAATGAATTCCATTTAATTCTCTACAGCAGTTGTTAAGGTAGATCAAAAAGTGCATTTGCAAAGGTTTCTTCCCCTTCTCCCTTATAGTTTCCAGCTCACCTATGTCCTGAAAAGACTTGAATTTGAAGCCATGGCACTACTCACCACCAGTTCCTCTCCTTGCAGAGGAGAGAGGGATGGACAGGAGAAGCCCTTATTCTCCCCCCACAGTTCACAGCTGGGGTATTTCAGCCTGACTGGGATTAATAAGGTTAATTATTGATACCAGCTGCAGATACAGCTTACCTGTTCCACCAGGTGAGTTCTAATTAGAGAAAGCCTGGCCCCAAGTGAGTTGGAAAGCTAAGACAATAGCAAAACTCAGGATTTCCAAGAGGAAGAAAGCAAGGAAATAGAGAGATTTCAAAGAAATGAAAAGATTTAAGGAAAACCTTCACCAAACACACAGATTTTAGCAACACCAGACTCTCTCTCAGAGGTGCCATTTAAGCATTTATTCAGGTAACCATGTGGCACCCTGAAACCAGCACATCTTTACATCACGCTGGATGCAAACACAGCAAGAAAAACTCCACTAACCAACATATTGATAAAAATCAAGCAATAACAATAATATAAGACTCACAAAGATCATATCAACTTTCTAGAAAGCTAAATACTTCTATCAGACTTGCTGCTTGAACTCTAACAATATCTAAAGTAATTACTCAGAACCTCCTCATTTAAAGCCCTTTATTTAAAATAGCTTGGGCATCTCAGTATAAAACCTGCTTTTTATTCCCATTCCTGTTTAGAACATGCATTTAGCTCTAGCATTATATAGGTGGAGCTGCTATGTTGCCAACTATAATGCTGCATGAATGTATTGCTACAGCAATAAAAAAGAAAGAGTAATAGAGCTAAAAACCTTCTTCTGGTGCTTAATCACAGCACTGAGAGTTAAAAATCCCACAGCACACCTTCCCAGCTTAAATATAGCCAACAAGCCTCTAGATTATACAGAGTAAAACAACGTTACAATGTCATTAATGTCATTTTATGTAAATAGTTGATAGTAAAGAGTAAAACACATACCAAGGCCTAGAAACCAGGACTCTGGCCAGGCATGGGGAAGGGAATGGGAGGAACTGGGGATTTTTATAGCACTGGAGCCTCTCTGGAACCCCCCATATAGGAGGGAGCACAGTAGACTTCTATGAGTTTCACCTGGGGTTGTGTGTGGGGCTGGTGGTGCTCAGAGTTTGGCTCGAGTTGCTTTGGGGCCTGCAAGCAGGTGAAGAAAGCTCTTGGGAAGCACTTACTATAATTTTCAAACTTATTTCTAAGGTTGCTGGAAAGCAGTGTGTGCAAAGCAGCAGAAGTGGCTGAGGTAGGCAAGCTCTGGAAAACTTCATGTTTTTTTTCTGGACTGGCTTCTACAGTATCAAGGTAGGTGCTGTGTAATTATTTAGGGTTTTTCTTTTTAAAGTTGATAACTTTGTAGTTTTGCTGTTTGTGTTCTTGGTCTCTAAACTCAAGGCAGACCTTATATAACAACTCTACTAAAGTAGTTAAAGAACCTTAATGTTTCTTTCAAAAAAAAAAGGTATTTTTTTTAATTATCCTTAATTTTATGTGCCTGAGCTGACTGATTATTGCTCTCCCCTTGTAGGGGTTCCTGAGGTGGATGGTGGGAGGTTAGTGCTGGGAGGGCAGCTCTGGTGAAGGAATACACTGTAGTGAGGAACCTCACAGTAGGGTACTAGTAAGTAAGGTTTGGGTTCTACTGGTGGTTGCAGACAGGCTGGAAGGGCTTTTCTCTCCTCTGAGCCCTGGGAGATGGTGTTCTTGAGCATCAGCAATGCAGATAAAGATATGGATGCAGAAATAGGCTGAGCTCCTGGGGAATGTGTCTTATATTAGCTATATATTTTCAACATTCATCTAAAAGTCACTGGGTGAGTGTTATGAGCCAGAAACGTGCTGGTTTTAAACTAATGTGATCTGTTTTTGCTTCTAAGGAGGCTGTTTGCAAGCCAGTAGGAGAAAGAGTCCTCCTGGTTGAGGGACTTGGCTTTATTCTTAAAATAACTGGTTTAATTCTTTCTTTTACTATAGATTTCCTGATCTAACTTTGGGGCAGTATTTCTGTTATCTCCTCCCTGCCTTGTTCATGAGCTCTAAAGGGCAATGATGGTTTGCAGATCCTCTGAGGCTGTTCCTAAGTTCCAAAGAGTTGTAATTTGGCAGCTTCCCTGGTGTGGTTTGCAAGAGGCATCTCTTCCTGAAAGCCAGTTTGAATTTGGGATGCTTCCAGCGCTGAGGAAGAGAGAAACAACAAGCAGAAGGGGAAGAAAAGGTTAAATCCCACCGAGCAAACCTCCAATTCCCCTCTTTCATTCCCACCAGGTAGCTTCTAATTACTCCAAGAGGAAAAAGGTCAGGAGGTGGGAGGAGGCTGCCACAATAGGGAGGAAAATGTTTTATTAGCTACTAAGTTAAGGGCTCCCACCCCCTGCCCGGGTGTACCCCTGCACCCCGCTACTCTCTGCAGGCTTAAGACTCTCAGCAATGCTGAGCTGTTCCTAGTAGGTGATACCTTTGATGGCCAGGTATTTGTCTTAACTGGGGGGAAAAAAGTGCCTATATTGTTTGGTTCTGTATAACTTTAATGCTAGGTTGTGCTCTCCGTATCACCAAAATGCAATGCCGTTAGCTCAGGTGAATGTTGCGTGGAGAAGGTCTCTCCACTTTGGAGCTCTTGGAGCTGTGTTTGGTTGTGTTAACGGTGCACGTAGAGCCTGAAACTATTTCTGTGTCTCCATCTCTGCCCAGAAGTGCTTGGGATGAGGGATTATTTTCTTCCCATGCAGGCAGCAGCGGTACGTCCTGCTTCTGTAAGATGCTTTCTCTGAGAGCTATTGTAAGACCTTGCTAAATTTGAGATGAAGCTGTTTGCTTTTCTAATGTGAGACTCGGCGGTGTTTTGTCTTCCTTTTAAAATGTACTTTTCTAGCCATTTTTGCTCATCCCATAATAGTGATTACACCAATTCACAGTGAGACAAAACATTAAAGGGGGGAAAAAAAAAATCCCAGTCTAAGAAATGCATAATTTTTTTGTCTGAAGGAGATAAGTCTTCAGAACCACAGAAAGAAATTTGCACGCGGCTCAGCCTCGTAGTGCTTAATCTCATGCAATAATCGCTGCTGCTTGGGTTGGCAGAAGAATAATTAAACAGATATTAAAATCAGCTGTCACTGAAATCTAATAGGAACCCTGGGTGATCAACATCTGAACTGTGCTCTTGGGGGGAGAAGTCAAGGGGAGCTTTCTCTGGATGGGTTTTCCCCATCCCTGGTGTGAGAACCTGCATTTGGAGTTGGAGAGCGGTGATGGGGTTTGCACTGGTGCAGTTGTAGAGCCCATAGGAGCAATCAGTGGGAAAAAACCTCTTAAACCTTCTAAAGTCCATGTGTATGTATCAGTGGTTTGCTTGTGTGTGGCCAAACAGGGACACAAGGTCTCTGATCTGCTGCACCGTGACTCATCGAAGATGCTCTTGACTTGGTTGAGTCTGGTGCTGAGATGTCACCTGTGCACAAAGTCCATGAGATCCTTCCCAGACTGGCTTTAAGCCTGAAAAAGAGTTTGAAAACAGCAAGAGAGGGAACGTTATATTTATCATTAAGGAAGCAAAGGATTGGCTTTGGCTCAGAGGAGCCCCTTGGTGTGCAGCTTGTGGGGGCTTGTTTTAATTTGGTGCTGACTTTTCGACATAATTTCTTTTAGTTGAGACCAGCTCAGGGGCCTGAGATGAAAGACAATCTGGTCACTAATGTGCCGTAAAGTGGGGAAAAAAAATTCCACTGAAAAACCCAGTAAATAAGGCAGGAGGGTATTTTTTTTCCCCAAGAGTCAATTCTAATTTCCTGAATTTTCATTAGAAAGGAGGAGAGAGGTTTATTCTTTCCCCTTGGTTCCTGTCCATAATAAATTGTTTTGCTTTAATATTTGACATAGGTGACAAACTGTTGAAAGCAGGTAATTTAATTGCTTTGCTTTCAATACACTTTAGTATTTGAAGAGTGACCTCCTGTTTCTGGCACCATTAAAGCCTCTGGAGGTGTCCATCCCTGCACTGGGAGAAGTAAAACGGGGCACGGTCGTACCTGACTCCTCGGGGAGCAGGATCAGGTCCTCTATAACGCAACCCTGGGAGGAGATTTTGATCGGAATTATTTTGGCCAAGATCCAAAGTAACCCGTTGACTTCAGCGGAGCTACTCCGGCTGGACGGATGCCCGGTGTAATGGAAGGCAGGGTTGGGGGCCCCCCTCCTAAAAGCCGACATTTAACATTCACAAGTTACTTCTCAGCATTAAGAAAAACAAATTAACAAGATTCCAGAAGGATTTCTTCTCCTGGAACAGTAAAATTGCTGTTTTTTCCCCCCTCTTTGTCCCTTAAAACTAAAATCTTTCTGTCTTCAAGCCACTTTTTTTGGTTTTGGGGATTTTTTTTTTTTTTTGGAAGCCATTAACCTGTATAATTTTTTAAGCCCATGGTTATATTAGCCTTGGATGATGCGGTATCTGTAAAAGAAGGGTCTTTTGCTCTAACACGCCGGCTGCACTTGACTGTTTCCTATTGATAGGAGATAGAGCAGCATGGAAAATAGCCTGCGCGAGGCCAGGTAAAGGGAGGGAAGTTAGTGAGTCTGCTCAGCATATAAAACCTCCCGCTCCCTTATCATAATCCATAGACCCACTTTCCTCCCATCACCTCCGCTCTTCCGGGGAGAGGTAGAGCTATCTCTTCCCAGGCTGGAGAGAGCCAGATAGTAGACGAGCCGCACACTTATCGCCCAGCGCAGCGGGTGTAATGGGAACTGAAAATTGCTCTAAAATAAAGTTGCTGGGGAATTAACTTCTAAAGGGTGGAAATCCTTGGAGGAGGAGGGAGGGTGGGATCTGTACAGAATTAAAATCAGGCTTGTGCTTGGTCTTGCTCTGTTCCTGGGGAGTTGAAAGCCTCAGGTTGGCCAAGTTTGGGTGGTTTGGTTCCCCCCCTCCCCGAAGACTTCAAGCTTTTGTGCAGTGGCCCTGATGGATCAGGCCCTGGAAATGCACTCGTAATGAAGGGGAGAAAAGTGTCATGATGCAAAGCTGTGTCACAACCCCTGGAAACGCGCTCTCGATGAAGGCGAGAAAGGCAGCACAGTGCAAAGCTGCTTCACAACCTCCGGCTGCTTTGGAGCACGTCTTTGGGCTGACCTTGCTGGGCCCTGCCGGTGCAAAAAACAACCAGCCCCTTGCTGAATTCATCTTTGCTGTTGAGCAGGGTTGGCTGAGCAGAAACCACAGCGCAGCTTTAAGCTGAGCCTTCTAAAGCTGGGTCCTGGACTTTGGTGAAACCACGTAGACCTCAGGTGGGCACTGGACACCTCTGCCTTCTCGCCGTGCTGGCTCAGCAGAGCCTTGTGCCTCCATCCCTGCTCAATCGGCCGATGCAGATGCCTCCAGGGTGTCGTCTGACATTCAGGGGGATTTAAGCTGGGCTTAAAGCAATTTTGATGGGGCCTGCCATGGAGGTAGGTAGGTATTTTGTGGCTGCGGGGCACGAAGGAAGGAGCGCTGCTGGGAGGAGACTTGTGTAGGCAGATTGGGGCGGTCAAGATAGTCAGGTACTCCCTGTAAATCCATTTTCCCCCCCGATTTTTTAAATCTAGAAAGCAGGGTTGCTTTGTTATCGGTTGGCCTGGCTCTATGGCGGTCAGAAGCTGACAGTCCAGCATTGCATCTGCTTTTCTTCCCAAGGCCAGGCTTGGAAATAAGGCTAGAAAAGCACCCTGAAGCCCAGGCTTAATTCACCCCGCCTCCCTGGAAAGATGCTTTCCTGAATGGGACAAGACCTGTTGGGTCAAAGAACAATGCCTAGCCAAAAAAATAATAATCTGGAAGCGTATTTTACCATATTGTAATCCCAAAGGGGTCTCTGGATGGAGCCGGTTTCGGAATGGGAGTTGCTGTGATGCTCCTTTCCCCTACAGTAGCGGTCACCCAGCTCCAGCAAAGCCAAGAGACATTGTTATAACCAATGCATTGAGACTGAGATAGAAAATAAATTGCTAATAAAAACTCTAGGGGAGGCCGTGTGAATGGGAATGGAAATAGAGCCTGGCACACATTTTTATTGACTTCAATGGCATTGCACCATGTTGTCCCCACACTTGCTTTTGGTGATAAATTACAGTGCGTTTCTGACAGGGGTGGAATGATTAAGCTCAGATGTCTTATTAAGATCTCTCCTTTCCAAAATGTCATGTTGCCTTGATGTTTAAAGGTCTCTGTTGTGCAACAAACAGGGCATTGTGGCGAGCAGCAGGCTCGCTGGTGCGGGCAGGCAGGACCCGTGCGGTCCCGCTGGGAAGCGTGTGGAGGGGGAGGATTGGCAGCTCCCCTCTTGCAGCCCCGGCCTCTTGACTGTTGGGGTTCCCAACCCCACCAGTACCCCCGGGAAGAGGAATGGGATGAGCCATGTGAGGCCTAGGGTGAAATTTACTGGTGTCTCCTGTGCCAACTCGATGACCAATGCTTCCAAATACGCCCCCCAAACTTCTCAAAGCAGGTTTGCAGCCCCTCACTGCTTAATATGTTTGCACACATCATCTCCAGCCTGATGTCCGTGCCCTGTCCCATATTGCTCCCCGGGGGATGCTTGTACCTGGAGCTGCAGCTCATACAGAACCTGAGGGAGGCAACCCTGGCATCTACCTGGAGATGCAGCTCACACAGGACCAACGCGTGGTCTGAGAGCTGTGCCCTCAGACACAAATCTCCATCAGGGGATGGAGGAACGTTTGAAAGCCTCCTTGAACCTTCTGCCTCTGAGGCCACCCCTTTGCAGGGCCTGGGACAAAGGCAGGCTGCCACATTCTTCTTGTTGCTCGCTGAACAGTGGAGGTGGAGATGCAAGTCAAATCCCTCTGTAACATTAAGAACATATCGGTGTCCTCTTAATGGTACAAGCTTAGCATGTGGTGAAGCATCTGGGCACATCAGAAGCTTGGCAGCAAACCATGTTCAAAAGGGCCACGCAGAGAGCGAAGGAAGCTGGTGGCTTGGTTGCCCTCCTGACCATGGTCCCTTTGACCCTTCTTGCCCACCTGCAGGGAGGAGGGGGTTTGGGAGCCCTTGGCGGGGGGGGGGAAGGGGTTATCACATGGAGGTCACTAGTGTGTGTCCCCTTCATCCTGCGACAGTGACCAGCCATGCTCATGGCTGTGCACCACCAGAACTGTGGGGAGGATGCTCACC
The DNA here is from genome assembly GCA_025774025.1 of Xenus cinereus. Lineage (NCBI taxonomy): Eukaryota > Metazoa > Chordata > Aves > Charadriiformes > Scolopacidae > Xenus > Xenus cinereus. The sequence continues at coordinate 7,338,765 of JAOXJK010000008.1, forward strand.
TTCTCTTCCTCAGATGGAAGTCCTTCACTCGGCTCTGCCCAGAGTTTATCAAACCTGCTCCTCGGAGCAAACTGCTCATGGGTTCCTCACCTCTGCAGGTTTTTTTTTTGGTGGGGGGGGAGAGGAGCTCCGCATCTGCTGGTCCTCAAGGGCGCTGGTCCCTGGCTGGGTGCCCGGCTCTCCATCAGCAGATGCCTGCTGCCACCCCGTGGCCTCGGCCGGGAAGTTTCGGGAAGCGATGCCCTTCTGCCTTCCTCCCCATCATCATCATCATCCTCCTCCTCTTCCTCCTCCTGGGTCGATTAGGGGCCATCCCTGGGGCACAGAGCTCTGGGGGTTACTGGCTCTCTCTTGCCGGGTGCGGGGAGTCTGTAGCGGTGAACGAGGAGATGTTTTGGGGGAAATTGGCTGAGTCCTTGGAATCTTTGGAGCAGGGTTGGTGTGTGTGAGTTGGGTTTAGGACTGAACTGTCTGGGGGTCCCATATCAACTACCTCCTTCAAGGCTTCTTCTTGCACTTCTGCTTCAGGTGATTCCTGCAGTCTGGAAATTTTGGGGGTGGGGGAAACAGGGAGAGAAGAAACCTGATGCTTTCTATTTTTTGTTTTTTTTCCCCTAAAAGTTTTGTGTGACTTGGAGGCTTCGTTTTCTCCTGACTGATTGAGCTTTTCCCTTCTGCCTCTGGCTTGTCTGTCTCCTCTGCTTGCAGTCTGGGGACCTTTCCACGTATTTAATGAGTTCTTTGGGGTGGCAACAGTCTCAGCTGCCCCCCAGGGAAGTTTGGGGCAAAGGGGATTTAGGCTGACTGCTGGTGGGACTGGGAAGCAACTGCTCTTTGGTTAGGCCAGTGCGAGAAGGATGAGCAAATAGCCTGGTGACAAGGTTTTTTTTTTCTCCTTCCCCAAGGATTTTGGGGGTTTGGTTTGAGTCTTTCTGTTCTATATTTTTTGGGGGGTCCTTGAACACCGGTTGACTCCTAGCTTGGCTTTTAAAGCAGGTCCTCATGCATTTTTCTGAATTAAATCTTGGCTTAAATTTGACAGAAGAAAACCTCAGCAGTTTTTTTCTTTTTCCTACTTCTCAGTTTGATGCAACAAGCTAAACGCAGTGGTACAGAATAGGGAGTGGGACCTCCCCTGGTCCCCATTCCTCTCCTGACACATGCCAAAAAATCAGCTTTGAGAGGTTCTGTGTGGGTGCTGGGTGCCACGGTACGGGGTGGTCACCCTTCTCTCCACCTCGGCTTGTAAATCGGGAGCCGAGAGCGCAGCAAGTCGGCGGAGGAGCCGGGAGCTCGGCTCACGTGCCGTGGGAAGTCACTCATTTCCTGCCCTGGGCTCTCCGGGGAGAGAAGCCGCTCTTTGACAAGCTTCTTAATTAGCCAGAAAGTTGGGTCATAACCACTGCTGTGTCTCCCCTTGTCATGGTTAGACTCCAGGGTGTGTGAAAAATCGAACCAGTACAATGAGCGTTTAGAGGAGCTCATGTTAATTTTAGAGAATGAAAGGAGGATTTTTTTTTTTTCCCCCTGTTGATAATGATTTTTCAATACCCTCAGGAAAGGAAGAGAAAGGGGGCTCTTTCGGAAAGGCTTTAAAAATGTGTCCCTCTGAGCTGGTGGTTCAGGAGGGAGACGTTTGGCTCCTGGGCTGGTGCAACAGGCTCAAGTACGGGATGTCTGGGGCTCTGGGAGCTTGGGCTTTGCTTGTTCCATGTCAGGATGATGCAGTGAAGCCAAAAGCCTTTTGTTTAACCATTTTTTTTTCCCCTTTGGCAGCCCAGAAGCGGGACTTTTAAATTGTGAGCAGTGGGCATGACACAGGATGGTTTGGGCAAGCTTTTGGCCTTGGGGTCAAGGTGAGCAGCTTCCTGCAGACCCCGATGCTTGGTGGAGCACATGCTGTGATTCCTCTTTTGATCCCACTGCCTTTAAACTTATTTCACCACCACCACCACTGGCATTTGCAAAGTGCAAGGCATGTTTTCCTTGCATCCAGGAGTTTGTTGGCAAACCGGAGGACTCACTGAAGTCTGTTCTAGTCTAGGAAGGAACGGATACGACTATAACAGGGTGGATTTCCAAGGCAATCATCCAGACTTGGCCAGTGACTTGCTTCTTATCTTTTTCTCAGCCTGTCTTTTGCTGTGCTTGAATCTGAAGCTCCTTAGGACCATAGCAGAAGCTTGAGGTCACTGAACTCTCTCCATGGGATGGGGAGATGGCCCCTCTTGCCCTTTGCTGTACCTTTGATACATCACCTGGGTCTTTCTGTCACTGAAGTCCTTGAGTGCTAAAACATGGCCCTGGTTGCTCAGGCCCTTCCTGCAGTGCCTGGTTGGACGGATTGACACCCGTGTGCAATGAAGACGGGCCGTGGGATGTGGTATGCAGCAAGGATTCCTCTGCTTTCCCTAATATTGTCATTACTGGAGTATCTGATTGCAGGATGTGATGGTGAGGAAAGGCACTTAAGCATGCCTTAAATGCTCTCAGTAACTTTAGGTATGTGTGAAAGCCCTGAGAAGGGGTGTCTTGGGGTAAGGACTTAGTATTTTGTGTGTAAATGACATCTGTTGGATTATCCTCTGGTGCCAGTTGCATTGTGGAGCTAGAGGATGCTGGACTTGGTCTTATTAGCAGTGTCGAAGCCTCAGATCCTTCCTCTCAGAGTACAGAGCTCCAGGTTTTGATGGACTAAATGCCATGTAAGTCTTCAGTCCTTTTGGCAACCTTGTCTGGGGGCCCTGGACAGCACGTTGTGTGACCTTGACTCTTCCCAGACCCTGTCTCTAGGTAATGAAACCTTAATGCCAAGGCTTGAGGAGGCATTACTGGGTGCTGAGTGTAGCTGTGGCCTCCAGCAGGAGCTCCAAGCAGAGTTTGATTGTGCACCAGTGTCTAACCTACTTGCAGCACAGAAGGGAGCTGAGGCTGGGAAGGACCTGCTGAAGGTGTCATCCTCCACAAAGTGAAGAATTGAGTGTTGTGGGACCTGTTTTTCCAGCTCAGCTGCATTACTCTTGGCATATAGATCGGTTTGAGGGCTCGAAGTGCTGCAGGTTGTTTGTAACCCTGCTCTGTTAGCTGGTGATTTGGAAAAAACAGACCCAATTCTTGCTCGGGCCCTTTATAGATGCAGAAGGAAGCAAAACATGATGCATGACCAAGCTCTTATTCACCTTCACCCCAGACTCCTTCTTAAACCATCTTAGCCAAGTTATTTCTGGAGCTTGTGCTTTGTTTAGCTGCTTTAATGTTCTTTGTTTATACAACAAGAGCAGTTCAAATAATGGTAAGAGTTGCGCACAGATTTTTCTCAAAGGCACAGGAGTCCAGAAAAATCTGTACTCCTTCAATAAATACTGATTACACGGAAGGTTTCAGCAGCAGGGAAAACAGCCCTGCAGTCTTTCCAAGCCGAGAGCCCGTGCCAAGCTGCTGAAGGTGAAGGAGTCAGGTAGAGCGAGGCTGTCTCATTGCATTTCTCAGTTCTTGGCTTACCCTGCCCTGGGCACGCTGCCATCCCTCCCTGCATCACCCAGCTCGTGTTCCCTCCGTCTCCAAAGCCATCGAGCTGCCATCGGCACGTCCTGCCTGCCCTCGGGTCTCTCTGGGTCAGATTTGGGTCAAGGTTAGGTTTGAACTTTCCAGATTCATGGTCGACCTCCACCGCTGAACGGGATGGCTTAAAGCAAAGGCCAGTTACCAGGAGGTGAAACGCTGCTGACTTCTCTTAGCTTTTTGGATTTTATATGAGTGGGAATGGCAGGGATGGAGTGTGCTGGAGACCCTCGCTTCTCCAGCATAGCTGAGCTCTTCAGTGCTGCAGTGAAGGCATCAACATGCAGGAGTCATCAAAACTGATGGCAAGAAGGTGCTTACAGGAAGACACTGATTTTTGGCTGCTTTTTTTTTTAGAGCAAGTGCAAACTAAGGCACATAAAGCCAGAAAGCAGCTTTGCTGTGTTGTAGAACACTTAAGATCAATATAGATATATTGTCTATGGCTGAGAGCTGAGGCTCAGAGGAAAACAAATCTCTCCAGAAGGTTTGGCTTGGTTAGAGGAGATGCAGGTTCATTGCTCCAGGCTCTTCTGGAGTTAATGGGATCCCCGATGCCACTGTTAATGCAGCAAATGTCAGACCCAGAAGATCTTATGTAGACGTTGGGTCTTCATTAACCTTCCTTAATGGGGCTGGAGTGGGAAGAAAGCTGCCTTGGGATTGGGCTTTTCTCTCTTCCTTCCCATGGAGATGTTTATAAACACTTAAAACAGGTGGGAAGTCCATGTTGGTGCTGTGAAAGCAAGTCATACCTACAGCTTCATCATGCAGGTCCTTGATATGGTCACCTGGCTTCAGGAGGTCTCAGAGCATGAAAAGGCAGAGGCAGTGTCCTTTAAAGCTTTCCAGTGATTTTAGAAGGTGATTATAGTGTGTAGGAAAAGTGAATTCACCTCATCTGAGTAGGCCTTTTCCTGTATTAAAGTATAGGAAAAAAAAATGTATTAAAGGGGTGAAATCTTTTGCCTAAGCTCCCCCTGGCAGAGAAGGAAACATCTCATTGTGGGTAAGTGTTAAGAATAGAACCAGAATAAGTGTCTATTGTCCACTTGGACTGTGGACTAAAAGCTCTAACCTGGGCATTTCTCTTCTCTGAAGGCTGTTCCACATGAGAGCACTCTGCTCAGGGGGGTAGTTTGGAAGAGAAATATAAGGAATAGTGATAAAATGGGACTGGCTTCCAAGGGCAAAGCTCCTTTCAAATGCTATCTCAACGTACATCTCTTCTCCTGCCTGGTCTTGCTCAAAACCTCGCTTCAGAGCTGGCGCTGTGCATTCAAGTGATGACTTTGTCTTTTCAAATCCTCTTAAGAAATGTCCTAAACACTGGAGAGAGATGTCAAAGGCAGAAGTTTTGCTCCATATCCCTTCCCCAGACCGACTTCAAACACTTCTCCTCGATGGTCACAAGATGCTAATTGATTTAAACCCTTCATTTCCACTTGACCTTTTAATGAAAGCCAAATCGTGAGTTGCTATGACATGCTTGCAGCCCAACACCACCCGACCCACAGGAAACCTAGCTTGTGCTCGTTGCTTTCTAAAAGGCCAAATTTTGGCAACTTTGATGCAGTTGAGATGTTTGACGTAGTGCGTTTAGGAGCTGTGACCTTCAGTGTGTTCCTGTCGCTTTTTTTAGATGTGTGGCCCTGTGTGTAGCAAAGAAATCACATAGGTGTTGGGGGAAAAAGCCCCTCAAAGCTTGCAGCAAGCCATCTGTGTGGGTGTACAGGTAAGGAAGGAGTCGATGAAGGAGGACGTGCAAAGGTGTGGATGGTGGTGGCTCTGCTGTAAAAGCTGGGGAGGAGAAAGGGCAGCTTCTCCACCAGGAGCAGCAGAGCACCAAGATGGGTCAAGGAGGGAAAGCTTTAAGCCAAGACTTAAGTGACTGTGAGAGCGCCAGCTCCCTTGGGGAAGGGGAAACTGGTGGATGAGCTCCCTTTGCAATGGGCCAGGAGATGCCTTGCCGGTGCGTTATCTCCACTGCTTGCCACCAACCAACCGCCTTGGGGGTTAGATGTTGCTGGAGATGCAGGACTTGTGGCCTTGGGCAGCTCCGTGACGGAGTATGCATCAAGGTGCTGCTGGCTTTGGAGGAGACCCGGAGAGTCCCGCGTCTTCGTACCAGGTGGCCCCAAATCACAGCGACGCACAAAGCCCCGGTATGCTCTGATCTGCCGCAGTGCTCGGCATCATCAAAGCACCAGGCGGGCGCTGGGAAGCTGGCCACCTCTGGAGCTGGGCTTTGGTGGAGGGTGGGTTCTTTGTGAGCTTCTCCTTCCCTGTGCTGTTGCGGGGGGGGAGGGAAAAACCATCTGCAAGGACTTTATCAGCTGGGCTGGGAACTGTCCTCCTTGTGCTGCTGGTTGTATCCTGCTGGAAGCATCTCTGCAGGATGGAGCTTGGTGGGAAGGGGAAGGGAAACACGGTGCTTTTGGGGCAGTTGTGTTTCTGCTGTTGGGCCAGGGAGGTTCCCATCTGCGGCTCGAATCCCTCAGGGGAGCCAGCAAAGTGCTTTGTGGTCCTTCTGAATAAGTGGAAGTGTATTTATAGCCAGCCCCAGGATGTTTACTGCTAATGAGATGCACGCAGGGCTTCAATCATATGAGTCAGTGTTGGCATTCTTTGCTCAGCCGATCCGTGTTTGTTGCTGTTGGTGGCATGCGAGGGCTTAAACAAGGGGAAAAAATAAAGCTCTGGGCTGTATCTTTGGAAGAGCTGGTCTAAATAGACGGGAATAAAAAGCCTTGGGGGGTGTAATGGGGGTGCAGAGAGGGAGGGGGACTCGTGCCGGGCCGCAGCAGAGGGTGGGACTGGGTGCAGGATGGATGGGTGAGGGGAGCTGTGCTCATCATCTCCCCTCCTCGCTGTCAGAAGCGCAGGGAGGTAGCAAAGCGTGGGGCGGGGGTCTCCGAGGACGTGAGGCTCATGTGGATTCGGTTAGGGGCGTGAAATAGCGATGCTGGTAAGAGCGCTCCCGTGCCATTTATCACTGTCTGGATGGTGGGGTGTGGGAGATGGGAGAAGCCAGCTGACAGCCCTGCTCGGTAGCCGTAACACAGGAGTGAATAATGACAAGTGAAATCCCACCTCACGCACAGCCCCCTTCTCCTCCGGCTCACCACACGCATTTCTCCACTCAATCCTGGCCTCTGCTTAGCACCTGCAACACCTCCAGCCCTGGAAACCGCGGCTGGGGCTGTTTGTCAGGGGCTGTGAGAAATGCCCTTCATTCCTACTCGAAGCTCCCGTTCCCGGGCAGAGCCATTTGTTTCTCCAACAGAGGATTTTATTTATTTATTTTTTTTGGTAGGTCTCTTGTGCCAAGATTATGTCAAAAGGGAGGTAGGGGAGCAGGCGAATTTGGAAGACGGATGTCTCACCTGCTATGTCATGTTAGTGTCAAGGCAGAGAGATCCGTGTGAATGGATATTAATCTGGGAAACGCGAGGAGGGGGGAGAGAAAAATAAGGTGCAGACATAAGGAAAAGGCGCTGTCACGCCGTCTGCTTGTTTGATGCAGAAGGCTTGGAGCGGCTTTGCAGCAGCTTACGAACAGTGCACGCTGGGCTGCTGTTTGGGTCTTTATTTATCATGATTTAGTATGAGAAGGGTCACTCGAAGGCAGGAAGCAGCCTCGCTGCTTGAGGATGGGTGTCTTCTGCCAAGCACGAGTGGCCTGGCGAGGTCTGGTGAGCCATATCCTTTGTGTTCATCCAGCCTGGCCAGGAGGAGTGAAGGTCAGGGCTGGCTGAAGAGGAGAAACTGAGCTAAACGGGGACAACTTGCACTGAAAGTGAGGGGTGGTAAGGGCTGGTGGGGTGGGTGGATGTGCTTCTGCCTCGTAAGAAGGAGCACCTTCTTCCTGCAGTCCCACAGCGTGTGTCTGAGTGGTGGGTTTGTTTGCACGTCCCTCATGTTCTGGGGTCGACTAACAAGGTGTTACCTCTGTCCAGTCCCTACCAGGGCAGGTGCGTTTGTGCTCCGAGTGGCATCTTTGGCTGTTGGGTTTGGAGACAGCTGGGGGTGGGCAGAGGTTTTGGACCTCCTATTTTTGGGGGGGTGCAAATGGCACAGGGGATTCTTAGATTGAGAACTCCCCCCCCAAATTCCCTTCAGGCTGAATAGCACTCATTCTTTAACTGCCACCTGTGGCTTAAGGAAGGAAAGGACAAAACCCTCCATTTCCCTCTTGCTATTCCTGTCCTTGGTGTTCTGCTTAGCTTGGTTCAGGCTGGACTGCCCGTGAAGCCTTGGTGCTCTCCTTCATGGGCTCTGGGCATGTCTAAACCTACATAAGTACCAACTGCAGGGTCCAGAGAGCAGCTGTCTCCTTGTATCAGCAGAATCACCTCCTGAACAGCTCCAACAAGCACAGTGAATCCATCAAATGTCTACCAAGTCGACTGAAATGAGGTTAAGAGGCAAGATGCAGGCCTCAGGGAAGGTCATGGCAGGGATGCTGTGGTAGCCACTGCTTCTAACCATGTGCTTTGGGGGTGATGAGGTATAGGGAGGAAGATGTTTTGGGCTAAGAAGGCAAGCTCTGGAGAAGCCCAGGGCAGGGTTGAGTGGAGAGGCTGAGTATTGGGGCTTTGACTCTTCTAAAATATAGAACTGCTTGACTCGGCGTCTTTTATGGAGCTCTTGTAAATTTAATAACCCGTAAACCAGGCTCTAGTACAAATTATTGTCACAGGAGTCCTGCATGTGCTCTGTGGAGCAGCTTCTACTGACATGGGAGGGGAAGGTTTATGTCCTTTCCTGGGCGACTCGGAATCTCAGTCTGGGGAATGAAGCTGCTGGAGCCAGAGGCTTGAACAGCCTTGAGATGCTGCAGTGAGAACATCCCACATCAGTTCAAAACATCTTTGGTAGGAAAGCAGCTGGAGCTGTGCTATGGCAGCCAAACTGGTTGACATTAGCTGGTATACAGAGGTCATATCTGTGGCTTTTTCCTCCCTCTAATCTGTTGCTGGACCATGAAAGCCTCTGAGATGTTTGCCCCCAAAAACCAGCCATTGAGCCCACGGATCTCCGCTGACTTGTGTTGTGCAGCCTCCGGCTGAGGGAGGTGGGAGACAAACATCTATCAAACGAAATGGTTTCTATTTCAGCTGTGGAGGTAGCTGTGATCAGCTCCAAGTCATGGCCAGAGATGTTTGGCAGGCACACGGCCGCTGAAATGAAGCAGTCCGTCACGGTTAAGCGTGGTGGGTGCTGCACTGGCGCCCAAAATGCCGGTGAGTCTGGAGGAGTTGACAGCAGAACCTTCAACAAGGATCTCTGAGGAGGGGTGTGAGTTTACTTCCTATCCACGAACACTAATGGTACGAAGAGCAGAAGCAGTAGCCATAGTCCAGTCTGGTCTGTGGTCACACTGTGGAAAGAAGCTGATTTATCTGTGTGTTAGAAGTGGTTATATACGTAAATGAGAATGACTTGACTCATTATCTGCTTCTAACTTCTTTAAGCCATGATTCAGTAACTAAGTACGTGTTCTTAGCTCTCTAAGCAGCACCCCTTGTGACCTTAGTGAGTTATTTGTGGGATTGGGGCAGAAAACCTGTCTAAAACCTGCTGCAGTGATGTCACAGCACTGATTTGTGCTCGGGCACTTCATCACTAGCAAGGAACCAACGCAAACCCAGGACTCAAAGCCTGGGGTGTAGCCATTTATATTCAGGTGGTCTCATTAATGCCACAAGACCCGCTCTTTCTGAGTGCTTCAGCAGTCAGAGATTCTGGAAAAAGCCTTGTGTTGCTGCTTCTCCTATGGGACAGACTTCCAGTTGGTGCTAAAAGCTTCGTGCCAGGATATAGATCATGAATGTCATGAGGGGACGCCATGTGACGAGGAGAAATGGCTCCGTAGGAAAAGGTTGTCCCCCTTCTTGTTACTCAAGGCTATAAAAAGTTGCCCTGACCCAGGTTTTTCCTTGTGTGTAGCCTCTGGTCCGGCGTCTGGCTTGGATAAATGGAGCTTGCATATACATCGGGGTAAGGAAGAGGAATAATTAGCGATTTGAAGATATTTATAATGACTTTGCTCTTCATCTCCTCTCCCTGCAGCCATACATGTGACCCAGCCTCTGCGCTGGATAGACTTGTTATTGTAGTGCCTCGGTCACGGTGGATGCTGCTGACACATGATAGAAAGATGTCAGGGAGACCATCAAAGCTGGCTCTTCACAGGGAGCCCTTGTCAGGCCAAAGGGCTTCGTGCAGACGTGAAATGAACTGGGGACAGCGAGGGGAGAAGCCTTAAATGGGCAAGATAAATTAGAAAGCCTTCTGGTCATTAGCTAAAATAGTGTAGTAGGGAAAAAAAAACCCCAAAAAACCCAAAACCCACAAACACAGAGAGCTTTGGTAGATGACGTGGTGGGTTATTAGGCTGACACGTGGGTGAGGACGCACGTGATGGGGTGTAGAGGGATAGCAGAGGCTGTGTCTTGGGCCATAGGCAGGTGGGGTGAAGCCCCACTGCTCGTGAGGTTCCGGGCACAGCCCTTGCCTTGGAGAGAAAACGCTGGGCATGGACAGCTGGGTTAAACCCCTAAAATTCAGATAGAGCTCTGAGTGTGGCCTCGTGTGGCTTCAGGAGACCTCATTTTATTATTTATGACCGTATTTTCCAGGTGAGTGCTTTGTCTTCCTGTACGGGGCAGCTCTGTGTATTCTTCTCCCCAGCTCAGCCCCAGTCAGTGATGTCCACCTCAAGTCCACCCAAATAGGCAGAAAGACTTATTTCTATATACTCCTCAGCACATTACAGCTTTCTATCTTATTTCTGACCCCCTTCCTTGGAGCTAGATCACTTTGTGCCTTGCTTAAGGTTCACATCCAGGCGATAAAATAATATTCCTCCTAAAAAAAGGCAGAAATGGGGGGAAATAGGCCTTCATATCTCCTGTTTGGTTGGAGAGCATGAGATGCCCCCACCTCCTGGATATCTGCATGAGGCTCTTTATCGCGGCACGCCGTTACACATACAGCTGGTGGAGATCAGTGGTTGCAGGAAAGATAAGGAACTGAAGTCTCAGGGGCTGTAAATTATCGCCGAGCTTGCAAACTTGCTGGCTGGTGGAACAGCACACTGGAAGACGTGAGCTGGAGCCAGACGGATTTATGCCACAGGCTGAGGGTGCCAGATCTGCTCGGTTTTGCTCCAGTGCCACTGAGGCACACCTGGCCGCGGGAGAATAGCTACCCAACAACTCCCCGGGCTTTCCATTTCCAAGGTCGGCCGTGTGCTGCCACCTTTGCTTGAATCTTGCTTTCACTTGGGTGGTTTAGGGATAAATGTCAAGCGAGGAAGCTGCCACCCGTGCTTATGGGCAGGAAGACTTTATCCAGCTCAGGAAAATCCTTCCTGATGGTGCTCAGGATACAGGGCATAGTCATCCTTGTGCAGGAGAGCCTTTCCTTTGCTGAGGAGCAGAGTTGCATTGCTTTATAGGGAATAGGGTGGGGAAAAACTATCTTTTAAACTTTTAAATCCTGATTTTTTTTTTTTGAGCACTCTGCTGCTGTAGCTGCTGTGTAAGCACTGAGCACCTCTGTTCTTGGAGGAAGACCTCAGTAAAGAAAGCAGAAGTCTAACAGAGGCACTAGGTGGACCACCAGCTGGATACGATGTGCTCCTAACAAGTTATTCCTTGCAGGCAGGACTGGTGAGACAACGCAGCTGCTGGTTTCCACATGCATGAAATTCTCTCTAACCTTTGGAATATGTAGCTTAGTTAAATATAATTCTGCTAGCATCACTTTCCCAGTTTGTAACGTGCTTTTCCATCTCTTCAAACAATCTCGCATTAAAGGCACACCAGGAGGCAGGCATCCTCCCTGGGGGAGGATGGGAAGTTCTCAGAGCTAGCTCAGAAGCCTATAAATAGATGTTTTGGCTCCTCTTGAAACACATCACGGACATAAATGATGCTGGACCATATCCAACAGTGATTCTCCAGATCTGTCCCATCACTGATGGGGGCTTGGAGTCAATGCTGCAGTAGAAGCTGCTGGTCCCGAGACCTTATGGATGTCAAGTCAGGTCTCCATAATCCTGTGAAAGAGAAGTTTGCCTCTTAAAAGCTTTGAGTTGGTAATAAAGATTGATGTTGGCTTAAGATCTACTGTGGAAGGGTTGTAGAGGGCTGGGTGTCTAGATCTGGCACTGGGCTTGCTCATCTGACAGTTTGGAGCCTGGTAGCCAAGGGGTGGATGGGACATCAGAGAGGACAATTCTAACAAGATGAGATGACTCTCTCGATATATCCTCTACATTGAGCTCAGACCAAAGAAATAGCACAACAGTCTCCTGATCACATACCCCTGAATAACATGCAGGACCCTTTGCTTCCAATAATGTTGACTTGGCTCCCACAGCTCATCTTTGCCCAGCTCAGTGCAAATGGGACACTTATCCCAACACCAGGCAGGTGTGGTCTCAGGAAAAGTGAACAGCACTGTGCTGTCCTGCTCAAGCTCTTGTTTGAAAAATAAGTCAGGACTGAAGAAAGAAGCTACAATATTTGACTCCACAGCTCTCTTCCCCATCTGTGTGCCCTTGTCTTCAAGGAAATGCAACTGGACCTAAAACTTCTCCCTAGGCTTGATTTTAAAAAATGCTTCATTGCAGTGGTGAGAAGAGCTATTGCCTTCTTCAGGGTTTTTGCTGAAATTAGGAGTGAATTCTGTTGCACAGACACTTAAGGGGTTTATAGGAGCATCTCTTCTTTTACCTGGTGCTCTTTTGGCTACAGTCACTGTTCCTCCTGGCTTGCTGGAGCAGACCAAGATGCTCTTTTCCTCAGCGTGTCCTAGCTGGGGTCAACATGTCTCCATAGTCTTGGCTAAGGGGTGGTCTTGTCTGTAGCAGTTTATCTGAGGTATCTTCTCTAAGCTGCCCTGGAGAGGCTTCTGCTTCTCTTCCCCAGTGAATTCCTCTGCACTGGGGACTACAAGCACAGAGAAATGTCACAAAATATCATGTATCTACCCCAACCTGCTGCTCTGCCGGAGCCTGCTTCAAGGCTTGATTTCCACCGGAGGTCCCCATCAAGCCAGGAAAGAAGAACCAGCATGACCACTGCTTTCAAGATGACCAATAGCTTGATATTTTGGCTAATTCCAAGCCCTGGTGATTAAAAAGAGAGAGGATGATGGGGAGAGATGGCTTTTAGAAATTTCCAGACAAGACTGGCTGGAGGCTTCTCCCCTCTTGCCTTCCCCCGGTATGTTGTGTGATTTCTCCTCTCACGTTGCACAGGGAGGCCCTTTGACTCTTATCTACCTGGCTGTGTCTCATCAGTTCTCTAAGCTGCATTTTTCTCTAAGCTTCCCATTCCTTGTGTTTAACTTTGTTTTAGTGCTTGTTTTCCTCCTAGAAAACATCTGCAGCGAAGTCATGTCTGTTCCCCCCACTGCTGTGACAGCTTTGGAAGATGAGTATAAGGGGTTAACCGTTTTCTGGCTGCTTGAAAATGAAAATACATAGAGAAATTAGCAGTGAGGTACACCACGCCGAGGAGGAGGAGTACTCCTGCATGCTCACTTAGCAGCAGCAAGTATTATCTTGTTCCTCAACATGCTTTTGAGTGGGTTGATAGGAAGAATATGCCACTGAGTAAGCACTGAGCCTTGTCAAATAGTGATTTCCAATACAAGCTACATGATGACAGACTAAGGGAAGCTATTGCCTGTGAAAAGGCTTATTAGTATGCCATGAAGTGCTCTTTCTGACAACTTCTGGGCTGAACGGGGCTCTTGGGAGGGATGAAATCACATAACGTGCTGTGCCTGGGGTCTCCCGGTCCTCTAAATCAGTCTTGCCCCACTAGAGCCAAGGGTCAGATCATAAATTGGCCAAAATCCACTGAAATTGTATGGTTTTTTTTTTTTTACAGCTGTGCTTTGCCCTTTCCTTTGTGTATGGGATGAATAGCGTTGAGAAGTGAGTGTTCGTCTCCCTCGTAGAATGGAAGAGGGAATAAGGGCCTTGGTGTGACCAAGGGTTTGGGAGCTGTGGTGGGACACAAAAATTACTGAGTGGCTTAAAAGATTTTTGGCAATATAGTTTTATTGCCCAACCTGAGCCTCAAGGGTGTCCTTTTGTACCTTCAAGTTTTTCCTGTGGAAACATGCAGTTTTTTACTGCGGCAGTAATAAACCTTAGAAAAACACTGACTATAGTAAGAGTGAAAGAAAACTTCTGAGGGACCCAAGCTGCAAACAAAGTAGGAAAAAATACAGATGGAAGAGCAAAAAATTGCCATGTATCCTCTGCTCTCATCGTCCTTAAAGATGGAAATAGTGGAAGGGAGGGGGAGAAATCCCCTTTTTAGTGTTTGCACTCAAGTGAGGAGCCACTAGATGGCAAGAACACCCTGCCAGCAGTTGGCAGCTGGGCTGCGTGTTGATGGTGAATTTGGGAGACATCCTGAGCCATATTTGATGTCAGAGCGTCTCTTCTCCTCCAGCACCATCTCTGAGGGCACCCAGCACGTGGCTGTGACATTTAGCTTGGGGCTGTTGAATTTTCAGTGTCTCTAAAGTGTACGTGGGAGGGTTGGGGCAGGGCAGTGTCTTAATTGCTCTGCTCAATCAAATACTTACTAGGGTGGCGAGAAACTTTCATCTGCTGCTGCGCTTTGTCATAGCCACTGACCAAAAGGCTCTTTGGATGAAGACGCTGAGATCCTACAGGCTTGTTGTCACTGCTTCAGTGATGGAGAGGCGGTCCGTGACTTGGTCAGTGGTCTTGGCAAACTTTAAAACCTCTTCTCATGCTTATTATTGGGCTACCTGATTGTTTCTCCTTTCCTCCTTTCACTATTGTTTCTGTCTTAGGGAAGATCCTCAATTTAAATCACAAATACCACACTGCTAATGGATCTGGCCCTGATAAAGCCTCTGGGAGTATCTGGGGCAAGATGCTGGTCAAAAGGGTCCCCAGCTCTGCCTTAGGGTCCCGGCCCATCTGCAGGAGACCTCCCGACTGAGCTGGGCTGGCTTTATCCAGTTATATCCCCTGTTTAAAAAGTCTGAGGGAGGAAAAGAGCATCAGCCCAGGTCCTCCAGCCTCGTCTGCTGGCTCCAGAAGCTCCACGGCCAGAGTGCTTCAACCCAGGGCTGAGGGGTACAAAAGTACCTGGAGTTTGGTTAAGAGATAGCTTGACCTTGGTAGTTTTTTATCGAAGACCTGTGTTACTCTGAGGACAGGATTTCAAGCATGTAATAAACCACAGCTGGTGTCTGCTTCCCTCTGGAAGGGGGACTTGTGGCTTCTTTTTTTCCCTAATGCCCCTTGCAAGAAGGTGCTCTGGAGCCTTCCCTGAGGGTACACCCCGAGCTGGGTCCCTCTCCTGCACTGCCTGACGTCCCCAGGGAGCTGCAGGGATGCTCAGGGTTTGCTCCTCCTTTTCAGCGACAGCAATTGAATTTTCAGGCATCTCCTCTTGGAGGCACACATTCATTTCCCACCGAGGGCAAGCGCTGATGTGCGGAAGGGGATGATGTGGGTTTATGTGTTTATAAACTACTGGAGACATCTCTGATCAGCGCTGCGTGCTTTTTATTGGCCATAAATTCCCACTACTGCAGCACTTTATTGCACCATAAGCAGATAGGTGGCTGCCCCTTTTACAACCCTTAAAACACCGCGTTTCTCACTGGCTCCTGGTCTTGTCCTTTTATGCACCTCCAAGGAAAGGCAGGTGGTGGCTTAAAGTGACTTTACCTAATAAATAAAAATAAATAAATGCTAATAAATGGCAACTGAGAGTCACCTCTGAGGGCTTGGACTTGAATTGGGGGTGTGTGGAGAAGGAAAGGGGTTGCTCTATGTGAAGGTGACAAACACCTGCGTTGCTGAACTGCTTTGCCATCCTTTGTGTCGGCCGTGGGACACACAGAGCTCATGAGCCACCAGGGTTGGGAGGAGGGAAGAAAAACAGCCGTGTTTTGGGGAGTTCTAGGGCCGAGAGGGGGTTGTGCTACCCATGGGGAGCGACCCGAGGGTTTGGGTTTCCCTGTTCCACGTGTGAGAGGTCTGCCATCGACTGGCATCATCCATCAGGGGGTCTTGCTTAGCTGCTGGGCATCCAGCTGGTGCTAAATTACCTCTGCGAGCAGCAGTTCATTGGTGAGCGCGGAAGGGCTGCAGGTATGGATTTTAGACGACTTCTGCGACTGAGCTCTGAAGTCCGGTACTCGCTTTTAATGATTTCTCCGGCAGCCGCTGTTAGAGCTCTCGTTCGAGTGCCTGCTTCTCTCAGCGCCGTGCTCGGGAGTTCATTATCTCGCTCGAGGGCAATGACTGAGACGAGGGAGTCGGCGGTGGGGGGTCTTGCGAGATGGAAACTGCCTGTTAACTTCTATGTCCTTGTAGCATCCCTCTGCTTCTCACTATAGAGGCCGTGGTTCCCCCCCCCGCTCCCCCCCAAATTGATGTTCATCCAGAACTGTCCTGTGCCTGGTGGTGGTTTCTGCGGGATGTGGTCCAGGGATATTATCAGTGGATGCTGTTCTAGTCTTCCTTTTATAATTGCTTTGGGAAAGGGGAGCTAGAAAATCTGATGAACATCTCACCCACCCCGTGGTCTTCCCTGTGTCTTTTGGTGGGGAAAGGGCTCTCCAGCCACCCCTGGGATGAGGCCAGCACGCTGGGACCACGGGGACTGAGCGGCGCACGGGTGCCTTGGCCTGAAGGCAGCCCCTGGATGCCCTCTGGAAAGAGGGGAAGCATTTTTGGGGGGCGGTTGGGACTCATTCTCCGGGAATGAGATTTCTATTAGTGATTTCCCATTTCTAATAATGGGAAGGAAGGAAGGAAAGGCGGCTGCTTGTGCAGGCTGCAGCCCAGGAGGGGTCAGCACAGCCCAAGGATTGGGAGGGGAGCAGGCAAGGGATGCCCGGAGGAGGGACCAGGGGAGGGGGACACACACCACAGAGCACTGGCTGCTTGGCACCCCCATCACTCAGCGCATCCCTTGTACCACCCTCAGCGTTGGTGCAGACCTGGGGACCAGGTTGGTGCCCTGTGAGGATGGTTAAGATGAGCGCTATCAGCTTTCCTTGGGGAGCTCTCACATCCCTTTGGAAATAATTCCTGATGGGTGAAGATGGTAATTAGCAGCAGAGGCGGTGTGGGGTATGTTGGTGACAGGGATGCTCGGCTGCTGGCTGATACTGCTGCTAAACTACCCGGTGTATGGGTTTCAAAACGCCACCGCCTTCTAGCATCGTTGTTGTGAAACTGGGGCCGTTAATTACTAATTACCGGGAAGTTCTCAGCTGCCCTGGATGAATCCTCTTCTTGCGGTGCTGCCTGCCCCAGACAGTGCTTCCCTCTGCCAAGCTCCAGCAAGGCTGCAGGATGAAAATCTCCATCCCCGAAGCATCCAGTAGCCGGAGAGGGAGAGGGCTGGGAGAGAGATGTCTCCCGTCTGTCCGTAGCCCGTCTGTCTGTCCTTCTGTGAGCTGGAAGGGTTGAGCACAAAGGTGGCTCTTTCTTTTCCCTCTCCTGCGGGAATGGGATGCGGCGGTGCCGAGTTCGGGGCCTGAACAGATGGCTTGGACCATGCCAGACCTTCGCACCGGCGCTGGCTGGCGAGGGCAGGGAAGTGACACAAACCAGTTGCTAATTAGTAATTAATCAGTGAACCGTGCTGAAAGCAGGAGGCTGCAGCAGATGATGGGGATGGGGGGTTTGGACAAACGGACGGTGCCCCCAGGAAGGCACAGATCAGGTGTTTGCAGCCTCCGCTGATAAACTAGACCCAAGCTTTGCTGCTCCACATCCTCCTCCTCTCCTTGCTGGGCGTTTGAATTTTAGGAGCTCGGTCTGGGCCCCTTGAACGGGTCTTGGGCATAAGACCTGGGGGCTGGTTTGGAGCAAGCACCCTCCTGCTACAGCATCCATCCTTGCTCCGGCATCGTGCGTGAGGGTTGTCAGCAGCACCAAAGGAGTTTTCCTTCTTTTTGGTGAAGCGAAACCCCGAAGGCCCCATCTTGGAATAGGAAATGAATAAACATCTCCAGACTCGGCCCTTTAGATGGAGGCACAGCCATTGCACAGTGTCTTAGTGATGGAAGAAAGTGTCGGAGGTGGTTTTGCCCGTGTCCAGGTTCCCCTGCGGAGTTCTTTCAGTGCTTGGTAGATCTCTGTGAGATGTGTGCTAGCCTGTTGGGGTGGAGATGGAAATTTATGACTTCCTGGCCTCCTGGTGTAACGCCTTGGGAAATATCTCACCCACCTATTTTTCCCCTCTGATTCCGGCAGCTCATTGGCAAAGAAGGGTAATGACCCCCAGGGCTGGCCCTTGCTGCAAGCTGCTGGTTTGGGTGCTCAGGGATGGAGCCAGCAGTGGAGCAGGAGGGGGATGCAGCAGTCGGGTACCCCGATACCCCCTGAGCATCCCCCCAGACCTTTCCCGTGAGCGGTGGGGATGCAGAGCCGCGTCCTTCCCCTGCCAAACTTTTCAGGATAACCTGGAGCCAGCTCAGCTTTTCTTCCGCTCCTCGAGTTTCGGTTCTGCTGACGTTCCCCAAGAGGCAACTCTGCACCTTCCGTGCAGCAGAGCAAGGGAAAATAAAGCGGAAGGGCTGGTGCCAAGAAAGCAAAATGGGAAAAAAAGGCTGTAAAGCAGAAGTGACTGGAGTGCTGAGGTGGCTCTGAGCGCGTCTTGCTGCCAGTTAAGGGACACAAGTGCCTAATGCATTCGGACAGGGCTGGTGATGCTCGTGCTGCTGGTGGCCCCCTCCTACAGTTCTGCCCCGGCCAAAATTAACTTCTCCTGGTCCAGCAGTAACTTTACCAGGGAGCCCAGGCAGTTGCCGGTGTTCCCAGCTTTTGGAAGTCCTAGCAGCCCCCCCAGCCCAGCAGGCGAGGGGTTAGGGAGCAGCCCGTGAGCCACCAAGGGATGAGATGAGATGTCCAGGTCACATTTGCCACACCAAGTTGGGGACTCCCCATCTTACGGGGCTCCTGAGATGCCAAGCCTCATACCCATCGCTCTACTCCGTCTCAGTGGTGTTTCTGGCCTTTTCCCTTGGGATTCAGCGGCCTGAATTTGGCCGGGCTTTCTTTAGGGTAGGAGCAGACCACAGAAGTGCCAAGTCCCTTTTTTTTTTTTTTTTTCCCCATCCCCTGTAGTTGCTTTGTTCTGGAGCCACCAAAAGCAACGATATCTCCCTAGCTGATGCATTTACACAGTCAGTTAATCCAGTCAATGCTGGAGCCAGCGTCGGAGGTCTGTGGTGATAGCCTGGAGTGCCATATTTAAGCCAAAAAGGCAGTGACCTCGTGGCTCCGCTCTCCTGATCCGGATCTGGGCTTTGCTCCCCACCCGGCTGCTAAATTACTGTGACTTACCGAGGATGCTGGAAGCAAACGGGGCCCGTTGCTCTCTGCCATCCACCTGGCTCGCCCCAAATCATCCCGTATCTCATCCCCCTGCATATGCTCACCCCAAATCTTGGCCTCAAATTCATGTTTATGGAAGCAGCTGCCGGCTGCAGGCTTCTCCCTGCCCGTCCTGGCGGGGAATTGCCTGTCTGCTGCCGTGCTTTACCCATCCAAATAACCCTTGCAAGCAGCTGGATGCTGCAATGCATCATTTTTTTTTAGCTCTCTGACCCCTCTTCTGAGCTGGGTGCTCTGGGAAAAATGGTGGGGAAAGTGGAAAACTTCCCCTGCTCCATAGGGAACCAGAGAGCTGGTGGCTCGAAGGACTCGGGATGGCTGCAAGCATCTCGGCTTGCCAGGAGCTGGGTTGACAGGAGGCTGTTTCCGTGTTACTCCCGTTTATTATCTTTAAAGCCACCGTTCCAGAGAGCTACGTTTCTTGCCTGATGCGGATTAAGGTATTTGTGGCACCTGGTGATGATAGACTGGCTTAAACAGCCCGGTGCCCTTGCGTCGCTGATGGAAACATCAAGGCAGACAGGCCCCTGCTAATGAGCCACCCTGCCCTAACGAGCTCGTGTTTACAGGCAGGGGAAAGAAAAAAAGCAGAGGAGAAAGTCAGAAAGTACAGCCGTGCATCATCAAGACGTGATTTTCTTTTATTAAGGGCTGGTTTTATTGCGGGTGCTTTTCCCAGCCATCCCGACCCGCTATTTCAGCCCTCGTCTATCATCCCAAACGAGGAAGGGAGGGGGAAAAAAAAAAAAAAAGAAAACAATTAGCTGGAAACGAAATACTTGTAATGGCTGCATTTTAATTACAAATAAAAAGCTCTCCAAATAGGCCTATCATGCAGAAATAAAAAATTTCGGATGCTTGGCTTGGTGCAGATGCTTTTCTTTGTGCAAATGGCTGTTATGGCTTCGTCTCTGTTTATTTGGTTGCGGAGAAAAGGGGGGAGAGCAGCTGCGTAGCAACCCGGGAGATCTCCTCGCAGCACATCTGGTGCCGCCGTGGCCGTATCCTCCCCTCGGCTGGGTGTCAGGCTGGCAGCCCCGGGCTGGGGAGCCCTGGGGGTGCAAATTGTTGGGAATTAAAGCCGAGGTGGGGAGGGGGAGCTGGGGCATCCAACCCCTGAGATGCATCCCCCTTGCTCCCGGGGACAAGCTCCTGGCAGGGCGGTGGGATTCATCCCACGCTGGGATGAGTGGCTGGGTACCGGAGAGGTGCTGCCGTGCTGGGAAAGCTGCATCCTCCCGGTAGTAGGTACCAAAAGTGGGTGCGACGGTCAGGATGCTCCCCTGCATCCATAGGGCATCGTTTTCCCAAGGCAGAGCATGCAAACGTGCCCTTCCCAATCCAGGCAAACCCAGATTTTGGAGACCGTGCAAAATTATTACAACCTGCAGCAGCATGGAGTCAAACCCCCTTAAATTTAACCATTATTTGCAGGGATCTGGTTTCTAGATGGAGCTGGCAGTGCTGATTTGGTGGGGTTTTTTGAGGAATCTTGTTTCTAGATGGAGCTGGCAGTGCTGATTTGGTGTTTTTTTGTGGGAATCTGGTTTCTAGATGGAGCTGGCAGCACTGATTTGGTGGTTTTTTGTGGGAATCTGGTTTCTAGATGGAGCTGGCAGCGCTGATTTGGTGTTTTTTTGCAGGAATCTGGTTTCTAGATGGAGCTGGCAGCACTGATTTGGTGTTTTTTGTGGGAATCTGGTTTCTAGATGGAGCTGGCAGCACTGATTTGGTGTTTTTTTGTGGGAATCTGGTTTCTAGATGGAGCTGGCAGCACTGATTTGGTGTTTTTTTGCAGGGATCTGGTTTCTAGATGGAGCTGGCAGCACTGATTTAGTGTTTTTTTGCGGGAATCTGGTTTCTAGATGGAGCTGGCAGCGCTGATTTGGTGTTTTGTGTGTCCGGGACTCGCTCTATGTGTGTTTCTTGCCTATGTCTGTGAAATTATTTCTAATGACGGGGTGTCAATTAGTGTGTTTGAGGTGCAGGTGTGACATAGCAAGGCTGGAGGGGAGCAAAGGGTGGGCATCGCGTGTGATTGCCGCTGGGGATGCCGGCGTCTCGCATCCGTGTGGAACAGCAGAAGGAGGGAACTGGGGGGATGGAGGGATCTAATATCAGGGATGGAGGCGGCTGCGTTGGCGCTGGTCACCCAGAGCATCCTCCATCCTTGGTGGTGGGATGGCTGGGGGGAGATCCACCTATAATAAATCCTCCAGGAGGGTCCGCATCCAAGCGGAGCGGCAGGAAAGGCCGGGCCAGAGGCTTCGCAGCTGCAAATTGATAGCGCATCCTGGGGCTTGCAGAAAGTCGCAGCCTCAAATGAAATGGGATTAATTCAACCGATGGAACATCAGGAGGGCTTCCCTTTATCCTCGCTGACGTCTTGAATTTCATGTTGATTTGCTGGCCAGGAATTGGGAAAAAGGAAAAAGAGCAAAAACCATTTTTTTTTTTCACCTGGTTTGATGCGAAATTTGATCAGTGGTGAGAAGGAGGTGGATGGTTTAGGACTGTTTGCGATGGTAGCAGTACCCCTTAGGAGCAAAAACGGTGCTGCTTTGTGATGGAAATAATATTTTGCTAAAGTTTCTGCTTTTTCTTAGGAGGGAAAAAAAGAAAAGAGGCTTTATTGTCACTAAACCAAGCGCAAACCTGTTTCCAGCCTGAGGTTTTTAACTCTCCCTGTGAATATTTTGATTGTTTCTCTACCGCATGCTGTAAAAAAAGCCACTTTGCCGGCATTTCATCCTGCTCTTAGAGAGGGAGGGGTAAACCTGGATGCTTCCCACTGAAACCGAGGGGGTGGCGGTGGCATGAAACCGATGTAAACCTTTTTAATGAAGGTTTAAACAAAACAAACCCAACCAAAAAACCTGCAGCGGAGTCGGGAAGCCTCAGCCGCGAGCAAAATGACGGATCGAATTTGCGTGTCACTGAGACTCAGTGAACTGCTATTGTGTTGATTTTTCTAAAGATCCGCAGCCATCAGAGAAATGCAACATAATTGCTGCCCTGTTTATCGACGGCGGGCACCGAAAATCCATCGCCGAGGCAAATTAACCCCCTCGCTGCCAAAATGTGGCCGAGCTGACACGTTCCTGCCTCCACCTCCCTCCCCAGCTGCATCCCCGCAGCATCCAGTCGCTCAGCTCCTTCCTGGTATCTCTATTGATTCATAATTATATCAATTTTCTCTATTTTTGGCTTTCCAGCTGCTTTCTTAGCAGCTGTCAGGTATCCATAGGTATTGCAATAAATACAATGCTCCCGCCGCGTCTTCCAGCATCTTCTTCCTCCCCCCAGGAGAGGAAGAGGAGAAGCGCTCCCTAAGGATGTGCTGTTGGGGAAGGAAACCCAGGACCCGGCTGAGCGGTTTCAGGCTCGGGTTTTCCATGGGATGGTTGGGATGGAGCCAATGTCCCCTCTCCCGGGACCCTTCCCGGAGCCCCGCTGGCTCTTGGCACTGGCCCTAAGCCCTTTATCAGCCGTGGCCATTCTGAGCGCCTTCGAGCTCGGCTGCGTCACCAGCTGATGCCAAGGCTGGCGTCTCGCCTCCTGCCCGCAGATAAGGCAGGGGAGTGGGATGGAGGGGGCGAAAAACCCTCCTGTGTCCTGAGCTGATGGCTTTAGGCAGCAGATACGGGGAGGTGGCATGAAAAGGTCCATGTTGGGGATGCGAAATGCCCATGGGAGCTGGAGGAGTTGGAGGTGATGGAGCTAAGGGGGTTTCACGCGTGGTGTGATCCCTGGGGTATGAGCTGCGTCTGAGCAGCAGCAAGAAGCACAGGACTGGGAGCTTTTCTGCTCCAAGGATCACATCGACCTCTTGTAGCTTGCAGGAAATTTTATCGCACCGTATTTATGCCGTGAGCTGTACTTAGGGGCTGTCGGGGTGGCTTAGAGGGAGGGTTTCCTGCTGTTGGTGCCTCCTAACCAGTAAAGAAATCTTCAAAATCATTCACTGAAACTAAGCTGGGCCAAACCCGACACTTGTGGCAATGGCAGCTGCACCAGGGACCTGCTCGGAGGGTCTGGTGGGGTTGGTGGCTTCAGACCAGCCACGAAGGTGAAGTATTCAGCTCACTGCAGGTGTGTGAGACCTCTCTGGTCTTGTGTTTGGGCTGCTTTTATCTGGAGCTGATGCTGGCCACAGCCCTGGGCAGCCCCAACGACCTTTGCAAGTAACAGGGGACCACAGCATCCCTGTAACGTTAACTGGGGACCACAGCATCCCCGCAGCATTAATCAAGCTGCCTTTTCTGAGCTGTTTTGGAAGGAGACAGCCCCTTTCTCAGTCTTCTCTTGGCCACCCCATCCCTGCATGGCTGATACACTTCACTGCTCCCATCTGTCCTGGACTGATCACAGGATGAATGTTCCTCATGCTTGGCTCCGATGGGCAATAGTGGAAGAGGCTGGATGGTCTTCCCGGCTGCCCATGCGCGTGGTGGGGTCTGCTCCATCTCCTCTTAGCCTGGTGAGGATGTTTCTGGCATTATCCAGTCCTTCGGTTAGAGACATCATAAATTAAGCAGAGATTTAGTGAATCGACCACAACAACAAGCTGGGAGGACTCTGAGATCCTGAACTAGAGGGATCTAAGGGACAGACTTCACCTTGGCTTGAGCTGGGGCATTTGGATGGGAGATCCCTTGGCCACGGAGCAATCAAGCGTCCCGTGCTGCTGCAGTGCCTGCTGTCTCCTTGGGGTTGGATCCATGATGACCTGTGTCCTCCTGTTCCCTATCCTTGACGGGTCTTGGTGAGGTGCTGCGTTCCCCCGTGATGGGTTAAGGAGCTTTCAGGGGGCGAGGGATGGGCAGGGTTTGGGTGATGCCCATGCAGCGGTCCATTGTGTTGCCACTTGCTCCCCGAACTAAATACTAAATTTAAATGCCCGGAGAAGGCAGGCAGGCAGACGTGGCCCCAGTAAAAACCCTGCCAGGCTGCTTGTTTCGGGGCAAAAAGGCGATTTCTGCCAAAAAGCAAGCCTGGCATTCAGGCGGTAAGAACTGAACAAATTATGTTGATTCAAAGTAACTTGAGCATCGCCCAAAATCAGAAAACGGTGAACTAAAAGGTTGTTTGCCCTGATGGGAACTGAGGTGTTTTTGGGGCAGTGACCCGGCACGGAGTCCATTGTCCCCAAACCACACGCTCCCACCCTCTCCATGCCCAGGGTGTGTTGTAGCAGAGCGATGAACCAGAACAGCTGATATAATGATAAATCTGGTTTTATTTAGCTAGATGGAAGCATCTTGAGAGGTAGCATCTCCCCAGGTTGCCCCCAGTTGGGGCAAGGGGTGGCACCTCTAAGGCACCTGGGGATATTTTCAATAAGGCAGCTGAAAAGATCCAAACTGCTGCTTTTTGCCTTGAAATCACTGCCCAGTGCCTTGTGTTTTTGGGTTGAAAACCAGCTGAAAACCGTAAACACCCCTATTCCCCTTCTGCAGCTGGAGGAGTTTTCCCTTCTCCCTCTCTTTGGCTCTTCTGTAAATAAAAATGAGCTTTATTGATTTTATTTCAGTAACAGAAAAATAATTTGCCTTTGGCCCGAGCTCGCAAGATGCTAAACTCCATCCAGGAGTGTGGTTTTGGGTTTTTTTCCCCTCTTTTATAGTGTTTCAGATCTGTGTTTATGATGCCAGCGCTGACACATCCTAAACTACAGCGTGGCTATAACCTCCGGAAAAACTCCCGGCGGGATTGAAATAGTGGCTGGCAAATGTTCCTTCCTCGCTGGAGCCTGTGAATCAAAAACCATCAACGGTTTAAGCAAAGGCTTGTGCCGGGGAGGGAGAACTTATGCCAGAGTCGATGCATATTTTATCACCGCGCTTATTCACTCGCAGCCCTGCTCCCTTCGAACGCCGTGCGGGTTTTAATTAAATAGTCATTGGCGAGGCTGTTATTCTAGCTTGGAAGGCCTCCAAATGGCCGTGTTTTTTCCCCAAAATGATCACAAGGGGATGTGGTCCCATCCCCCCTGTCCTCGCCAAGGTTCGTCTTCCGCAAATACGGCTAATTACGTTTGTCTGGCCGGCCGCCGGCTCTCCGATAGCATCTTTCATTAGCGCTGACCTCTCCGCGCTCGCAAGGAGCTGGCGGACGTTCCCGGAGCGGTGCCTTGTGGACGTCGCCAAGAAACGTCCCTTTGGCACCGGGCAAACAGGTCTGGGTCTTGCAAGCGGTGGTGTTGTGTGGCTCCTTAGCAACTGATTGCAAATTGTAAACTGGTTTAGGTTGGAAGGGACCTTAAAGCCCATCCAGTGCCACCCCCTGCCCTGGGCAGGGACACCTCCCACCACACCAGGTCCCTCCAAGCCCCCTCCAACCTGGCCTT
>JAOXJK010000008.1:7364204-7379405 GCA_025774025.1 Xenus cinereus
CTCCAGGGATGGGGCAGCCACAGCTTCTCTGGGCAACCTGGGCCAGGCTCTCACCACCCTCACACCAAAGAATTTCTCCCTGAGATTCCATCTAAATCTCTCCTCTTCCAGTTTAAAGCCATTCCCCCTCCTCCTATGGCTCCCCTCCCTCATCAAGAGTCCCTCCCCACCTCTCCTGTAGGCAACTCTCCATAGGGTCTTGGAGAAACCATAGCGAGAAGCTGAGAGGTCCCACTTCCCTTACCCACACTGAGAGATGATGAGTCTTTCCCTTCCCTTGGCTTTAAATTCCCACCCAGCTCCTCAACCACCAACATGAGTTTGCTCCTGCTTGTCAGGAGCGAGATACTTAATTTGTCAGTTCGCTACGCTTAATATTTCTTTCATGTATCGCGTCGGTTTTAAATGCAAAACATGTCTGGATAAGCTCACTTTTTTGCTTTTTTGGTTTTTTTTTTTTTTCCCACCCTGCTGCAGTCGACACATTGAAGGTAGCTGTGTTTAACTAATAAAAAAGATTTTAAAATGCTGGTTTTGCACTTCTTTAATTGACTTCCAATTTCCATTCACATGCAGCCTGGCACATTGCAAAGGGAAAAAAGAGCGCCGAGCAAATAAGAAATGCGTCACTCGCCGGTTTTTTACCATAATCAAAAATGTAAAAATTAAGAATCTGAATCAATGTACATTAAACTATGTAATTGCTTAAATAAACGTGGCGGGGGTAGATAATGGGTCTTCCTGATTAGAAGAAAATATCAAATTTAGTGCAAAGGTTATATTTGGTTGCAAAGCAGCGCGGTTTCGCAGTTGCACCCCCTTCTTTTGGGGGATAAACCAGGCAGGGGGGGCTCAGAGGGCAGCGATGGGTCCAGGCCCTGGTGGAAGGATGAAGGAGCTGAGAGCGTCTTTGGTGGCATCTTTGAGGGAATTATGGGGAAGGAAGAATCGCTAATGGATGGTGGAAATTGGCTTTCCCAGCTCTCATGAGCCCGGTGGTGGTGTGTTTTCTCTTCCAGCACCTGGAAGTCCTGGTGGTCCCCGACCTGGTGAAGGTCCTGGCTTGCAGCTACTGTTCTTGAAGCAAATGAAGAGGCTCCCAAGAGCAGGACCTTCCAGGTAAACCCCTTCCCTGGATGGGCTTATTGAAGCCTCTCCATATTTATCATCACTTGATCTTGCTCAGGGTGGTTTGTAGCTCCATGGGGCACAGCGTGGTGTTTTACTAGGACGCACCACGTGCCTCCCAACCCTTCTCCCTGTAAATTGTGGCAGCTTTGCCAACCTGATCAGTGAAAATAAGTAATATCCCGACGTCGCAAGGCGCACTGAAACTGCTCAATGGTCTTAGGGTTATCCCGAGGGCCGCGAGCCCACGGTTTGAAGCCACTTGCCCATCAGCAGACCGAGCCGTTGCCATTGTCCCTGCCAGCCCTCCAAAGGCTCCTCCCCTGCTCCGGTATTTGGGAGCCAAAAAAAAAAAAAAAAAGATCATTCAGGTCTGAGTATCGGTTTGCGTTTGTCCTTTCCCCTTAAGTCATTTCGCTGCCAACCACAGGATCGCTGCACGCTTTTTGCTCCAAACCTGGTTGTCCTTCCCTGCAGAACAAGCAGTGCCCCGGCACCGGCACGGTATGTCCCCGATGCTTTTAATCTCCAAAATGCCTCCCCAGGCGAGTTGTGTTAATATTGGAGAGTGCAGGAGCGGGGGGAGAGCTGCCCACCCGCGGCCGTTCCTATTCATCGCTCACCCTCGCGCTGGGGGGATGAGGAAAAGCTGCCGGGTTTCGACATCGCAGCCTGGCAGCAAGGGGTTAAAAGGGAAGGTGAAATATTAAGCGGAAGCGAAGAGGCGCCCTGAGAAGGGCAGGATCCCAGGAAAGCTTTTCTGGGGATGAAAAAAATACCCTGGAAGGGCTCCAGCTGCCCGGCTCCCACCCAGCCTGCCCTGGCAGGGATGCCGAAGGGCACAAAGCCGGGATGCTGGCGGGGACAAAAAGCTTTTTCGGGTTGCAAAAGTGGCCGGGCTGCTCCGATGAAGCAGCCGGTACCCGGGTCTTGCTGGGGGAGAAGTAGAAATGTGTTGGAGCATGTGTGAGCCCGTCTGGTTGAGCTTGCTGCTCTGAGCGCCGGCTGTGGAGGTTGTTAACTAACAAGGAGTTAAATAATAGCGGTAATTAGGAATTTTTTTGACTCGTAAAGTTTACCAACCCAAGCATCCCGGCATAGAGAGATGCTGGGATGCAGGAGGCTGCAACCCCGGCACACCCCAGTCCTCCTGAGGTAGGAAGAGGTGGCCTCAGGGGTGGTGAAAGAGACTGGACCTGCATCACCCACCCTCCAACAGCAGAAGCAACATCCTGCGGCTAATGAGCAAGCCTCAGAGGCAGGGTTAATTAGCGCAGCCTCCCAAGGTCTCCTAACATGGGTGGATGCCACTGACCTTCGTAGGAAGCCCTTGAAGGCAGAAAGGTGAGGTCTCCAGGCAGTAAGCGAGAGAAGTAATAAATACTTTTGGGAGCACTTTGAGAGAACATTAACCTAGGCTCTCCTAAGCCACCACGAGCAGCAAGGCGTAAATAGTGATACTGTGGGCTGCTCCAGCACCATCTCTTATCTCCAGGCACTTCAAGCGCATCCATGACTTGGTGCTCATGATGCTCACGGAGGCAGGTACAGGAGGGTTTTGTCTGTCTGGGAGCTGTTTTTGTCCGTCTGGGGCTGACAGATGACAGATGACGAGCCGTGTTTGAGGGGAAGAAAACGCAATTACCCAAAGTAGGCTTTTGGCAGGACACAGAGGCGGCGGAATGAGGTCGGTGAAACCTGGGGAAGAAGGGATGAAAGACCGGCTGCTTATATCCAGGGCCCTGGTTTGCTTCTGGTTGCCTCCTCAGAGACGTTGTTTGTGCAGTAATTAGCCATGTAAAACATGCATCGGCCTCTTTGTTCCCATTAGGCTTGGCTACGGCTTGAAATGATGCGCAACAGTAGCCCCTGGTTAATTTTACCAAATGTTCGCTTTAATTTCATTTAAGACCAGCTGTCTATAAATCTATAGTGCCTATTTCCATCAGGTGCATATAAATATATATATATATATACACACATATTCTGTGCTGAGGAGAAGGAAACAGATAACAAGGCACTGGTGGAAACAGTGCACCCTTTGGCCCCCAGCCTCCAGCCTTGGGGGGATGTGTGCGGTCAAGCCTGAAGGCTCAGGGTTGGCTTGATGCCGATGGGGCTGACCTTTGGGCCATACCTCCTGAGGGATGAAACCTACCTCCCTGCTGTGTTCCTCCACCCTAAAACCCCTCGTGTGTTACTTGTCCGGATCAATATTAAACACCCAGTGGGTAAAGCAATTACTAATTGGGCCGTGCACAGCTGGGAGCCTGCAGGGAGACGTGGTTTGTTTGCACCCGAGCAATCACACCTGTGTTTAAATACCTCTAAGCAAACAAGTCCACCCAGGTCCTGCTTTGCTCTTCCTTGTGTCTTCAAGGCTGAATTGAGTGGTAATATCCAAGAGCAGTTTGTCTCCTTCCTTACTTACAAGGACCGGGAGATGCCTGCTTGATGGTCAGGATGGGTAACATTGCCCTGGTAGTGTTGGTCCCATGCTACGTCGTCCAAAGTGGGCTGGTGGCTTCTTCTACCAGCTTTCACCATCATGTCACATCTGAGTCACCACCGCTGTTGCACGAGACCCTAGAAAGGATCCCTCAAACCTGCGTTTGTGCCGTCCCTCCCTCTGGCAGCACCAGGACGGCCGGGAGGAGGCTGCCATGGGGCGATGGGAAGGGCTGCAGCTCCTTGGTCCCGAAGCGTGGTGAGATGTGGTCGGCCAGGAAACGTATGTGGAAGTGCCGGCCGATGCAGTGGACCAGGCTGCCCACCACAGCGCACTGGAAGCCGGATGGGTTGGCCATGGCATAGGTGGCACACTCATACCATAGCTTGGCCTTGGCGCCGCAGCGGTAGACGCTGATGCCCGTGCTGCGGTGAAGGTCAAAGCGGTAGATGAAGCCATTGGTGCTCACCATCTCGGCCGTCCTGTCCTTGCCACCACTGGCTGGGCTGACGCTCCAGCTGTCCCAGCGGGCGGCATAACGCAGCAGCACGTAGCGCAAGGTGCCCCCCGTCACGTAGATCTCCCCATCACACACCGTGGCTGTGTGGGCCACAGCGAAGGTGTCGTGGGGCAGGGGTGCGGTGAAGGTCCAGCGGTCCTGCCGGGGGTCGTAGCGCTCCACCGTGTAGAGGCACTCGCCGCCGATGGCGTAGAGGTGGCCATCCAAGGCCACGAGCTTGCAGTGTGGCCGTGCTTGGTTCAGGGGGCAGATCTCCCTCCAGATGTTGGTCAGGGGGTCATAGCAGAAGACACGGTTGGAGGGTCTCTGCGTCCGGCCCGTGCCCTCACAGCCGGCCACCACGAAGAGGTAGTTGAACATGCTGCACATGGCACAGCCCCGGGAGACCACCTCCGGTGGCACGTGGCAGAGGTGATGCCAGCTGTCCCCTCCCTCATCGTAGTAGCAGAGGCGGCCGGTGTGGAGGCTGGGCTCCTGCATGTTGACATCTGCCAC
The DNA here is from genome assembly GCA_025774025.1 of Xenus cinereus. Lineage (NCBI taxonomy): Eukaryota > Metazoa > Chordata > Aves > Charadriiformes > Scolopacidae > Xenus > Xenus cinereus. The sequence goes on from JAOXJK010000008.1 coordinate 7,368,797, forward strand.
GACCATGTACGTCTTCCCCTTCATCCTCCACCGTAGGATGAGCTCCCGCTCACCAGCGTTGAGGCGGCCATAGATGGAGGGTGTCCTCAGCACCTGCAGGTAGTTGTCGCTCATCACTTTGTAGGCAGCCTTCTGGAGGTGACTGAGCTTCTGCGCCTTGGCTGTGCAGAGGACCTCGTAGCAGTTCCCCAGGTCCAGGTGGGTGGGTGGTGGTATTTGGAAGCGGTCAGCATTGGCCACCAGCCCTGGCTGGGGGCTTGCAGGCGGTGTGCTGGCTGGCACCGTGACCCCAAAACCCTCCATGGGCAGCTGGAGGTGGGGGCTGTCGGCAATCTGGAGGATGCTGTGCTTGCGGCCAGGAGATGGTGGCTCAGGGGAGCTCTCCAAGCTTCCCACAGGTGGTGGAACTCTGGAGGAGGTGGTGGGATCCCGCATTGCCAAATCTGGGTCCTGGGTTGTGAAGTTCTGCAGCTTTTCATTGACCTGCTCCAAGCTGCGGCACTGGGATGTTCCCGGAGGGATGTAGGGAAGAGACCTCTTCGACACCGACTGGGAGACAGACTGGACATAGTAGTCATAGACTTTGCCTTTGAGGCTGGGGACTGGCTGCCTGGCCCCATCCTTTGCCCGCCGCTCAGGGATGTAGTTCTCCTCCACCTGGATCTTCGTGACCGAGGAGAAAGAGTAGGAGGCGTCCGACCTTGCGTTGCTCGCTGTCATCGTTAGACCCAGGTCCGAGATGACACTGAGGGTCTGGATCGTCCCCTCGGCTTCCTGGCTCGTGCCTCCACTGGCCAAATCCTGCTTCGTGCTTTGGACGCGTCCATCACCTGCCACCTGGGCATCAGCAATCCCGGGGGAAAGCCGGGTGTTTGGGGCACGTGTGGCCTCATCCTCGCGGCTGCTCAGTGGTTCAGCCGCATCCCCAGGGTCATAAGAGTTCAGATTGCTTCCCGGCTCGCTTCCCGACTTGCTTCCCAGATCGCTTCCTGTCTTGATTCCTGGCTCAATTCCCAGCTTACTTCCCGGCTTACTTCCCAGCTCACTTCCCAGATCTGTTCCCGACTTAATTCCTGGCTGGATTCCTGGCTTGCTTCCCAGCTTACTTCCCAACTCACTTTTCAGATCACTTCCCGGCTCTATTCCTGCCTCGCTTTCCGACTTACTTCCCAGCTTGCTTCCCGGCTTGCTTCCCTGCTCACTTCCCCTCCCGGCCAACCCCTCTTTCCCACAAATCAGCCCCGGATCAGAAACCATCTCCCCTCCTTCCTCCTCCTCCTCCTCCTCCTCCCCCCTTGGCAGACTTCGATCCCCCCGGGGAGGCATGCTCCGTGTCCGGGGGACGCTCTCTTCCCCGTCCCCACCGTCCCTCCTCGCCTCCTCCCCAAACACCCTCCTCCGACGCAGACCCACCGCACCGGCCCCATCCTCATCCCGGGTGGCGTTTTCCCCTTGCTCTCCTCCCGCCTCGGCCGGTGGGATTTTGCCCCCGGCAAGCGAACGGGACTTATAAAACCTGTATGCCAAAGTCAGGAGGAGCAGAGCGGCGGCTGAGAGGACCAGCTTGCCGGCCAGCTGCATGTCGGTCTGCCAGGGCAGGGTTGCCCGCTGGGGCATATTTTCATGCCGGGAATGCGGTGAAGCCCGATTAATGATTGCCGAGCGAGCCCGGAGCGAGGAGCTGGAGGTTTGGGGCAAGGTGACTTTGAGCTGGCAAAGCCGGCAGGAGGTTTGTGGCCAAGCTTTGCATGTTTGGGCTGGGCTGGGCTCCTGGGGGGGGAAAAGGTGTAGCCCAGAGCTGGTGACACAGAGCCGGCTTTATTAGCCTGGTAAACAGAGAGGCTCAGAGGAAAGCAAAAGGAAGCACAAAGGGAGGAAAAGTAGCTCCACCGAGCAGCCCGACGGTGCTGCCGCCTCCTTTCTTCGGCTGTTTAAAAGGGATCGTGCAAGGAAAAAGTGAAAATAAGTTGTTTTGACCTGGAAAGGTCTCCCATCCCCGGGTGAAGGTGCGGGGAAGGGAGGGAGACGCAGCCCTGGAGCCGGGCAGACCTTTGGTCTGACGCCGAGCAGCTGCTCCGCGGGTGACTAATTCGGTAACCTTCGTTTGTGGCACGCTAGCTAACGAAGGGTGACGGGAAATAGCCCGAAAGCTTCTGGGGTCTCTCTGAGGCCAGCTTGGAAGTGGCAGGGGAATTAAGCGCCGGTGGAAAAGGAGCTGGGGGGGCTTTGGGAGGGGGGAAAAAGTCCATCACCGAAGAGCAAATAAGGGCAGGAGTGAAACTGCAGCTGGTGGCGGCCGCATTCAGGGTCCGTGTACACAGGGGGAGGGATGAACTAAGGAAAGTGAGTGAAAACATTGGGACTGGGAAGAAATTTGGGATGGGAAGGGATGGGAGAGATGCGAGTCCTCATTTCGGAGCAACACGCTGCTGCGTGTGGGATGTCCGTGGGGATTGGAGTCGCTGCGGGGAAACTGAGGCACGGAGGGTGCCAGGCAGTGTCACACTTGCTTCTTTCTCCCCCCCCATTACCCCCCCGGCAAGCTGTCGGTGATGTGTCTGGCTCTGATCTGAATTTCAAAGATTTAGGGGAATTGCTGTCCCCCATCGTCCCCCAGGCAGTCGGGTCCTCACGCCTGGGCTGTGAGGGGGGGAGTTGGAAAGGAGGGGGCCTGGGGAATGACATCCCTCGGCAGCCGCCGCTAAGCGAGCTGAATTCAAAGGGATAAAATTAATTTCCTTTTCCCCAAGGGGAACGTCTCGCATGCTGAGAGATGCGTAAAGAAACGAGGCCCTGCGAGGTGGCCAAGAAACAGCCAAAATGTGGGTGGGGGTGGGCGGCTGCTCCTGTTTGTGTGCAGGGACTGGCTCCCCCCCTACCTTCGTCCTGATCCGGTGGCATTTGCCGGAAAAATGAGCCCAGGGGATGCTAAACCTGTTCCTCGTATGAAGTGCGGGTGCGATGGGTCCTGACTGCATGGGTCAGCGTGGTGGGATGGGGTCTTGCCGTGGGTCTTTAATGGGTGGTGGGTGCCCATGAGCTCGTGCTTGGTGTCCACAGCCCCTCTCACATCCCCCCCAAAACCACAGCCCATGTGGCAGCTGATCTTCACCAGCATGAGCTCAGGCACTGCCTTTTGTCATGGGGAGGAACATCAGGACCTCCTTGGGGCAAGTTCCCCACCGTCGCCAGCATCTGAGATGACCTCCTCGCCGATGTTGAAATGGCCGCTTTTTGGCTTGATGGCTTCCCAAGGGGATGTGGTGGTGCCAAAGGGGGTGGGGGTGGTTGTGTATCTGCCACCAGACTTGCTGTGGATGCTCATTAGGTGCAGGACCATGTGCTAAGTAGTGTAATATTCACATATAGATATATATATAGAAAGAGGATGGTCTTGGGAATCGGGGACCCCTGTGCACATCCCTGCTGTGAATGGGAAGAGCCCAGCAGCGGCTTTTAGGGGGATGTTTGAGAAGTTGTCACCCTGTATGGGTGCAGCATGGGGAAATGCAGCACTGAAGAGGCTGGGGGAACCAGGACATTTAGATTAAGAGCTGGGCTGGTGCATCCTGCTTGGTTGCATCTTGAGCTTGGGCAAGCTCAAACTGGCCAGTCAAACTTGGACCAGTCAAACATCTTGGACCAGTCAAACCCCATCCAGCAGCTCCCCTCCATCCTATTTGGCAGGGAGACCCCAAATCCATTGCTGAGGGAGTTTGGTCCAGCCAAAACCTTTGGGAAAGCTCATCCCTCCCGCCTGCAAATGCGGAAGGTCCTGAAGCCGAGGCTGGCACTGGGGTAACGGGGACGTGCGTGGAGGCTGGGCACGTGTTTTGGAGCTCGGCTAGTTGGCAAAGGGTCTGGCCACCCGTGTGTGGCCGTGACACTGGGTTTCTTCATCTCTCACTGCTGCCGTTTTTAATCTGCAGGTAGGGCTGCAGAGATCCTTGCGTTGGTGAGCTGGGAAGTATGAATTATGGATGTGCTTGGTGGCCCTGTGAACCCGGCCACGGCAGTCACTGTGCCTGGTAATGAGGTGGGGGAGGCAGGGGATGCACCGAGCAAAGCCCACCATCGCTCCCGCCGACATTCCCAGCCCTGTGGAGCCGGAGCATCCCTGCTTTTTTTAATCCCCACCTCAATATCCCAAAGGGCTAGGGGCTTGGATGAGCCCTGTGCCAGGATGAGTGTGGTTATCCTCACCGCCGGTGGGTTTTTAAGGACCTCGGGAGGGTGAAACATGGAGCAGGAGGGGGTTTTCAGCAGGCAGCGTGCTCTGGGTGCTGCTGCCTTCACAAATGTCAGGATGGGAGGACCAGAGCCCAATTGCCGAGCTTGAGCTGCGGGGGATGATGTGGAGAAGGAGGATCCCCGTGGCAAAAATGCAGGTCCGAGGTATAAATGTATATTTATCGATGCCTTGAGGTAAGGAGGACGAGCAGCGGTGTAGGAGAGCAGGGGATGCGGCCGCGGCGTCTCCGAGCAGCGGTGACGTCTCGGCGCTTGTGACTCTAATTGAATGTAATTGCCTCCTCCAAATTTGGCTAAAACCTTTTCAAAGTCCCCTGAAATTAGGGAACATCGATAACGCCGCTCCTTGGGGTTTTCAGCTCGCGTCATCCCTAAGAAGCGCGATTAATTTTTTACAAGCTAATCATATCTCTTAGGCAGGTTGTCAGCCGTGGATCTGTCATCTCTCATCAATAATGAAACAACCTGAGCAGCTCTTTTCCCCCTCCAGCCTCCTGCATTATTCACTGCCAGGTCCTCAAACAACGGGGTGTGTGGTGGTGGTGGGGGAGCCAGGGACTTAATTGATGTCCTTCCTAATTACCTGTAGGAAGGTGGATGGGGATGGGGAGGCAGGGCTGGGAGGTGAAGGATGAGAGGAGGTGGGAGGTGAAGGCAGGGTCCAGCACTTCGTGGGAGGTTTTCTTTGGATCACTGGGGTGGGGTGGCATCTCTCTGTCCCTTGTCGCCTTGGGGACGCTTTGGGAAAGCATCTCTGGCAGCATCTCTGCCCAAAATGAGGAGAGAACTCCCGTGTCCCCTCGGTCATCGCTTTAGCTGTGATGGTGCTGAGAAGGTCCCATCCTACATCCTGATCCATCACTGTGGGAAAGAGCTAAGCATCCCAAATGGACACAGAGGGGTGGATTTGGGATACGAGACCTCCAAGCCCACCAGTCCTCTCCCAGCTGCTGGATGGGGAGGTCGTTTCCTTCTTGAGATGGCACCAAGCTGGTTGATGGTGGCACTGCCTCTCTAATGCTCCTCATTTCCATGGTTCCGGGCTAAAACCGCCACATTTGCATTTAAATGGAGGTTTGGGCGTCTGTAAATCCCCATTTTTGAAGCGAGAAGGCTTAATGGTTGTTTAATCACGTTGGGATGAGGCCCCCGGAGCATCTCCGATCCAGCGAGGAGGGTGAGAAGCATCCATGCCATGGTGGAGGGGGGGGCTCTCCTGCCTGCTTAGTAGCATTGGGGTAAACCGAGTCACGCAGACTTCCCTAAAAAATAAAGATTCCCCTAAAAAAATAAAGATTCCTCTAAAAAAAAAAAAAGAAGGTTCCCTTTTCACCCAGGGAGGTGCGATGGGCTGGAGCAGTGACAGCGGTTGGGGAGGGCGCAGGGGTTCGGGCAGGTGGTCGGAAGGGATGCTGGGATGCTGGGATGCTGGGATGCTGTTGCTTCGGGATGAAAGCGGAGGCGCCGATCCCCCTAGATCCCAGCCAGCCCCAGGCTTTGCGTTGCTGCCAGCCCAAAGTATCACGGGTGGAAAGAAGCTCCTGAGCCGCCGCGTGTTTGTTCAGCTCCTTTGAGGTTAGGAAACCGCTCGCAGCGAGGTTGGCAACGGAGCATGGTAGGGACTGAATCTGCTTAATAATAATTAATCATAATAGTAATAATAATGCTTAGCACTCGTACGGGGCTTTGGGAAGATGAAGCGCCACACGGCTGCTGGCTAATCCTCTAGGATTAAAAGTTCCCGGAGGAAAAGGCAGGGGAGCGCCCCATCCTCGGGCTCCTCTCCCCCCCCCCATCCATTCTCCAGGGATCCTGGTCCGGGGCTGGATGCTCTCGGGGCACCACGGGGAGGGGGAGCAGCCTGGCAAACTGCTGGCATCCCCCAGCACTGGGCAGGATTGAGGCAAAACCACCTGTTTTTTGTGAAAAAAACCAAACCAAACCCAACCCCATCCTGCAGCAGGATTAATGCTGTACTGGGATGTGCCTGGGGGGAGCTTGGGGTACCGTTATCCGTTTTCATGGAGACAATCAGCCAAGAGGGATGGGGTGGGTGGCATGGACCAAACATGGGTGCAGTGCTTTAAAGCCGGGTGGTGTCTCTGTGCCAGGCGCTGCCCGGTCGTGTGTGAGCGCTGACACTTTGGGTCAGGAGGCATCTGTCACTAGAGATTGACCATCCAGCCCGGGACAAGCGTTGTGCGCGGCGCCCATCTCCCAGCAAAGCCCATTTGCCCCAACCAAGGACCCAGGAGAAAAGGCCCTAAAGTGATCCACAGCTTTCAGGCTCCCAGCGCCGTTGTCCACATGTAGGACGCATCCCCAACATCCCTCGTGCTGGGGACACATCCCTCACGCTCCCTACCCTGGGCAGCTGAGACCTGGAGCAGCTCGGTGCAGTGAGAATGACGTACATGGATTTTTCCAAGGGAAATCTGGACCTGGCATAATAGACACCCTCCCACACCCCCCCCAGGACCTTGCAAAGTCTCTGGGTACCCCAAAATGGTTCTGGGTGCCCCAGCACAAGGCAAAAAATTAAGCACAGCCTTCTACCAGGGGAGATTTTTCTTTTTCCTTTTAATTAAATTGTCTGAGGAAGCCAAGACACAGACAGAAAGAGACCGAGACTGTAAATAGTATAGAAAAACAAAAAAAAAGAGAGAGAGAGCGAGAGAACCGATTGACGGAGGTGTAAATGCCAGGTGGAGCCGTACGGAGGAAGAGGAGGAGGAGGAAGAGGCAGGTGAAGCTTCACGTTAGCTCCAGGATCACTGTTAGGGTGAGCGCCAAAACTAGTCTGAAGCCGCGGTGGCCAGTAAGTGAACCTGGGCAGGAGGAGAAATGGATGGAGAGGTCAGGGAGCCGCCTCTCACCGCTTGGGTTCAGAGTAAGATGGGGTCACTGCTTTTTGTGGAAGGTATCCAAAGCATATGGAGCTTGTGTGGGTCAGGCAGCAGGTCAGGAATGCTGTGGGGAGCATCCACAGGGCCCCACAAGGACATCCCTCCTGACTTGGGGCCATGGAAGAAGACATGTTCAAGGGCTTGGGGCATGGCAAGGAGAGATGGCCAAGGACTTGGGGCCATGGAAGAAGACATGTTCAAGGACTTGGGGCCATGGAAGAAGACATGTTCAAGGATTTGGGCCATGGCAAGGAGAGATGCTCAAGGGCTTGGGGCATGGCAAGGAGAGATGCTCAAGGGCTTGGAGCAAAGCAAGGAGAGAGGGCCAAGGGCTTGGGCATCTGGATGGACCATGCTCTCTGCATGGTTCTTCCCTCCCTGGGGGGTTTTGGGTCGAAATACCGGTGTCACCACTACTCACCGTTGGAGTCCTCTGTTCCTCTGGGAATATTTGGGTTTTCTAATGGGAAAGAAATAGCAGAGAGACAGTGTTATTGAGGGGGGAATGCGGGAGATGAGTGAGGATTTATGGAGGGAGGGGTGACCCCATGGTGCCACCATACCAAAAACGATGAGCCGGGTGTGGGTGTCGGTGGAGCCCAGGGGGTTCTGGGCGGTGCAGCGGTACATGGAGCCGTTGAGTTCGGCTGGCACCCGCTCCAGCACCAGCTCCTTGCCGTCGTGCTCGGCGCTGCCGTCGAGGAGCCGGCTCCCCACCCGGGTCCAGGTGAAGAGGGGCTCGGGGAAGACTTCATTCTGTGGGGAGATGGGGGGCTGTGAGATGGGTGTCAGGGATGAACAAACCCTGTCTCCCACGTGGAGCAAGGATGGGGTACAGCGAAAACTCCCAGGGGTGCACCAATGTAGGGGCCCATGATACGACCCAAGGCCACCAAGTAAATCCCATAAAGTGCTGGTGGGGATGCAAGGGTTGTCCGTTGGTGTGGCATCGCTCCACGGCAATGGGGATGGATGGGGATGCTGACCTGGAAGCCCTGCACCAAGATCCGCACGGTGTCTCCAACACGGGCTCTTGTTGGGGTCATCGTGATCTTCGGCCCCTTGGGAGCAACTGCAAGGGAAGGGACAAGAAGGGACATCAGCCGAGAGAGGGGTTCCCGGTGCTGGTGGAGTGCCCTTGGCCAGGGTTAATGATGGTTTGATGAACAAGCGTGGTGAGGGGGTGGCAGTGAGTGCCAGCCGATGGGGCTGAGGGCTGAGTGATTGATGGACAGGCTGACGGACGTCCAAATGACTGATAGACAGGTAGGCAAGGACCCCACAGGCAGATGAACGGGAAGATTGATAGGTGACTCTAATGGGATGCGTTGGTGGTGAAGGACGTATTGCCTAATTAAGCCCCTCTCTGCTCAGAAACAGGGATGAAGATGGGCCAGGTTGGTTTGAAGCCGTGGAGATGGACACCTCAGGAAAGCACCCCCCAGGACAAGGTGGCCTTGGTAAGTCACGCACAAGTGCTGTTAGCATGGGAGACAGCCACTAAGCCTTGCTGGAACAAAAGGACACCCTTGTAAAGAGGAGGGGACCCCTTTCCCCACACTAGACTTGGGGTGCCCTTGCCTGGTGCATTGTGAGGAGAAGCGGTGACGCAGCCAGCCATGGTGGGGTGACACCACACCTGGGGGGTCTGCTCTTTGCTCCCAGCTGGGTCGGGGTTGCGTGGATGTCCCTTCTGGGCCATGGGTGGGATGGGACAGCCCCAGGAGCTGCCTGGGCTTTGCGTGGAAAGAGCCTTTTGCAGGTTAAAATGGAAAAATGGGCAGGAGGCGGGTGTCTCATCCTTCGTATATTCAAGTGCCACCATGGATGGGACAGGCTGAGCCTGGCTATCATCCTGACACAACACAAAGGGACAAACAGCCACCAGAAGGCACACTGGTCTGTGCTGGTGGATGCTGGTCCTGGGAAAGGGCACCCAGGCCCCAGAAGACTCCTCATGGACATGAGCCAGAGACCATGGCTGAGCACCTGGACTGCAATATCCGTGCAGGATCTGGCCCTCTGGTGTTAAAGAGAAAGTGATGGGCTGCAGATGATTGCACCATGCTATGGTCTGTACTGAAAGAATGTTCTCTGTACTGAAGAGAATGGTTTGGCTTGGTTTCAATGTGGCTTTTATTGAGAGTACATATAGTGTCTATATACTATTTATATATATAGAGGGGGTTAATGGGGGGGCTGCTGTGATAGTGCCAAAAAACTGGGTATGGATGGTGGTGAAGGGGCGCCCAGTGAGACACACAGGCTGGAGGATCATCTTAGGGGATGGGGAGAGCTGTGGGTGTGGGAGGTCAGTGTGGGGTGAGCTTTGCTATTACAGGTATTGGAGCTTCTGGGGGCAAAGCAAGAAGCCATCAAAGTCTTGGCCTCATGGGGAGGCCCAGAGAGTGGACACCTAAGCTGCAGAAGGTGTGAAAATGCAGGACTTGGGTTATTTTTTTGGCCAGTTGTACGCTGGGAGAGAGCTGTAATGCTCAGTGGGGAGGAACAGATAAAGGAGGGCCATCTATTAGCAAGAGAGCTGCTGCCCTCCTTGTTGACTGCCAACCTCCCATTGACCTCCTCGCTGCTGCCAACCTCCTACTAATTGAGGAGGCTGATGAGCTGAAGGAAAAGAGACGGCGCACCGGCACTGACAGGCTTGTGCACACTGAAGCCAGCGCCAAAGACGGGTGGAAAGCCAACGAGGAGAAGCTCTCCAGGAGATGGTGCATCATCGCTGATGCAGTGAGCCAAGTGTCCTACTTGGCCAGGCCCAGAGCCCAGTCTTCTCCTCCTGGCTCAAGGGGAGGAAGGATAGAACAGCCTGCCCAGGAGGGTGCCCCAAAGCTGGGATAACACTGGTGGAGAGCTCAGCCTCTTCTGATGGGGAACCTGGAGAAGGAAGGGGAGCCCCAGCCTTACCTGGGGGCAAGATGGGGCAGAAGTGAGGGGCTCCACTAACTACTCTGCTCAACAGCTCCCATGGTCACTTGGGGAGCTTCTGCTTTTCTAGGGTCCTGGGACTGCTGGCAGCCAATGGGGCAGCCCTGGCTTCAACCTCACCACCCCATGACAGCTGGGGCCTCACCAGCCCCAGGGGCCAACCTGGCCCCTCCCCAGAAATACCCACTGGGATGAGTTGGGTGGTGATGGCCAACAAGGGTGATGGTATGTCCTCAGTTCTCCTGGGGCTGGGTATAGGTGGATGGAGGTGACATCACTGTGAGGTGAAGGTGTTCCCCTCATAAAACATGTCCAGGGGAGCTCCTCTGTCCCATCCTCTCCCAGAGTTATACCCCATAGGAGGTGACATTAAGGAGTTACCAATTTCCTCACCTGCCCTGCAGGCAACAAAGGCAAAGATCCATCAAACAGCAAGTCCCCCAACAGAGCCCCCCCACCCCTGGCTTTAACATCCCCCTCCCTGCTCATCCCTACACAGCCCTGCC
>JAOXJK010000008.1:7383635-7393874 GCA_025774025.1 Xenus cinereus
CGTCCCCATCCTCATCCCCATTCTCATCCTCATCCCTTGTCCCTGACTCCATCCCCATCCTCAACCAAGTTCCCATCCTCATCACCATCCTTGATTCCGTACCCATCCTCGACCTTGTCCTCATCCTTGTCTCTGTCCCCATCCTTGCCCCTGTCCCTATCCTCATCCCCGATCCCTGACTCCATCCCCATCCCTGTCCTCATCCCCATCCTCGATCCCATCCCCATCCTCATCCTCATCCTTGTCTCTCTCCCCATCCTTGCCCCTGTCCCTATCCTCATCCCTTGTCCCTGACTCCATCCCCATCCCTGTCCTCATCCCCATCCCCATCCCCATGCCCATCCCCATCCCCATCCCTATTTATATAGATACATAAAAAAAAAAGGATGTTTTATATATATAAAACAGGAGAGGAAGATGTGCAAAAGGATCAGAGGTGGACACACTTGCTCCAGCTGCAAAGGAGCCACTTTGCTGACTGGCAGCGTCCCTCTGTGGCAACGAGGACAGGGGCAATTCCCACACGGAGCACCTGCCAAGCCACCCCCCAGCTTAAACCCCCCCACCCCACTTTTCCGGACAAACCCAGGCGAGCACCTTGTGGAGTTTCCCCACTCGGGAGGGGGAGGATCCGGCGCTGCTTTGCCCGGATCCTTTCCGAAAGCCCCTGGCTGCCTTCCCACTCCTCCTCCTCACCGTGCGAGCCCCCCGCCAGCACAAACAAGCCCCCGTCAAAACGAACAGTCGCTTGGCAGCTCCTTTTAATGGCTGCGACGCTTTCAACTAAGCCTTCGCCATCTGTTCCAGCCTCTAATTACCCACGCACCGAGCGGGAAATCATCCACACCCTTCGTTAGGGGCACCGGTGGTTTCCATCCCTGCCAAGCTGGGGACCCCCCGCATCCCAGTGGCTGCCCCTTTGGGTTTGTGCGTGGATTTGGGTGTAAAACGATCCTAATTGGGTTGGTTTGATGCTTCTGCAATCGGCAGGGACTGGAGAGAGGAGACTCCCAGCCCTGCAAAGCCCAGACGATGCCCATTGTGTCCTTTGCGTCCTCTAAGCACGCTGGAAATAAGGAAAAAAATTATATAGATATTCATAAAGCAGTGCCTTACTCGACAAGGGTGGGTTTTTAATCAGAGGAGGGGAAAAAAAATAATGGATATCTCCCGGCTTTGCTCTTCACATCTGAGCGGGCGGCGTTCAAAGCCGGTATGAAAGGAGGCAGCCCTGGCAGCCCTCTGCGCCGCGCAGATAAGAGCCGCGCTGCCCGGGATAACGCTCCGTGGGACGGCACCGACGTGACCGTGCCATTAAAAAGATTTTTTTATTATTTTTTAAAAAAAAAAAAAAGATGAAAATACAGAAGGGTAAAATGAAAGGGAGAAAAGACCTGAGTGGAAACGGTCGGGAAGCGACTGACCCATCACCGAACGCTTCCCAATAGCGCTCCTCTTCTTCACCGGAGCCCAAAATAAGGCAGGATCCCTCCCGAAATAAAAGCATCAAGCCACCGATTCAGAAAACAAGCTCTTTTCATACCCTCCGGGAAATAACTCCTTTCTCCCCAGGCAGGTTGCTGTTTTCCTCTGAAAACAACTGCGTGAAAACACTTTTACCGCGAACATCCCCGGCTCCACGGACGATTTGCCGGCGCCGTGCTGACGATTGCCAATGCTTTTAAGTGCTTGGTCCTAGGGCGGCGAAATTTTCTGCTCACAAATTCTATTAGTTCTACAATACGCGGTGAAAGGGAGCAAAACGGCGGTTTCTGAGCCCAAAATAAAAAAAAAAAGCACATCTGCTTTGCCTCGCCGGGACGGTGTGTAACATCCTTGTCCCTTCCTCAAGGGATGCTCGTGGTCGGGATGTCCTGCTCCGTGCGTGGGGGGCTGTTTTATTCCGGTTTAATTTCCCCAATTTTCCCGGTGCTCCCTGCAATGGCTAAATCCAGCGCCAAGCAAAACCTCTGGGTTTATGGCAGGAAAGCAAGGGTGTTGAGTTAGGGAACGTGTAATCTGCCTGTGAAGCCGCCAAAACCTCCTCTAAACAATAATTAGTCGTGTCAGAAATTTGTACAACATCCGAGCGAGCGGCTGAGCACAGCCTGTGCTCCACCGGGAAACAAAGCTCAAGGAGTGGAGCAGCCCCTGAGCAGCTCCTGAACATACTCCTGAGCAACCTCTGATCATCAGCTGAGCATCTTCCTGAGCATCCAGCTGAGCAACCTGTGATCATCTCTCTGAGCATCCCCTGACCCTCTGGAGCCTCCTCTGAGCATCTCCTGAACATCCCCCTGAGCAACTTCTGATCATTACTTGAGCCTCCCCTGAGCAAGCCCTGTGCATCTTCCTGAGCAACCTCTGAGCATCTCCTCACCCTCCTGAGCATCCTCTGAGCATCTCCTGAGCCTCCCCCTGAGCAACCCCTGGTCATGGCCTGAGCATCCTCTGAGCGTTCCCCTTGAGCATCTCCTGACCTTCCTGAGCATCATCTCAGGATGATCCCAGGATGTCAGGGTTCCTCAGCAACCCCTGCGTATCTGCTGATCCTCATGAGCATCCTCTGGGAATCTTGAGCTTCTCCTGAGCCTCCTCTAAGCAAGCCCTGTGCATCCTCCTGAGTAACCCTTGAGCAACCTGAGCTTCCTCTGAGCATCCTTCTGAGAATCTCCAGGCCCTCCTGAGCATCCACTGAGCAACCCCTGAGCATCTCCTGAACATCTCTCTGAGCAACCTCTGATCATTGCCTGAGCATCCTCCTGAGCAACTTGTGATGATCTCTGAGCAACCTGTGATCACTGTCTGAGCATCCCCTGACCCTCCAGAGCATCCTCTGAGCATCTCCTGAACATCCCCTTGAACGTCTCCTGAACATCGCCCTGAGCACCCTCTGATCATCACCTGAGCATCCTCTGAGCATTCCCCTAAGCATCTTCTGACCTTCCTGAGCATCATCTGAATATCCTCTGAGCAACCCCTGAGCATCCTCAGAGCATCTCCTGAGCATGCCCAAAGCATCCTCCTGAGCAACTTCTGAGCATCCTGAAGATCCCCTGACCCTCCTGACCATCCTCAGCATCTCCTGAGCCTCCCCTGAGCAAGCCCTGTGCATCCTCCTGAATTAATCCAAATCATCTCCTCTCCAGCCCCGCTTTCCTGCTTCTTTTCTCCACTCCATATTCACATTTATTCCCATGCACAAATCTAACACAATTGCTTACAATAAAACATAGCTCTGAGTGTAGCAGGAAAACCAGCAAAACCCCCCAAAAAATTCAGATTCCGAAGAATTAGAAAGGATTTCATGCTTGCACGCATCCAACGGGATGAGCCATTCTGAGCCCTTTCCAATCTTTGCAGGTGCAAAGCATCGCATCACCTCGAAGAAACGACTGTATTTTCCCCACCATACACCGAATTTTTATGACCCCACGCCGGGAAAAACGAGCTTTGAAATCCGATTGGCAAGTTATAATTTAAAAAGGAAACAAAGGGAAAAAAAAAAAGAAAGCACCAAACCACATGAAAAATGAATACTTCACCCCAGCCTCTTTGCCTTGAATTAAGTCTCCCCCTGACATTTTTTTTTTCAGGCTCCAGTTTTGTTTTTATAACACCAGCAATAAAGCAAGTGTGTAATTAGTAATAAAGCTGACACTCCTGCAAGTGATTTCGCACTTGGAAGAAAAGCAAAGACAAGCTTCCACGCTGCCTCTTTTATATATATATAAATATATGTGGGTTTTTTTTTTTTACAAGCCTTGGTTTTCTTTGCCCATTTTCACCCCCGAAAATCTCCACCGATGTCACCTTTTCCCTAGGGACAAACAGGACCGTGGGGACAGACCTCAGAAATTTGGTGATGGCGCATTAAGGGACGCTGATTTCTTTGCAACGCGACGAATCCCCACCCGCAGCCAAAGAGGACACGTTGACCGTTGCCTGAGTACCCTCGACTGCCCCAAAACGGGGAAAAAAACCCCTAAAAACAGGCATTAAAAAGCGTCAAAGGAGGTGATAGCAGGGTGACTTACCGCACGGTGGACTGGTAGACCAGATCCTCCCTCTTCCGGTAATTCTCCATGTGCGAGAAATTGGTGGAGAACATGGCATCGAAGGTGAAGATCTTCTGTTTGATGGTGCCCCCGTCGGTGACCTGCAAGAAAAAAACACCCCCATAGGAGACACCCGTGGTCACTTTTGCAAGTGCATGAGAAGTTGCACACACACCCCCCCCTTTTTAATTCTTCATAAGATTTTTTATTTTTAAGATATTTATTTTTGATATAGTTATTTTCAATATGTTTATTAAAATGCAGTAAATATTATTTCTTTCTTATGAGCCTGCTGAGATTAAAAGCAAAACCCGTGCATTTCTATCCGGTGATGGTATCACTGTCTCCTGTCTCCAGCTCCTCACCAGGGTTGTAATTTTTAAGTAGAAAAAGGCTCTTTTTGGGACTGAGGAGGACTCATTTCTTCCCTGTGCCCCCCAGTGCCTTCACATTTACCTCCCCCTCTTGTGAGGAGCAAAGTTTAGTGCAAAATTAAGGAGGAAAAGGCAGAAGAGCGCAATGCAGATGGGAAATGGACATTTTGGGGCTAGAACAGCTCAGATCGATCCATCGGAGGGTTAGAATAGTCATTTTTTTTAAAGGCCACGCATGGGGGAAGGAAATTTTAGGGATTAACCCCCCCAAACCCAGCATCTCTCGGGAGGAGACTCCACTCTCCCCACCCAGCACTTCTCTCCCCTCTTGGGCAAAACTCAACTTTGATTCCAGATTTTCTCTTTTCCTCCTTTTTTATGGCAAAAAGGAAGCATGGGGGGGTGTGTGTGGGGTGTGGAGCTGTCACTAAAACCACCTCTACGAATTTATTAGCCAAAGCTGAGGCTTTTATTGCAAAGAAAATACAGGCTGGCACGGACGCGGGATCAGGAACTGCAAGGAGAATTATTGGAGTTGTAAATCTCCAGCCTTGGGAATGGGGGGAAGTTTTCAAGGACGCCTCTGATTTTTCCTGACTTTTAATTACACCCCGGGGTGGGTTTGGAGAGAAACCTTGGAGCTGCTGCTGGATCAAGAAGCAGTTTGAGTGTCAGGTCCGAGGGTTTTCCAGGGATTATTTTGGGGAACGGAGGATGGGGATGCTCAGGGGGAATGGGATAGGGAGCGGTGGAGGTGATGCCCATGGACCAGGAGTTTGAAGCCACAGGTTCCCCAGCACACCTGGACAGATGTGGGTGAAGCAGGAGAGCGTCGAGCTAGATCCGAGGATGAAAATGGGAAAAATGCAGCTGGAAGCATCACTTCTGCCGACACTTGCCCCCCCGGGACCCCTCACATCCCCCTGAGAACGCACGGCGAGGGAAGATGCCACTGGCTGGGCGCATCCTTGGGGGATTACAGGCAGCTAATAGGCTCCTACGAAAAGGCGCAGAGAAAATAGTCTCTCTCCAGGGATTAGACCTACTTTCAGTCTTTTATCTGTGCCCTGGGGTCAATTTTTTTTGGAGAGGAGCTCCATATAAAGTTGTCGGTGAACCCACGGGGCTGCAGGAGCAGCCAAACCCAAGGCTGCTTTGCTGGGGAGAAAAAAGGATGATAATTCGGCAGCATCCGACAACGATTGCCCCAAATTATGTGTCCACACCGAGGAGCGGGAGGAAAAGGGACACGGGGAGAGGAAATGGCACATTTAAGGCACCGCAGCCGAGCTCAGGCAGCCCAAGGCTGCCTGCTGCATTATTTATAAACCCCAGTAAAAATCTTATTCCTGACAAAAACCCGGCGATTGCCACTGTGCGGGGAGACATTAACCTCCTGCTCCTTCCCGCTGGCGCGGAGGCAGTCCCCCCCTGCCTCCCCCCCCTCGCCGCTCTCACCTCGCCGGCGACCCGGCGCTTCGCTGTCCCCAAAATACCGCTGGCGCCATTAATATTGCCCGAGCCTTTCACCGGGATGCTCGGTGGGTCAGATAAGCATCGGGGAGTGATGGATGGGGACTGAGGGGATGGGGACCGAGGGATTTTTGGAGGACACAGCGAGTTGATAAAGGACAGGAGGTCTCCGTAGCACCCCGGGACGTGGGGCATCACCCCAGGAGGGTGAGGGGTGCTGGGCTCCAGACCAGACTCCTTCAACCACCCTCATCCTGGGGCTGAATTTACACCCTTTCTCCAAGCAAACGCAACAAGCAGTTGCTATGGGAAGAGGAAAAATACCCTGAAGGAGCTGCAAGGGGTGGCTGCAATGCTTAGTGTGCTCGGGGGGTAGCACCGGGGTTGGCAGCATCCCCTGTCACCACCCATGGTGGAGGAGAAGCTCAACATGGTCCAGCAACGTGCGCTGGTAGCCCAGAAAGCCCCCCACATCCTGGGCTGCATCCCCAGCAGCTTGGCCAGCAGGGCAAGGGGGGGTATTCTGCCCCTCTGCTCCGCTCTGGGGAGAGCCCCCCACCCAGTGCTGCCTCCAGCTCTGGGGCCACCAACAGCAGAAGGACATGGAGCTGTTGGAGCGGGGCCAGAGGAGGCCACAGAGATGCTGGGAGGGCTGGAGCCCCTCTGTTGGGAGGACAGGCTGAGAGAGTTGGGGGGTTCAGTCTGGAGAAGAGAAGGCTCCAGGGAGACCTTGGAGCCCCTTCCAGTCCCTCAAGGGGCTCCAGGAAAGCTGGAGAGGGACTCTGGATCAGGGAGGGGAGCCACAGGATGAGGGGGAAGAGTTTGACACTGAAAGAGGGGAGATTGAGATGAGATCTCAGGAAGAAATTCTTTGCTTTGAGGGTGGTGAGAGCCTGGTCCAGGTTGCCCAGAGAAGCTGTGGCTGCCCCATCCCTGGAGGGGTTCAAAGCCAGGTTGGAGGGGGCTTTGGGCAACCTGGTCTGGTGGGAGGTGGATGGGGGGTGGCACTGCATGGTCTTTAAGGTCCAGCCAAACCAAACCATTCCAACCCAAACCATTCTACAATTCTATGATAAGCTGCTACGTTATAAACCTGCATCTCCAAACTCTCAGCCAGGTCTCTGGCAGAGGCCAGGAAGCATGAGCCAGAGGTGACACCAGTCAGGGTTCACCATCAGGCTTGATATCTACCAGGGAGGAGGACAGTGCAAAGTCCAGCTACATCTTCTACAAAACCCCCAACTTTCTGCAGGTGTTTGGATGCTGGCTCCACCCAGGAGTCCTGGTTCGGGGCCAAAACGCATCAGTCATGACCAGCCAACTACAGTGACATCCAATTCCCAGGGAAACCGGCTGAACTACAGCATTTCTTGCCAAAGCAAGGAAGGGAAAACAAACAGGCTCCTTGGCCTTTTCCTCAGCAACCCCGGGAGAGCTGCAGTGGTGATGCAGTTGGAAATGTTGGCAGACTCTACAAATGTCAAAATCCTGAAAGAAGAGATCAAGGCAAAAAAAAAAAAAAAGAATCACAGCTGTCTTATCTGCACGTTAGTGTGCAGAGCTGTGTGACAAGAGCAGCAAGGCATAAAACCTGGATTAAAAACATCTTGCCAACAGCAGATCAAAACCAGCACTTCATGTGTCTCCAACAGCACAGATGGCAATGGCTAGTAAGAAGGTAAGAGGCACCGGTGCTGGGCAGGAGGAGCACGTGATCCTACATTTAGTCTCAAGTGATTAAGAATCTGCAAGGCATGGTGGGTTTAAAATGAAAAAAAAAATAATTAAAAAATGAATTTTTATATATAGATAGTCCTGGCTGCAGGGTCTGTGAACTGTGGTGATGTGCACGTGGTAGGGAGGAGAGCAGGGATGGAAGACTCTTCCTGCACCCAGTTACCCCAACCTCCAGCCATGCAAAGGCTGCAGCAGCCCAAGCCCAGAGGCTGAAAACCCAACCAAGGCAGAGAAAGCTCCTTCCAGTTCTGCTTTGTGTCAAGGTGAAGGTGGACCATAATGTGCAACAAGTCTCAGACTGAGCCTTCAGTCTTCTCCTCTCAAACCTCTACCGAGCCGGCAGACAGACGGCTGCCGTCCACATGGAAGAGTCCAACAACTGGACCCCATTTCACCCACAGGAGGTAAATAAATGAGACCATTTTTCAGCACAGTCCCCTGAAAAGCCGTTTCCTTGCCTCCAGGTTGTTGCCATTAGGAAAATAAGAGTTCAGGCATTCGTTATCATTAGGGCCACTGTTTGCAGGATTCCTCTGAAAAGTGACAAACGACAGCCACAGGATGACGAGTTAGAGGCACAGGGAAGGTATCGCACACGGTGATTTATCCCAATTACTGCACTTTTCAGTTTATACTTGTTTGACTTCCCTGATCCAGCCCCATACTCCAGACACAGATGGATGCTGCTGAGCGATACTGCGGTGGGTCGTTCTGAAGGGGTACAGAGTTACGTGGTCTGTGGTGCAATACTGGGAACAAAACACCCCATTCTGGCGATGTTATTGCTTTCTATTTGGTGTTTATGTACCTTCTGTGTAGGGACAGAGGGATAATACGTGTGGCAATCATCTTCCACCCAGTACAGTCCCCACTGCAGAATTAAACGCACCGTTGCCAGCTGATACGGTGGAAACAAGGAGTGAGCAGCAGCACTACATTTCTCTCCCCGGTCCTTAGACTGCTCTAAAGAAAAGCAGCAAAATTCACACATTAAACATGCCATTTGCTGTGTCCTTTCAAGGCAGGGTATGATAAAAACCCATCAAGAGCCCCAATTAACATTTTGGTACAGACTCCCAAATGCAAACTTAACAGGATGACCAATGTCTAAGGCGTATATTTAACACTAATGTGGGAGACAGCTTCAAAGTGCCTTCAAAGTTATAGCAATTCCTCTGCACTGGCATTTAAACATTCTCCTGAAATATTTGCATTATTAAAACATGAAGACTATGAAAGACAGAAAATGGTCCTTGGAGGAATTTGGCTGGTTTTGCATGAAATACTGGGATGTCAGACACCCGGCTCAGGGATGGGACGGGGATTATTGGTGCTGAGCCCCCTGGGGCAGGCAGAGATACCGAAGGAAGCGCAGCCCCCGTGGTCTGAATTAACAAGGTAGAAGACAAAAGAGCTCAAAGAATAACCTCCACGTCCTCCCACTCAGCACCGTTTCACGTCACAGTTTTTATTTCTGCTGAGTCTCTCGGTCTCTCCCACCGATCCCATCCCGCGCTCCCCCACCTGGAAAAGCCTCCCTCGGAAGCCCAGACGTTGGATGAGCAGGCGCTGGAGCAGCTCAGGTTCAGATCCCAGCAAAGCTCATTTCCTTCAGACAATTAACAACAAAGTAATGCCTCTGAGAAAAGGGGTCACTTTACCAACTAAAATGGAAAGTGATTTATTAGCTCCTGTTTTAGGAAGGCAACAGTGACCAAGTCATCACTTCTCACTCATTGAGAAAGCAACTGAATTGGGGGAAGGTGAAGGTACTTTAAGTTAGAAAAATGGTCCCATTTCAAACCAAAGCTACTCACAGCACTTAGCACCTTGGTGGCTTTGCACAGCATGAGCGAAACCATGTTCTCCAGAGCATCAGGAGCCCTGGGGAGTCCCAGACAGTGATCTTCAGGGGGATCCAAACCTCCACAAAGCACTGGGCACAGGCACCAGTAGGAACTGCAGGGTGGTGGATGGAGAGGTCTCTGTCTCCTGCCTCCCCAACCCTCCTTCCACTGGTGCCACCTAGGCTGAACCTGCCAGAGCCCAAGACCTTGTGTCCAAGAGGACACAGTTCCTGGGGAGGTGGCACTGAGGAGCCCTCAGATCCTCTTCAGCCTCTAAGATGTGGAACGCACCCACCCAGCTCACCCCCTACCATCCCTGACCCACAGCAGCTCTCAGGGGGGAGCAGTACAGGCAGGAAGGGGAGGAACACTGCTCCTTCCAAACCCTTCCTTCCCCACTTCCCAAAGTGAAAAGGGCACCCAAAACCACTGCCCCAGGTGTGAGGAACAGGACAGTCAGGGACATGGACAGTGGGATCGAGGGCACCCTCAGCAAGTTTGCCAACACCACCAAGCTGTGTGGAGCGGCTGACATGCTGGAGGGACAGGATGCCATCCAGAGGGACCTGGACAGGTTGGAGAGGTGGGTCTGTATGAACCTCATGGGGTTCAACCAGACTAACTGCAGGGTCCTGCACATGGGTCTTGGCAAAAGCACAAACCCAGGCTGGGTGGAGAATGGCTGGAGAGCAGCCCTGAGGAGAAGGACTTGGGGGTGTTGGTGGATGAGAAGCTCAACATGAGCCAGCA
>JAOXJK010000008.1:7398870-7409664 GCA_025774025.1 Xenus cinereus
TGAACCCACCACAAAGGGTTCTGCACCCACCCCATGGGTTCTGAACTCACCACAAAGGGTTCTGTGCCCATCCATGGGTTCTACACCCACCCCAATGGGTTCTGCACCCACCCCATGGGTTCTGAACTCACCACAAAGGGTTCTGCGCCCACCCATGGGTTCTGCACCCACCCCAACAGCTTATGCACCCACCCCATGGGTTCTGCACCCACCCCAATGGGTTCTGCGCCCATGCATGGGTTCTGCACTGACCCCAATGGGTTCTGCACCCACCCCATGGGTTCTGCACCCACCCTATGCCCTACACCCAAGTTTGCTGCCGCTCTCCCCCTATTTTGCCTTCCCCCCCCACCCCACAACCCGACGTGTGCCCCTGGAGCAGCTTCGCATCCTTAAACTCCACGAGCTCGCTCTGCTCCCTGAAAAATAAACCACGGGAAAGGGGAGCCCCAGCGAGTCCTCACCCCGCTGCACTCCGCTGCTCCGGTGCCGCGCACAGAGACGCTGTCAGGATGATTTACAAACGGTATAAATAGAACTCTGCAGCCCCAGCATCTCTACCCTGGCTCGCCCGAGACCATCCGTCACCTCCTGCACGAGGGAGCTGCGACTGGGGGCTTGGGCAGATGCAAAACTCCGTGAATGAGACAAGACGGAGGGGAAAAAAAAGGAGATAAAACCCTAAAATCAGGAGGGAATCTGAGAAATCCTGAGATGCTCTATGAAACACCCAACTTGCCAAATGTGGGAAACTCCCTGGGAAAGGAGAAAAAGGGAAAGGCGGGAGGGGGATAAAAAACCTGGAAGAAAGAGGGATTTGCGATGATAAAAATAAAAGCTGGGTTATTTTTGCCCCCTCCCTCCCACTCCGTGGCTTCTTGGAGCGTAATTTGCTCGGCCGCCCCGGCGCGTCATCCTCTCACCGAGGGCTCCAGCATCCCTCAGCGCGGGGGGGATTATGCAAATCCAGCCCCAGCTCGCGAGAAAGTGGGTTAATCCAATATTACCGAGTGGAAACGGGAAAGAAAAACCCGGTGGAGACGACAGTGCCGGCGGAAGGAGCACCATGCAAAAAGCCTCCTCTCCCCCCCCAAAAAAAAGAGGGAGACGAAGCCAATTGCAAGAATTTAGGGTTCGGGACAGTTTTTTTGGTTTATACGTTGCTATTTCTCTACTTACATCTCCTACATACCTAAATACACATATTTATAGCAAACAGCCAGCACTCGATGGAAATACTCCTGTGCACACACCACGCTCCGGCAACTGAATATATATCAGTCCAGAGAGCACCTTTTCCTATTTATAAACCTGCCTAGATGTGGAGAAGAGCTTTAAGGCAGAGATACTCCTTGTTCAGGGAGCAGAAACAAGACGGTAAAACCAAGAAAAAAAATATTTTACAGCAAAGGGCGGCCGCTTCATCCGGGGCCACCAGCAAAACTACCTCTTTCTTCGCCTCCTCTGTGAGCAAATGTTCAAGCAAAGAGCTGAGTTTTTTTTCCCCGTCATGGAAAACTTCTCAGTTTTCTCTGCTCAAACCACTGTTGGGGTTTTTATTTGTGTTTGGCAGCTTATCCTGAAATTCCCTGGAGGAAGCCAAAAGTGTGGCACTGGACCGTTATATCTGAGGCTGGATTCAGGCCCCGTGGAGATGGGAGTGATGCTGGGAGGGGGGAAGCCTCCAGACCCCCCTCTCCTAAAATAAAACCTGATGCTGTAAATCTTGCTTTGCTCCAGGTCAGCATCCCACAGCCAGGAGCGTTTTGGGGACAGAGATGAGAAGGGGAAAGGATTTTTTGGGGGTGCTCGAAGAGCCCAATGTGAAGAGCCCAGTGCTTCTCCCCAAGCCCCAAACACCCTCAATTTTGCACAATTTCCCCCTCAGCACAAAAAAACACCCTCTTTTTTTTGGCATAATTTCACACCCAACATGAAAATCTTTGCAGAGGGGTGCTGACCCAACCCCCCAGCACCCAAACCCCAGCTGGCCCCAACAAAAGCCCCCAGCACCGAACTGAGCCTTGCCAACCACAAATCCATCGGGAAAACATAACAAAATGCCTGGAGAAAGCCTCCCGGAGCCTTCAGGATGATTGCAAAGCCGTTTTACATCTCTCCCCGGCCAGGTTTTCAAAGGCTAGCCTGCCTGCCTGCTTCAATAATCAATATTCCCATCAGCGCCAGCGCCGTCTGCCTTTCTCTCCGCCATCCAGCCTTGACCTTCCGTCGTCCAGGAGGGGAGCAGCCGGGTGGCTTCGTGTCCCCCGTCCCCAAGGGCAGGGAAGAGGCACCGGCGCCACTTACCCGGTACCAGACGATTTCCCGCATCTTCCCATCCGTCTTGAAGTTGCATTTCAGGGTGACGGCGTCTCCCACCACCACGGGCGGCAGCGGCTCGATGCTGACCGTCAGGTAGGCTGGAAAAAGTGGAAAAGAGGAGAAAAAGAGACGTGAGCTGCCGGGGAAGGATGGGGCAAGGGGATAAAATGCTGTTTTCAAATGCTTTTACGCTACCCATAGCTCTGCCACGGGGAGTAAAGGCTGGCTCCATCCCACAGGGGGGTAACCCGTGGGCAAGCCCATCAGCGTGGCATCTTGCCCCCTTGCAGCGACGAAGTTCAGCTGCTCCCAAAGCACCCCAAAAAGCACCAGCTGGGGAAAATCCTTCCTGACCTTATTTACCAGCTTATGGCACCCAAATGCAAGGACCCACGGATTCGCTGCTCCTCTCCTCAGCTTTGTAAAACTGCCCAACTTTGCCCAAATAAACCCTGGACGCCCAGATTTTGAGGCTCGTCTTCATCCACACGCAAAGCCCTGATCCCACCCACCACCCAAACAAAAGCCCATCCTTCTTACAAAGATACTGGCTTCAACTTTGTCTCCACCATAGAATCGTGGAATGGGTTGGGTTGGAAGGGACCTTAAAGATCATCGAGTTCCCACCCCCTGCCCTGGGCAGGGACACCTCCCACCACACCAGGTCCCTCCAAGCCCCCTCCAACCTGGCCTTGAACCCCTCCAGGGATGGGGCAGCCACAGCTTCTGCCCCACATTGGTTCTCTCCCCATCGCAGCCCACTCTTGCTTGAAAAACCCTTTAAATTACTCGTTTCTCACGGGAACGGGTCCAACAGATTAATCAGAAGATGTGCAGAGCCCAACCTGCAGTTTTTCCAGCCCAGCCTTAGCCGACAGCCCGCTCCTTCCCCATCTCCCCCAGAGCTGAAGGCAGGATCTGTCCTCGTAGCAGAAGGGAAATCAGAGCACAGGCGGCTCCGTCTGGGCCATTTTCTCCCCGTTTCCCCTCGATTTGCTGCAAAACTATCGCAAGAGCACGGAGCAGCCAGGGTCAGGAGGGCAGGCGACTGCATTTCAATTTTATTTTCCTCTGTTTCCTCTGGCTGCTGGAAGGTGCCGGATTGACAGCCCGGCAGATCCGAGCCTTTTCTTTAGCATCCTTGCCCTGACCGCACCCATTTGACACCATCTCCAACCAGGGCACCCCCGAAACAGCCCTTAACCCCCTGCAAAAATCCATATTCTTTTTTTAAATTAACCCCTCGCATCAGGTGGAAAAGCAGGGCTGAAAAACCCCGGAGAGCTTGGAGCGGCTTGGGAAACGGGGCTGCAGAAACCGAGACTCCTTTGCAGAAGATCCTGCCTCGCACCCCCCCCCAAAAAAAAAAAAACACCAAAACCCCAAAAAAACAGAGGGGAAGGTGATTTTATACGTCCCGCAGCCAGCGATCGGAGGCTCACATTGCTTGTAAAACAAGTTGCTGGTGTTTTTGCAATAAATCTCGGCCGTGACCTGCGGGAGAGCACGCTGCGCTCACACGTGCCTGCTGCAAGAGCGAGGCAGCGTGGCCCGGCATATTGAGCACGGGGCTGTAAAATTCAAGAAAACCTCTTTGCACAGCTTTTTTTTTTTTTTCTTGGGGGGAAAGGGGGTGTGTTGCAAAAGCGGGTTTGCTGCTGCGAGCGGCTGGCTGCGAGGAAATTTGGGAAAAAAGTGGATTTTTTTGGGGGGGGAGGGGGATCCCGGAGAGCGCTTTGCAGCATCCCACGGCGGGTGAATGGGAGAGAGAGGGGCGCTGAGCAGGGATGGGGGTGAAATTAAGGGCCGTTTTCAGCCCTGAGATGCTGGTTTAATAAAGGTTTTAACATTGCACCTTCGCAATCCCAGCCCGAGGCCCTCTCTCTCCTTGCTGGGGGCTGGCACTGGCTCCTTTCCAGCCTTCCCTCCTCGCCCGGACGGGGTTGATTTTAGCAGGCTAAAGCTGGGATTAATTCCCCGCGGCTGCCAACGCGGCACGCGGTCCCCTCCGATTCGGGGCTTTGCAGATGTAGAGGCAGCGATGGGAGAGGGAGGAGGAGGAGGAGGGACGCGAGGAAGGTCAGGCGAGGTCTCGCAACGGGTGCCCCGCTTTTTTCTGGCTTCGCTCTTGACATTTCCAAAAGCCGAGCCGAGCAACAGGCACGAAAGCAAAGGGTGTTGGGGGGGGGGAAATGAGCCGACGTTTTGCAGCGCGGTGGCATCTGCCCGAGGGAAATGGGGGAGGGATCCGCGCCGGGGACGAAGGCTCCAATGCGCGGGGAAAAGCTCTGCCTCTTCATCAACCAGCTCCGGGAGCCGCCGGGCGAGATTACATCTCCCTCCTGCCCCCGGCGAGGATCAAGGGGGCGATTAAATAAAGCCGGCGGCAGAACCGACGGGTGACAAAGACAGAGCAAAGATTGCATTTTCCCTCGCGCCGGCAAATTACGGAGATAGAGGAGTTCCTGGCTGGGAACGGCAGCGTCTCCGCGTGGTTTTCCATCCCTCTTCCCGTGGCGTTGCATTTCAAACCCTGAGCAAGGCAACCGGGAAGCTGAAGCATCCCCATCCCAGTCCAGCCAGGGGTTTTGGTGGCTCTAAGAACATCTCCTGATGGTTGGTGGCTCTTTAAAGTCAAAAATGGCCAAGTTGGGGGTGGCCTCAGCCACCCACCTCCGCCCCCGTGCAGCAAACGCATTGGCACAAGTATTTACCTACACGAATCCCCCTGTGGATACATCCCCAACCTGCCTCTTCTAGATGGCTCAAAAAAGCCAAAATAGGTTGGGGTTATTTTTTTTCCCTGTGCTGCAAAACCATTTTGAGATATCAGGCAGGCTACAGCCCACCAGTTCCCACCTCTACACCCAGTAACTGGGACTCAGCTTTGCTGGGAGAACATCAGGTCCTTAAAAATATGGGAATATAACCATGGGATGCTCCTGCACTTCTCCTCCAGAGGAGATCCTCCATGGCAAAGCCAAAGCTCTGGAACTTCATGATTTATTGCACCAGTGCCATGGGGGGACAGGGACCCTGCAGGGGGCTGAGGCTGGAGCCCCAGCGATGCCTGGAAGGGGAAGAAGGGCAAAAAAAAAACCCCACTCAAAGAACATCAGCTGCCCAAATTCAGAGCAAAATCAGCCCAGAAGACGGGGAAAAGAAGGAGGAAAAGAGCACGAGTGAGAGGAACAGAGAGAAACAGATGTGCAGTCCCCGGAGGAGCCAGCTCCCAAAATGCTAAGGACGTGTCCAAGGGAGGGGGAAAAGCAGGGATAATAAAGCCAGGTGTCGAAAAATAAAGCAGGAATCCAGATGGAGCCGTCCAAAACCTGCTGTTTTGCCGCGGCTGACGCGCGAATCTCATCCCTCATCCCCCCTCCTTCCCTTTGCTTTCCGACAGCGGAGCTCGGCGAAGTGTCACCGGTCCTCAAAATCCCTGGTTTGGTCCCTTTTTTGGTTTTACTGGGGAGAAGAAAACCAGCAGTGACAGGTATGGCTGAATTTTAAGGACTTGAAAGAGGGCTGAGGACCAGATTTGCACCTCCAAAGGAGGAGCCCAAGCCAGCATCTCCGTCATCCTCCGCATCATCAGCATCCCAAAGGCAGCTCTGCACCCTGAAGCTCCTCTCCTTCCCCTTTGCTCTTTTTAAATAAGACATATTTCATAGTGAAAGCTGTGCCGGGCCACCCTCTGATTAGATTCTGACCTATGGAAATTCAGCCCTCTGATTAGATCGCATCCCCGGGGAGAAAAGAGTATTTTTTGCTGGTGAGCGGTGGGAATTCTTGCGACATCCAGTTTAAGGAGGGGGGAAAAAAAAAAAAAAAGGGAGGGGGAAGGGAGAGATAAATGAAATGTCCTTTTAAATCAGGAGTGACACATTAATAAAAGGAGCACATTGTAACATGCTCAGCGCTTTCAATTACAAAATAGCTGCGAGGGAGGAGGCAGGTTTCACCCCGGCCCCGCAAGAGGAGGAGGTGGACGGATGCTTCCACCGAGGCGCTGGCAGAAAGCCCCCTTTCTGCCCCATTTCAGCATCCCAGGGAGGGATTTTTGGACGTCAGAGCGGCCGGTCGCCCCACGGAAACCTCTCGGGATGCTGCACGTGCGGCTGAACCCCCCCAAAAAAGGCTGAGGTCCCCCCCTTGTCCTGTTGAGGAGGGGGAGCGAGAGGGCGGCTGGAGGCCACCCAAGGGCAACCCACGGCAGCACCCCCGGGTGCTCCTGAAAACCTCGGGGTGACGGAGCCTTTGGGCATGTCCCAGCACCGCAAATCAACCCCTCCACGTCTCCCCCACCTGCCCGATAACTTTAAGCTCCATCTAAATCAAATCTTAATTTATTCATATCGACCGACGCTCCCGTTCCCTGATTTCCCTCCTTCCAGCACCGTCCAAAAAATCCAACCTCAAACCGATGATGGGTTTTACCCCTTTGGGACACGTCCCCAGGGTCCAACCTCTCCCAGACCTTGGATTTGGGGACGTTCAAGCGGCGTTTCCAGGGATCAGAGCGGAGCGACACGTGGGGATGGAGCCGGAGGAGGGGTCGCGTGGGGACCCATCTGCCCCATCCATGTGTCCCCCCCCATCCTTCAGGTGCCGACACGTCCCCCTCGGCGGAGGCGGCGACGGGGAGAGATAATATTAACACATCATCATTTTAATCAGCCCGTGATTAGTGGGGCTCATACATAATTCACACCAATTCCTCCACCGCCTTCCGGCGTGGGGCCGGGATGGTATTTTGGGGTGCAAACACAAAGTGGGAGGGGGGGGAAAAAGGGACCAGGACCCCCGCTTAATCATAATTTTCCAGAATTTAAGGCATTTACTGCTGGAGGAGGCGCTTTACCTCTTGGAAAAGAGCCCGCTGGGATGCTGAAGGATTGTAAATCACCCCCCCACAAAAAAATAATAATAAAAATCAGGGAGGGATCCCGCTCCCCGTTCTCCGGCAGAGGAAGGTGATGGGACACGGGCAGACGGGGAGATCGTGGGCGTGCGAGGGTTCAGGGCCCCGCGTGAGCCCCCGGGGACGGGGACGTCACCTGCCGGGGCTGAGGAGCATTAAGCAAACGCGCCGTGACTCCCAGCACTTTGCAACATCTTGTTCATTAAAGATTAAACGCCAGCAGTTGCTCCCGTTCCTGCCAGCGCAGCAAATACCTTCCCCCCCCGGCCCCCCCATCCTTCCCCAGCTCCGGCGATGCTTTATTTATGATATTCCAGGACAATTTACAATTATAATGTGCTGCTGCCTCTCCTTGCTAACCCAGGAGGGCTGCAAGGGGCACGAACTGGAGAAGGATTCGCATCTGTCCCAATCCGGAGCGGCCAAATTTTGCTGAATCTTGAGGTTTTCCTCCTAGAAGGCCACTCCGCTGATTATTTTTTTTAATTATATATATTTTTTTTTAAATGGAGGAGTGTTTTAACACAGGTTTAACAACAGCGAGGGGAATGGGATGTGGGGGATGGAGTCAGCATCGCGCCTCCAAAGGTGATGGTCCTTTTGCAAAGGTAAAAAAAAAAAAAAAAAAAGGGTTGGGGGGAGCTCGTTTGTGTTTGTGGGAGCACGAGCTGCTTGAATTTGGCTTGAATTCCCAGCTTTTCCTTCGAAAAAACCCAAAAGCCAAGCAGCCACGGGGCTGAGCATCCCCACACCCACCGCTGCCCCCTCGAAAACGGGGCTGGCGTTTGCGAAACGGGAGCTGTTTTTGGGAAATAAATCCACAAAAGCCCGGCGTTACCCACCGAGAGGAAGAGCCCTGCTGGCAGAGAGCAAATTGCATTAATACTGTGTAAATAGGATATTAACGGGCCGACCAAACAATTAAGAGCCGGTAATTAAAATTCATCTTCCTTCGCACCGCGGTGTATTAAAGTACGAACATTTAATTAGATGCCTCTTACCTCACCTATTTGCATAAGTGGGAGGAAACACTTTGCAGCTGGACCTCTAATTATTTTTCATGGGGGGGTTGCTGGACCAGCCCTTACACCCTTAGCTATTGCAGAGCCGGGGAGAAAACGTATAGAATATATAAGGAGTGGGTATACAATATGCTTTGGGCCGTTTTTCTCTACCTAAATAAGATGCAATAGGCACGTTGAACCCGACAGATCCTACGGATGCGTCTTGTTAGCTCTTTGTAATGTAAATCAATAACTTTCATCAATACATCGATCCAGCGCGGCCGGTTTGGCCTCTCGACCCCTTTTAAATCAAGATTAACTGAGAAAACCACTTCATCGGGGCTGCCGGGAACGGACGGGCCCTGAGGGGTCTGCTGCAGTTAGGATTTAATGATCAAAACCTGTCACAACTCTACAAAATGATGGGGTTTTTAAGCTTTGCTGGTCAAAATTTATCACCACGTCCCAGTCCAGAGCTTTTTTTTTGCTTACTTTTGGGGGGTATAACACAAAAAAACCAATTTCCAACAATTTTGATGCTGGTGAAAAAATCCCGTTGAGATGGGACTTTTGAGAGCTGCCCACAGGCTTTCCTTTTTCCCTTAAATCCTGGGTTTCTCCTGAAAAAAAATAAATACCCTAGCTAAAAAGAAAAAGAAATAAAGCCTAATTTTGTGCTATACCATCATTTGTGTGCAGCTGTCTTAGCATCACGGAGAACATCTTCAACACTGTGCAACACGTAAGGGCTTCCCAAAGAGTTATGTCAATATATCTTAAGGAAAAAAAATCGTTTTTTTAGACCGGTTTCATCCTCATTATGAACGCTACAGTCATTTTTACATTCTTAAGGGCAGAGATTGGCTCTGATACACCGGTGCCTGGAGCTAAGCCCTGGCATGGTGCAGGCTGCGGAGAAGGGAAGAGCGAGGCTCAAAACGGATCACGCTGGGCTAAAAACATGTTACAAATGCTTTGGCTCAGTGGGGGTTTTTCACGCACGTCGGCACAACCTTGTCACGGTAAACGACCTCGGACGCAGAAAAGGAGAGTTCGGGCCATTTTCGGGCATGCAAAAGGAATGGGTGACATGGTGATTGGGTGATTTCAATTCTGTGATTCTATTAGAGAGATGGTTTAGTGATGGTTTTTATCAGGGTTAGGTTGGTGGTTGGACTCGATGATCTTAAAGGTCCCTTCCAACCTGGGCAATTCTATGATTTTTCTGTGGGTGGTGGGAGCCTCGGGATGTGTCTCCTTCGCCATCTCCAACACCCATCTCCCGCTCCTTCATCTCCACCTCCTCCTTCCAGCATTTCCACCTTTCCTCCTCCTGCAACTCTTCCATCAACTACTCAAGCACCACCTCTAACCATCACCAAGCACCTCTAATAAAATAGACGTAAACACCAGCTTTTTACAAGCCCGTCGCCACCTTTGACGCGTTTCTCCCGACAAACAAATCCCCGGCGGATGGAGCCATCCATATCAGCTCCACGGCTTGGGCAGGGACTGAAACAAAACCCGCTTTAACGTCTTCATCGCGCGTTTTTCTAAGCGAAGGCTCATTGGGAAGGATGTTCCAGCTCATCGGAGCACAAGATGAGAAAGCCCGTTTCCAGCTCGGCTTCTTTTACTTGGCAGCGCCAAGTTAGTGCTTGTAGTACATCTCCGTCAAGGTGTTTGCCCCAAATCCTCGGGAAATCAGTCGTTCCAGCCAAAAGATGGAAGTTCTGAGGCAAAACGGCCAGTTTGCCCTGCTACAAACACCCGGGATGAGCTTGGATGCATCATTTGGATGCTCAATGGATCCCTCAGCCTAAAAATTAGGTGGTTTCCCAGAGAGAAGCTCAGAGACACAACGTTGGTGGTGTAAACCCTGAAGTCACAAAGCCCAAGTCCGCATCCTGCCCACCCCGAGAGATGTGAGCCACCGCGGAGCCAAACCCACCATCGACGACAAACGAGAGATGTTCCAGATGGTGAAGGGGAAATTTGGGGGTGAATGCAAGAAAACGGAGGTTTTGGAGGGAAGCAACAGGCACTGGATACCTGGGAGCAGTTTTGGGGACACCTTACAGGGATGAATGGGAAATATCTTCCATTTGGGTAATATTTCAACCAAGCCTGAAAACTGAGGTTACCCCTAGACGAGCATTTCTCTAGACGGAGAAAGACCAGAGACTCAACCGAAACCAACAGCTGCTTGGGAAACACCCACCCAACCCCAAAACCCCATCAACCAACCCCCCCCCCAAAAAGAGCAGTCAACATGAAGAAGACGGGTCTCACCACCCCAGGAGGATTATCAGCAGGGCTACGGCTGCTGCATTGATAAGTCTTCCTGATATATCCTATTTTATTAGCTGCTACCCGACCCCCCCCTCGCCCCCCCCCCGCGGAGGCCGGGAAGCCATGTCCATAAATTATAGATTGAATATTTATCTCCCGCCGCCGCGCCGACGTGAAGTATGTTTAGCAGCGCTTAGTCTGGCGCAGTAAAGTTTTATTTATAATTTCTACTCCCCCCCCCCCCCCCCCCCCCCC
>JAOXJK010000008.1:7410628-7424087 GCA_025774025.1 Xenus cinereus
AACTCAACCGCAGAGCAGTAATTCCCTCCTGTGTGCCACTTCTGCTAATAACTCCCAGGAGAGATCTGCTTTCTCCTTTTTCTAATAGCGCCTCATTACAGCTCCTAATTAACCTCCAGACCTGCTAAACCCCCCCCCAATTCTTTCTTATTTTACCCCATTATCGCTTCACCAGCTCTCCCCCCCTGCTGCACGGCGCAACGTGGACGGCTTCTCCACCAAGTGCTGTAATTGCACGTATTTCCATGGAGACTTGGGGGGCAGGGGGGGGTCCTTTCTTTCCCCAGCAACTCCCAAGCTCCCAGGGTTCACAGGAATTTTCCTACCACCCCACTTTTGCGAAGCAGGAGCCCCCCAGATTCCATGTAATGCCTCCGGGACAGTGCAGCATCCCCCCAAAATACCTTGCAATAGAGCACGGTACCTCCCCAACACCCGGGGCGTGATGTTGGGTTGATGCTCGAGGTCGGGATGCCCAGGGACCCTGCTGCCTTAGCAGCCTCCATAGGGCTTGTACATCCTAAAAATTCACTCCCCCCTCTGCTTTTTCATTATTTTTAATCAAGCAGCATCACTGCGAGGGCGGTGGGAACTCCTAAT
Source organism: Xenus cinereus (assembly GCA_025774025.1). NCBI lineage: Eukaryota > Metazoa > Chordata > Aves > Charadriiformes > Scolopacidae > Xenus > Xenus cinereus. The sequence goes on from JAOXJK010000008.1 coordinate 7,411,229, forward strand.
CTCCAGCAGTACCCCAGCCCAGGGCAGATGTGGGGTTTAATCCAGAATTAAATGTGGCAGGAGAAGGAGACGCCGTATCGTAATCCTGCTCTGCAAAGGATTGGAAATGGGATTTTTTTTCCCCCCACCAGCACAACCTCCAGACCCCTATTTTTCTCCAGCAACAGGCTCAGCTTTGCATCCCGACACAGAAGAGATTTCCCCCCCCATCAGCCAGATCCCTTCTGGCATCTCCATGTGGGCATCAGGAAGGTGCAACATCTGGATGCTGCCCCCCCCAAGCACGGGGGATTATGGAAAACCTCACCTGGGATCAAGAGTCTCGTCTCCAACCAGCACCAAAAGCGCTGTTGAGCAAAAAAACCATCCCGGAGATGAAATTCAGGAGGCAAAAAAAACCAAACGAGCAAATTATTTGTATCCAGCCTGGTTTGTTAGAGCTCCAAACTGAAGCTGATGGATTAGATACAGATGTTGAAACCTGGGAAAAAAGGATGCTGAGCCCCCGGCAAAGACTGATCCGCTTTTTGGGAGAACCAGGAAGGGACCTGCCGGCAGCAGCCGATGGTTTTGCCGCTGCTTCATCCTCCGTCGGGGTGAGGATTACGACACCAGCAGCTAATTATTTGAAACCACTTGCTCATGGCGTTAATCTAGGCTGGAGCATAATCCCAGCCAGGGCTAATTAGCAGAGCTGGGAGCTGCTCAGAGGATGCCTTTTGGAGCCAAGTCCCCTTCTGTGCCTCAGTTTCCCCACTTGTAAGGGGGAAAGCGAGACCCTTCCCAAACCCATCCGAGATCCAGCAAAACTACCATCCCGGAATAACAGTGAGGGGTTCTCCGAGATGTTGCTCCTCAGAAAAATAAGGACAGTTTTGAATTTTTCTCATCTGAAACCCCACAATCCTCCCTAAACCTTCTCTTCTTCCAGCTTTAGCTTGGGGTGGGTAGTAGAGGGGAAAATAATTAACTTCACCAAAGAAATTAAGTATGAAGGTTTAGGTTTAGGTGCTGCCGTCAAGTTTCCCACTGAATTAGGAGTCCCAGCAAGGTGCTGGCAGGGTTTTGCCGCACCAAGGTGGCCCAGGAGAAGTTGGTCACCATGACCCAGATGATGAATTTGCTTATTTATTCCTCTTTTGGCAGGAAATCCAATTATCCCATATTTCTGATTGGTGACAAACGAGGCAGCCATCGATTCTCCCCCTCCCTCCCCGGGTGTCTGCCGGGAACGATCTCTGCCCGCATCATCGATTCCTGCTCCGCGTAACTGGAAAGGGATTATTATTATTATTATTAACATTTTTTTCCAGTTTCCTTCTGAACGACTTTTCCAAAGGCACCACCTCAGGCAGAGGAAAGAGGAAAATAAAGCCTGGTGCTGGGCAGAAGTCCCAAGAGTTAAAAAAATCCACATTTTCTTGCAATTTAGAGTGAGACGCGTAGAATTTTACCCCAAAAACAACCTCCGGGGAGCCTAAGGCAGCCAGATTGGCACCACCATGAGCCAAGTTGGGTGCTTAAAAGCAGCCAAAGCCACCTCGCTCCTCTCCATCGCTGCAAAACCCGCTGTGCTCGCACGGGGAGGGCTCCCGAGGCAGCCGGTGTCTTCTGCTGGCTGTATAGGGGAGAAAGGGATGGAGGGAAGGACAGAAGGATGGAGAGAGGAAGGAACGACAGATGGAGGGATGAAGGAAGGGGTAGATGGAAAAATAGAGGGATAGAGGGATGGAGGAATAGAGGGGTGGAGAGGGCTAGAGGGATGAAGGAAGAGATGGAGGAATAGAGGGATGAAGGGATGAAGGAAGGAATGGATGGAGGAACAGAGGTAGGGATGGAGGGATGAAAAATGGGAGGGATGGAGGAATAGAGGGAGGGATGGAGGGATGAAAGATGGGATGGAGGAATAGAGGGAGGGATGGAAGGGTGAAAGAAGGGCTGGATGGGGAAATAAAGGGAGAGATGCAGGGACGAAGGAAGGGACGGAGGAATGGAGGAAGTGATGGAGGGATGGATGGCTGGATGGATAGAGGGAAGGACAGATTGAAGAACAGAGGGATAGAGCAATGAAGGGATAGATGGATGGAGGGATGGATGATGGAAGGGAGGAAGGGAGGGAGGGAAAAACACAAGGATGGGTGGAAGGAGGGATGGAGGAATGACGGGATGGAGGGAAGGAGGAACAGACAGATGGATGGGTTTACGGGACAGACACCCGCATATCCTACATTATAACAGACACAACCTACAGCACAGTCCCAGAGACACTCCTTCACTCGCTCCCAGGCACTGATTTGGCCGGGGTGGGGGGCAGCCACTTCCCATCCTCTCCCTCATCCCACGGCACAGGTTTTTTGCCCTTTCCCTCGGTACCTTCCCCCTCACTCGGCCTCCATCCACTGCCCTTTCTCCTCCATCTCCCCTACCCCTCTCCACCGTACAAAGCGGTGTTGCTAATTTGCAGCTACCCTCTTCTCCCCGATTTATGCTCTGTGATTAATAATCCCTTTGCTCTCCCAGTAATGCCGCGCTGCTAATAAGATTAAAACATATCTCCCTCTTACAGCGCCGATTCATAACGCTGATTTACCGTTACTTCGCCGCTCTTACAGAGAGGATGCACATGGCTGTTACCTTAATCCCTATCCATCTCCGCACCATTGAGAAATAACTGCTAATTAATACCTTTCTGTCTCCCAATTGCTTCCAGATATGCCTGGCTATCAATATTTGTCTGGCTTTTCGCTGCTGATCTCAAGGGTCGATACAGCAAACTCCCAGCCCTGCTCGCTACTTTAGCTCTGCAAAGGGGATGTTGGCATTTTTGGGGGTCTTTTCCCCCAAAACAGCGATATCCCGGAGGTTCTCCCAGCCTGGGCTTGATCACCCAAAGCTAAAAAAAAAAGGGGGGGAGGCTTTTCTGAGCATCTTCCCAAGGGGATGTGTTCATCTCCATCCATGACTCAAATCCCTCCGTGGGATGACATCTCCCCATGACTCCACTTTCCCACGTCCATCCCCGTTCCCGCATCCACCAGCTATTTCTGCCGCACGACTCCACAGCCCCAAGCCAGTTTGGAGATGTAACATCCTTAGATAAACCAAATCTGTCACACTTTTCACCCCCATTGCATATTTTCCTCCTCTGCCAGGAGACCCTGGACCGGCCCTTACGGCCAACCCAAGCAGTCGGATGCTTTGGGAACAACAGCGACGGCAGCCAGAGCTTGGGAGGGAGGGGGGAAAAAAAAAAAAACCACCAACAGAGCCTCTGATCTGATGAATGTGGCAGGGGAGGCCGATGCTCTGCTTTTAATAAAACATAACGAAGCGTAGGATCATAAAATATTTCCTTTAATTCAGTGCTCCCGTGAGGGTGGGTAATAGAGACTGGGTAATGCGGTAGGTTTTCCTCGCGGCTCGCCGTCGGGGAGAGGTTGTTGAACAGCCCATTTGCAAGCCTGTAAGTGCTCTCCTTCCCAGCCCCAACCCATTTTTTGGGGGGCAGAAAGAGGAGGGGGGCCGTGCAGGCCCCCATATAACAGAGTGCATCCCTCCTGCTGTGTGTTTCAGGGGGTGCCTGGAGTCGCATCGCTTTGCCCCGCGAGGACGGGCTTTCTGGGGTGAAAAAAGGTCAAAAAGCAAATCAAAGCGGGATGTTCGACTCCCATCCTCATCCTCAGCAAGTACACGGGTGTCTGAGCACGTGCGTGTTGCATATATATAAAAATATATATACACACACGCACACATCTCTCCGAGGCGGTGTGGCATAAGTGATTAACATTCCCGCGTTAAAAATCTCTCTGCATCTGCTTTGTCCTACACCCGGCACTAAATATAACCATTCAATATGCTCTCTCCCTTCACCAGAGAGATAACATTGTTTAAATAAGCCCTTTCAATTTTAAAGAGTCGGGTTGTTTTCTCGCGGCGGGGAGCTTTTAGCAGATCAGGAGGCGGAGGAGGGTGGTCCATGCAAACAAACCCAGGGGGCACCAGCATCCCTAACATCCGAGGGTCCGAATCCTGCCCCCTCCAGATCATTTCCCACCATGAAGTCGTCCAGATGTAGCTTCCCCGCTCTAAAAAACCCCCGACGATATTAAAGCCACATTTCTAGAAGCAGAAGGGTTTAATTTGGAAACCGGGCTCGCCTGCGCTTCCTCGAGCATCGCTCCGCTCCCACGCCGCTGCTATAATTACAGCAGCGTAAATTCTCTCTCCGTCAGGAGGAAACCCAACTATCTCCAGCCCGTTTGCATACATCAACCGCTTGCAAAGAACTTCCTTGGAGAACCAAAAGGAAAAAAAAGTGCCATAATAACGCAGTAAGACGCAAGCGTCGCTTAAATAGAGCCACCTCGGCCGGCACTTATGGAAAATATCTCATCATCGAGTTGCAAGGAGAATATGGCCCAAGTGGAGATGAAGCACTGGAGGTTTTTCTCCATGAATGATGGCCTGTCTGGAAGCAGAACCCGCCGTGTTGTCACCCAGCCTTGTTCCTGCTGGTGATACATCTTTTGCATCCTTTCTGGAGCGATACCTACCCATTATCCGGTGCTTCTGCATCAGCAGATCTAGTCTGTTACTCATCCCACATGGAAAAAACTCTGTTCCCAGCAGCTTGCTGTATATATTTTGGGGTGCTGGGCATGCTGAAGTCACCCAAGTCCTCCCACCCTGCTCTGAGTCACCTACATCCTTCTGCAATACAACTTGGCAGGTATATCTTTAGGAGAAAAGCAAGAAAACTGGCCAAATTCAACCACTGGCTCTGGGGATGCTCTCAGTGCTAAAACAGGGTGTGGGGTTGGGATGGCAAAGCCCGTGCGCGTGGTCCCCATCATCTAATAGCTTGCACAGAAGCTAAATCCACAGGGAACGGGGCTTTTCTGAGCTTACAAGATGAGAAAGATGCTTGACGGAGCAGAAAAAGTATCTCAGAACATGGTACATCGAGGGACTGCCCGAACTCGGGCTGGAAATCTTCCGAAGTGCGACTTAGAGCCAAGGTTTTAACCCTGCTCTCCGGAGGTGCAAAACTGGGATGGAAACCTAAATCACTTGGCCATTAAAATCCCCTTCCAGACCACTTCCAACCAAAACATGGATTTTCCTTTTTTTTTTTTTTTTTTTTCTGCAGAAGGAAAGACACAGCCAACTTGTGATGAAGAAGCCCTCTGCAAGAGGGCTCGCTGGGGTACAGGGAGCTCAGCTCACCTGCATCCCCCCCCCTCAAAACTGAGGTGATCCTGGTGCTTTTGGTGAGCCTTTTCCTCCCCTTCCTGCTGTTATGGTCCATCTCAGCCTGTTGTGAGGAGCCAGCAGTTCCCAAAGCCATCACTCAGTGCCCGTGACAATGACAACTGCCAGCCAAAACCACCCCTTTCATCATCTTACTCCTGTCAAGCATTACCAGCTCAAGAACAAAACTCACCCTGGGGACCAGCCAGGCATCCTCCCCAGCACGAGCACCATCAAAAGCAACGTTGCTACCAGCAAATCCAGGTTGTCCACGAAACCCATCCCAAAATAAAGCATTTCCATGGATGGTAGACCACCTAGGAGTGAACCCAAGTGCCACCCACCATGTCCCCCCCTACCATCCTGCATCCCACCCATCTCTTTGCCCTCTTGGGGAGAAGCAAACCCCCATCACGGAGCATCTCTCATTGCTCCAGCCTGTGCCCGTCGCTGTAGATCCCTTTGCAAAGAAATAAATAGGTATAAATACACGTGCAAAGCAGGCGCATCCCAACGGAGGGGTCTCCGGCTCCCGTTTTCCCTGTCCTGGGCAGATAGGATGCAGCATCAGGATTTATCCGCAAGCGCAGGGAGGCGGAGCGGGGCTGGAATAACTGATGCTAATCCCCTTCACCCTCCCCTCTGAAGTATATTGTTGAAGTCATTATTTAAATGGGAAATTATACAGAGGTTTGGGCAGGAGAGGAACTAAATCCCTACCTCCCCTGCTCCGTTTTGCAATGCCGGCGGCCCTCCGAGACACCGAGTCTTCCAGCTAAGAAGGATTTTGCAGATGGAGATGCGCTCCCATCACCAGAAGAGACAAAATGTGTGGTCTGGAGGCTGGTCTGGGCTTGACGATGCCACATTTCCACCTCCACGGCCCCTTCCCGTTGGGTTGCAATGACCCTCTGCTGGGAAATGTGGGTTTTTTTCTGATGTTCCCCAAACCTCCTTGGAGTCGAGGGCTAAACCCCTGCGAAGCCAGTGGCCAAATTCCTCTCCGGGGTGGTCCCCAGCAGGCAGGGCTTTGCTGTGGATACAGACCAGCGCTAGAAAAACCTTCTTCCAAGCTTCAAACCTCCCTCGCCAGGGCTGTCCAGACCCTATTAATGATAGTTTTCTTTCTAGTTAATAGAAGCACTAATTGCATTTCAAAGGACGGGCTCCAGCGCTGCCTTCTGCTGCAGACACACGTGTACTCCAGGTGATAATGTTATAGGATTATCCATTTCTATAACCCTGTGAGATCGCAGGGATGGAGCAAAGAGGGTCAACCCCAAAAGAGCTCGAGGTCACCCCGCTGGACAAGCTCATCTGGATGGCTCTGACACAGCATTTTTTGGGGGGACGAACCCCATTTCTCAGCCAAATGTAGAGGGAAAACAGGCAGGACACGCACCTTCCCCAGTCCAAATGGCTCCGCAGACCCTAAAAACCTAATTTTATACAATAACCCCATAGAGGGAACCACAGCGGCGGGTTATTGCCCCTGCACTTTGCTATGAGCCCCCCTGCCCTTGGCACTCGCCGCGAATCCAGCCCCAAAAGCTTGGAAAACAAGCGGTTTATTTTAGGAAGGAGACGGTGGGGAAAAATGGGAAGGAGATAATGCTGGGGAGAGATAATGTGAGCGCCAGTGATTAGTTAAAAACAAGCCCATCAGTACTCCAAGTGCCTCGGCGGAAAGCAAACAAAAGGGCAAAGAGAGCAGCTTGGCGAGGGAACAAAACCAGCCACATCAGCTGCATCCTCCCCGCTCCCTCGCTTGGCTCTTTCCAGCGGGATTTACGAGCCGGAAAATTCGCACCGGCGAGAGCTGCACCTCCTGCCTTCCCCCCCCCCCCCAAAATTTAGGAATCTGGGGGGGCTCCTTCCCTTGATTTTCCTCTTTGACGATATCTGAGCGAAGAGACTGACTTGGCGTCACCGAAAAACAAGGTTTTCTCTTAAATAATATGGGACAAAGCCCAAAGCATTGAGAAAATCCCATCACTGGAAGGTCCCAAGCAGAGTGATGCTCTGTCCTCCCTGCACGTGGGTCCCAGGCAGGTCCTGGCCACCTCCATCCTTGCCAGGGTGAGGTTTCGGCTCCATCCCAAGCTCCCTGGAAAGGCTTTTCCCTCGGCAAGCGCCGCAGGAGCCTTAGCAGCATCCTTGCCCCTGTCTCAGCCTAATTCCCAAGCCATTAGCGCATCTGGATTAAATAAAACCTGCTGTTATCCCGACACTGTGCAGAGCTTTTCATCGGCGCATCTTAAAGCACTTGGTTAAAGGAGCAAGGCGAGAGCCAGTCAAGCGTCTCCAGACAAGGATTTTCTGACAGAAAAGACCATTTCTGACACGACAACCAGAGGGGAAAAAAAAAAAGGCAGGTGGGGGCATGTGAAGCCCTGAAACATCTCCAGGGGAAGATGAGCACGGGTCAGGTCACGTCTGGATGCTCCACAAAGACCCTGGAGCTGAGCTGTAGTTCCATGAGGCTCAAACCTGGAGGCAACGCCGGGGTAGACCTTGTCTGGAGGGGCCTGGAGGCACCAGAGAAGCCACAGGGCGTGCAGGAGGGCTGTGTATACAGTGATGTACAGGGCATTTAGCACGTTGCTGATGGTTGGACTCGATGATCCCAAGGGTTTTTTCCCACCCGAATGATTCTAGGATTCTAGGATTCTATATAGCACGTAGCACCTTGCATTTAGCATGTAGCACCTTGCACCAGCACACTACATATAGCATGTAGCACCTTGCACTTAGCACACCGCACCTTGCATTTAGCACGTAGCTTATAGCACCTTGCCTTTAACACGCCGCACGTAGCACATTGAGTCCAGCACGTAGCATATAGCATCTTGGCATTGCGCATGTAGCTTATGCGTGTAGCCCACCGCATATAGCATGTAGCATGTTGCATTCAGGATGTAGCTTAGAGCGTGTAGCACCTTGCATTTAGCGTGGAGCTTATAGATGTAGTGCGTTGTGTTTAGCAAGTAGCATGTAGCAAGTAGCATATAGCATGTAGCATAGAGCATGTAGCATGTAGTACAGTGTATTTAGCATGTAGCACCTTGCATTTAGCCCCTAGCACACTGCATTTAGCACCTTGCACATAGCATGTAATATATTGCATTTAGCACATAGCTTATAGCATGGAGCACCTTGCATTTAGCACATAGTTTATAGCACATATAGTGCACATAAGCACTATAGCTTATAGTAGTGCGCTGTATTTAGCATGTAGCATATAGCACCTTGCTTACAGCATGCAGTGCACTGTATTTAGCATGTAGCATGTGACACCTTGCATTTAGCACCTAGCATATAGCATGTAGTACATTGCATTTAGCGTGTAGCATTTAGCATGTAGCATCTAGCATCTTGGCATTGAGCATGTAGCTTATAGATGTCGTGCGTTGTATTTAGCAAGTAACATATAGCATGTAGCACCTTGCATATAGCATGTAGTACAGTGTATTTAGCATGTAGCACCTTGCATTTAGCACCTAGCACACTGCATTTAGCACCTTATATATAGCATGTAATATATTGCATTTAGCACCTAGCATGTAGCACCTTGCTTATAGCATGCAGTACATTGCATTTAGCGTGTAGCTTATAGCACGTAGCACCTTGCATTTAGCGTGTAGCTTATAGCACCTTACATTCACACACTGCACGTAGCACGTAGCACACTGAATTTAGCGTGTAGCATATAGCATCTTGGCATTGAGCATGTAGCTTATAGATGTAGTGCGTTGTATTTAGCAAGTAGCACATAGCAAGTAGCATATACCATGTAGCATATAGCATGTAGCATATAGCATGTAGTACAGTGTATTTAGCATGTAGCACCTTGCATTTAGCACCTAGCACACTGCATTTAGCACATAGCATGTAGCACCTTGCTTATAGCATGCAATGCACTGTATTTAGCATGTAGCATATGACACCTTGCATTTAGCACCTTGCATATAGCATGTAGTACATTGCATTTAGCGTGTAGCTTATAGCACCTTGCATTCACACACTGCATGTAGCACGTAGCACACTGAATTTAGCACGTAGCATATAGCATCTTGGCATTGAGCATGTAGCTTAGAGCGTGTAGCACCTTGCATTTAGCACGTAGCTTATAGATGTAGTGCGTTGTATTTAGCAAGTAGCATGTAGCCCCTTGCATATAGCATGTTGCATAGAGCATGTAGTACACTGCATTTAGCACCTAGCACATATAGCACGTAGTGCACTGCATTTAGCATGTAGCATGTGGCACCTTGCATACAGCAGGTAGCACCTTGCCTTGAACACCTAGCATATAGCACCCAGCACCTTGCCTTGAGCACCTAGCATATAGCACCCAGCACCTTGCATTTAGCACGTAGCTTATAGCATGTTGTATTCAGCACATAGCATGTAACATGGAGCACCTTGCGTTTAGGACGCTGCACAAGAGGAGGTAGCACCTCGCATCGAGCACCTAGCACGCTGCATTTAGCCCACTGCATCTAGAATTTAACATATAGCACGCTGCATTTAGCCACTGCATCTACATTTAACATACAGCACGCTGCATTTAGCCCACTGCATCTAGCATTTAACATATAGCACGCAGCACATTGCACACAGCATTTATCACACTACATACAGCAGGGGCTGCTTAGCTCTTAGAAGCAAAGCCAGGACCTCTAACACAATCCTTATTTCACGACAGAGGAGCAACATCCCCAACCCAAACCCTAGAGCATCCCCAGGAGCATTTTTTTGGGGGGGGGGGTGTGTGTGCGCTAATAATATTAAGGGATTACTTGCTGCAGCAAAGGAATTTGGGAGGTAAAGACCCCCAAACTGAACTCTGACACGTGGAAATGCTCAGGAACAGCCAAGGACCAGCCAGGATTTGATGCAGGAGGATTTCGGAGGAGAAATGAAGCCCAGAGTATCTCCACACCCTGAAGATGCTTATTAGCTGGGAAAGGTACAAGGCGAGGGGGTTAAAGCTTCTTTCAAGAGCTTTGGATTCAAACTGGCAGCTCTAAACCGCTACAAAACGCAGCTGGTGGGAAGAGGAAAAATTGGGCTAATTGGGGAAGGGCAATTAGCACCCTTAGGAGGATTTTCGGAAGGGGCTTCGGCCGCCTGCGTGGCCTGGATTTACCCGGAGAGCAAAGCGCAGGCTTCACGGAAAGGCGGAATTCATGGAAATAGTAGGAAAGGGCTAAAAAAAGAGGTGGCCCTGAGCCGAATGCAAAATTGGCCGGGGAAAAGCAGGAGTAGAAAAGGATGGAGGGAGCGTGGGATGGCTTTCCAGGTCAGTGCCGTGCATTTGCAGGTGAATTAGAGCAGGTTTCGCTCCCACGTGGCGCAGAGGATGCTCCTCCTTTCCCCTCCTTCCCCCCACCCAGCACGCAAACTCCCACCAAAAACCTCTTTTCTTTAAATGAGCTCAGCAGAGACTCGAGCAGGTGGCTCCCATCACCCCAGTAAAAGCCACCCACTGCTATTTTCCTACCAAAAGGAGGAAAAATGAGCTTTTCCAGGCTTGCCAGGAGGAGCCACCCCAGGGGTTTCATGCAAACTGGGAATATCCCTGCGAGGAGAAGCCTCCGGGGGGGTCCCTGAGACTGGAGAAATTCAGCTTGCTGATAAAAATGATAACTGGAAAGGGATGATTTTTCTAAGCTGCTTTTTTGGTGTGGAGGAGCGACACGGGGATATCCCTAAGGGCAGGTCCCTGCAAAGCCCAGCCCCAGCAAACCTGCCCCTTTTGGGGCAAAACCCAGAAAACCCCAAAAGCAGCTTCAAATAAGGAGCTACACTTGAATTTTCCCCCTTTCCCCCCACCTCCATCGCAGGGGGTGCCACGGGTGGCAACACAGCAGCTAAAGCGAAGGGCTCCGATAAGGACTGTATAAATATCTCGCCGAGATCAAAACTTGACATATTTAGCCCTCCCTTTCGTGTTTGCAAAACACAGCTCTGATTTTACACGGCTGTAAAACAAACCCCGACGCCCGTTTTATGGGCACATATTTCAGGCGAGGAGCTGAAGCGCCGGCTAATCAGCCAGCCCGGATTTCGGCCGTGCCAAGAAGCCAGCAGCCTGCCCGCAGATGGGGCTCCCCGAATTTCCAAAACCAAGGGAGAGGGGACCCTGGGGCTACGGCTCCATCATTATCCCGGTCCAGCCGCTCGCCTCCTCCGCCTGCCCTCATTTTTTCGTCTTGACGGCTCCTTAACCCACTTAGCCCTGCCCTAGGCAGCTTTTTTTTTTTTGCTTTTTTTCTTTTTCCTGGCCAAGAGGAGAGATGGAGCTTGTTATAAGGACAAAAAAGCTGTTTTACAAGGGGTGATGCTCCCCGGAGGGACGTATAACACACACATCGGGAAGGATCCGGCCGACCTACCGCGCAGCGAGGGAGCAAGCGGCTTCGTTGGGGTAAATAAAAGGGCTTTTCCTTACGAGGCGATGGATGGAAACCCCCAAAAATGCTCCCACATGAAGGCACAGGCGCTTTGCAGTTCAGGAAGAGCTTCTGGTGGATCCCTAGTGCTCTCCTCCGTGCCGGCAGCGGGACCTTGTTGCTCCTTTTGGATGCGGGAGCGATGGGGCAGCTGCCCGCCGAGCTGGCACCGAGCAATATTTAAGGGGACAATAAAAATAAGCGAGATTTCCCCCCCCCAAAAAAATAGCTTTGGGGGGCATATGGCAGACGCCAAGAGCAAATACACTTGTAGGGAAGAGCAGTGGGAGTTTGGGTGTTGGGCATGTGCACAACCCCCCCCTTCTCCAGCATCTTCCCAGGCGGTGGGGCCGGATCCTGCTCCATCCATCGCGTGTGAAGCATCGGGATGGGGAGGGGACGGACCTCTGTGGGCACGTCGTCCTCCCTCACCGGCAGCTCCAGCCAAGGATGCCGTCAGCCACGGAAAAGCCATCTGCCCACCGAATTTCAGGAGCAGCGCTCAGCCTCCGCAGCATCCCGCTGCCCGGAGCAAAGGGAGGCATCAGGATGGGCGCAACCACCCCAAAAGCAGGTTTTTTAAAACGACGTTTGCTGAAAAAGCAGAGAGCAAAGTGGCTTTTTGGGACGGAGTTTCTCCACCGAGGGCTAGGAGATACTTAAAGCGGCTGATCCTCAGGATACGGGAAAGCAGCAAAGTCCCAGCGTGGTTTTAGGAGTCAAAACCCGGCTCGTGGATGCCCAAACACCATCGAACCTGCCCACGAGACCCCACCAAACACCAGGATCCTCCTCCCGCATCGCCCTAAAACCCACAGCCCCCCCAGAGCTTCCTCTAAACCCACAAAACAACTTTTACCTCTTTTTTTCCCCCCCCCCCAAAAAAATACAGGTTTCTCAAACACCGATTTCTCCAGACCCGCTCACGAACCACCAGCGGCAGAAGAGCAACTGCCCAGTTTGCAGGGATTAAAAAAACCTTAAAGAGAAATGATGGAAAAATGATCCGTGCGCTGGTGACGGACAGCTCGCGGCTGGGGAAAAGCCAGGAGGAGGAATTGTTCCTTGAAAATTATCTACCCGTGACCTTAAAACCGTGGCGGAGGTGGAGGGGAGATCCAGGGGGGAGGCAGGACTGGGTTTGGCACAAG
>JAOXJK010000008.1:7424187-7438813 GCA_025774025.1 Xenus cinereus
TACAGGGGGATGGGGTTGGGGTCTCTGAGCCCTTTGCAGCCTGGTGGGGTTGCAGCATCCGCTTGTGCACGTGCTGTGGTTGCAAAGGGGTTATATCTTATTTTCCAGGGGTAAATATAAATCTGGGAGGTGGTTCCTGGACCTCAGCTCCCTCCTCCTGTGCTCTAGACCTACATAAATATATATATATCATCTATATGTGTGGCCCTGGGACTGTAGGGCTTAATGCAAACCCCCCCGGGGCTGGTGCAGCTCAAAGGGGTGTTGGTACAGGGGGAATAAATAAATCAATTTGGGGGGGAATCACCCTGAGTCTGTGCACCCCCTGTATCCCCTTCCCAGGGGAAACGTATCCCTTTCCTGTATCCCCTGTATCCCTTTCCCAGGGGAAACGAAGGTCCAGGAGAGGAGAAATAGTTGCTGGAAATGGGGGGTGTGTGTGTCACATCTCTTCGGAACAGGGTGGTGGGGTCTGACCTGCACCTTTTTCTGCTTCCAGCAGGACCAAATTAAGCAAGGTTTGGCCCCGTTTTGCTCTTTGCAGCCTCTCGGGCATCATTTCTCTCCGCCGCGTGGTCCCTCGGGCACGGAGGGGGGGGGTCCCCCGCTCCATCCTTCCTCTTCCTCTTGGTGACCTTTCAGGGCGTCGTGCCGGATGGCTCCGGTTACCGGAGAAGCCATCGATCTGGAGGAGGATGCTTGGCGCTTCCCACCCTCCGAGACCTTCAAGTTCGATGCTCGGGGCTGGATTTGCCGTGTAGGGGCCGGATTTGCCGTGCCCGGGTTAAATTTACTGTCGGCGGGGTGGATTTACCGTGGGGGAGCTGGATTTGCCATCCAAACTGGGACCTGGGAGCAGCTTTTTTTCCTGCTTCTCAAGGTTTTGCAGCAGCCGGAGCCGGATCCGTCCCACCTGGGGTCTCCCCCAAATCGCCACCTCTCCCGGGGATGGATTTGCTGGGGGGGGTAAAGGGGGTGTGATCTCCCCTTCTCAACTCATTTCTCCTCCTTTCCCGCAGGAAAGCCTCGGGGAAGGGTCCAGGTGGAGCATCCGGACCCCCTGCGCCATGGCTTCCTCCGAGCTGCCCCCCCACCCCGCAGTAGGTACTGTCAACCCGCCGGGGATGGGTTTTTTTGGGGGGGGGACACGACAGGGACACAATACCCAGCCTTGGGCAGAAAAGGGGGGGTGCATCACCCAGGGGCGTCCCACACATCCCCATCGGAGCCTCGCGGGGTTGGGAAAAGACGAAGGGCTGGTGCGTCTTGCATTTTTGGGGGGGGTGATTCTCCCTGCTGACCCCCCCGTCCCTCCTTTCCTCCATCCCTGCTGGGGGGGGACACACACGACACCCAAATGACAGAGTTTCTCTCTTCAGGTGACCACCTCGCCCTGGAGACCCCCAGCCCCCTGCCCCACGGGGAGGAGGACCTCGGCGAAGCCTTCGACTTTGAGGACAGCGAGGAAGAGGAGGAAGAGGAGGAGGAGGAAGAAGAAGAAGACTCGGCGGCCGAGCCCAGCGGCGAAGCGGTTCTCCGGGCCCCCCCCCGCAGGCGGCGTGCTCCCAGCTCTGGAGTCGGTAAGGAAGGTGGCTGGGGGGGTCCCCGATGTCCCCACTGTGCCCCCCCAGGGTGGCATCGCACAACCCAGCTGCCAACGCCATTTCCCTTTGCTTTTCCTCTCCGCAGAGGGGCTGGTGCCGGAGACCCAGGAAGGGTACGTGGGATTTTGGGGGGGTTTGGGGGGCTTTTGAGTGCCTTAAAGGAGAAAATACAACTCTGGGGTTTGTGTCCCCCTCCCTTCCCATCTGGCATGTTGCAGCCTGGCGCCGTGCCTCAGTTTCCCCAACTTCTTTCTCCCCGTTGCTTGTGAAAGGGGCTGCAAAAGGGAGAACCCTGGGGTTTTGGGATGCACCCTGCAGCCCTGGGGGGTCTGGGGGGGGGGTTGGGGGACCATCAGGTGTCTGTGGGTAACTGGATGGTGGTGGCTTTCTCCAACCCTTGGTGGAGGAAACACCCGGGGATGGGTGTTTGAAGGGGGCTGGTATTCACCCCAGCTGCAGATTTGGGGGGAAAAGATGTAAATTTGGCTCCAGGGAGAGTTTGTCACCCCCCAGAGGAGCACACGGGGGGTGTGGGGGGGTGTGAAACGAGAGGGGCAGGACCCCCACCAGGCATGGAGAGCCCTTCCCCATGCACCCAGCTGGCGGTGCCTCCTCCTGCCCTGGAGCAGCGTGAGGTCCGAGGCTAAAAAAAAAAGCCATTTGGGGGATTTTTGCCAAATTTGGGACCCTAAAAACCTGGCTCCCCCCCCCCAAATCTGTGAAGAAGATGACATGTGATAAGGGGGGGGGGGACGACACCTGACGCGAGGTTTGTTCTCTGCTTGTGAACCCCTGAAATGGGAAGGGGTGGGGGGAGTTAGGGGTCTGGGTGCACCCAATCCTGGGGAGTTTGTACCCAATCCTGGGGTGTTTAAAGCACCCTGGGGTGCTCCCTGACCCCTTTTCCCGCAGGCTGCCCGTGGGGGTGAGCAATGGGGAAGCTGGTGGAGACCCCCACGTCGACGCCCAGACCTGGAAGAGGAAAAGTGGCCGCCGAGGTGGGTTAAAATGGGAAGAAAAACCGGGAAGAAAAGCCCTGCCAAGGCTTGGGAAGGATTTCTCCGTCTTGGCTTGATCTTCGGGTCGTGACTTGAGTCCCCTGGGGGGCTTTTTTGTTCCTCCCCCCCCCTAAAGGTGAGCGCTTCGAGTTCCCGGCGGTGGAGGATGATGTGATCTACGATGATGTCCCCTGTGAAACCCTCGACGCTGAGCAGGATGGTGAGGACAGAACCTTCCCCCTCCGTCCCCCTGTCCCATATTCCCCAGGGACCACGAGCCCATTTTACAGGCGGGCAAACTGAGGCACGCTCCGGGAAGGAGAAACTCATTCCTAGAAGAGCATGTGAAGGGGGGGGGGATGGATAACCCTGGGAAAACTGCTGGGATTTGGGGAAGGGATGAAGGCAGATGTGTTCCCGGTGGGGCTGCGAGACCCTGAGTATTTGGGTGGGTTTCCTGTGGGTCCCTGAGGGGAAACTGCCTTTTTGGAAGGAAAAGGAGCTGAATTTTTGCCTGCCAGGCCCGGGGACGGAGCAGAACCTGATCTACGAGGAGGTGCAGCGGGGCGAGGGGCCGCGGGCGGGCGAGGATTTGGGCTGGAGCTCCAGCGAGTTTGAGAGCTACAGCGAGGACTCGGGCGAGGAAACCAAGCCAGAGGCCGAACCGGCCAAGCAGCGGGCATCCTTCCAGCCCAAGGTAACGCTTGAATTTATTTTTTTGTCATTATTTTTATTATTTTCCTTTTTTTTTTTGTCGTCCTTCTTTTCTTTTTTTTTTTTCTTCCCTCTTGAGTATCAAGCCCAGCTGCTCCCGCAGACGGTGAAGCAGAGGATGCTGCGCTTCCCGGGGTTGTCCGATGCAAAACCAGCCCGAATCTTCAGGGGTTTAATTTATTTTTTATTTTTTTATTTCCTCCTTCCCCTTTTATTTTTATTTATTTTCTTCCCTTTCCTCTCGCATTTCGGAGCATGGCTGCTGCTTTTCCCCACGCTTGCTCCCTTCCCCGCTCGAGCCATATCAGATTTTGGGAGGATGCTGCCTGTACTGTTGCTGCTTTGGGATGATTTCTCCTCCTTTTTGTTGTTTGTTGGTTTTTTTTTTGTTTGTTTGTTTGTTTTTGGCTGCTTACCTGGATCTCTTCTCTGCCTTCTCTCGCCTCCTCTGCCTTCTCCTCCCGCCTGGTTTGCTTTGGGCTCAGCTTTCTCCAGACCTGAATAGACTAAAGGAGAGATACGCCAGGACTAAGAGGGACATCCTGGCTTTAAGAGTTGGGGGGAGAGACATGCAGGAGCTGAAGCAGAAGTACGATTGGAAGGTACTGTCCCTCCTCCGTCCCTTGTCCCTCATCCCCCAAATTTCCCAGGGGGGAGAGGAAAAAAAAAAAAAACCAAAAAAGAAAAAAAAAACCACCCTCCCGGAGTTTATCCAGCCTGAATTCATCCCATTTTATCCTTCAGAAGAGAGAGAGAGAAAAAAAACAAAAATTGAGTTAAGCACCACAAAGCTGCCTCTTGTGTCCATCCGTCTTGCAGCTCCCCGACCTCCGGTTGCCCAAATCATTCGCTTTTTTGGGTGTTTTTTGTCTTTTTTTTTAAGGGGCGTTTGGACGAAGCGAGGTTGCCCGTGGGGTAGATGGATCTGAGAAGGTTTTTTTCCCCCCTCCCCGATACGGGGTGGAAAATCAGGTGGGGAAGGAGATTCTTGGGAGGCGTAGAAACTTAGCGCAAAGCTCTTTCCCAGCCCCAAACTGTCCAGGTTGGTGGTTTGTGGCCCAGTTTGGACTGGGAAGGTGATGCCGGTGTCAGCTTGGGCTAAAAATGCTGCAATTTGAGGTGTGAAAAACCAGCACCCCCTTTCCCCCCTCCTCCCCCCCAGCCCTTCGTGCTCTCACACGTAAAACTCCATCCTCCTTGCTTTGGCTGCACGCTCCCGCTCTGCCCGCGCCTGCTCGTGTCCCTGCTGAGGGAGGAGGGATGCTGGAGCATCCTTCCTCCTCGGCTACGTGCCTCCTCTTCCTCCTCATCGGGCCGCATGGGAAAACGGGGACGATGCTCAGAGGGGACATCCCCAAGGGGGTGGCACCGCTGCATCTGGATCCGAAAAGGGGGACCGTGCTCGGAGGGGATGTCCCCAAGGGGATGGTACCCTGCATTGGGGCTCAAAATGGGGGACCATGCTTGGAGGGGATGTCCCCAAGGGGATGGTACCCTGCATCCAGGCCCGAAATGGGGAATGATGCTCGGAGGGGATGTCCCCGAGGGGATGGTACCCTGCATCGGGGACCATGCTCAGAGGGGGATGTCCCCACGGGGATGGTGCCCTGCATCCAGACCCAAAATGGGGGACCATGCTCGCAGGGAATGTCCCCAAGGGGATGGTACCCTGCATCCGGACCCAAAATGGGGAAGGATGCTTGGAGGTGATGTCCCCAAGGGGATGGTACCCTGCATCCGGACTCGAAATGGAGAAGGATGCTTGGAGGTGATGTCCCCAGGGGGATGGCATTGCTGTATCTGGACCCAAAATGGGGGACCATGGGAAGGAACATCCCCAAGAAAGTGGCACTGCTGCATCTGGACCCAAAAGGGGGGACAATGCTCAGAGGAGATGTCCCCAAGGGGATGGTACGCCTGTGTCTGAATTCAAAATGGGGGACGGTGCTTGGAGATGTCCTCAAGAGGGTGGCACTGCTGTATCTGGACCCAAAATGGGGGACAATACTTCAAGGGGATGTCCCTAAGAGGGTGGCACCGCTGAATCCAGATCCAAAATGGGGGATGTTGGTCAGTGATGTCCCCAAGGGGGTGGCAGCCCTGTATCTGGACCCAAAATGAGGGATGATGCTTGGACATATTCCCAAAGGTGTAGCACCACTGTATCTGGAACCAAAATGGGGGACAATACTTGGCAAAGATGTCCCCAAGGGGATGACAGTGCTGTATCTGGACCCAAAAATGGGGGGACAATGCTTGGAGATTTCCCCAAGGGGATGGTACCCTGCATCTGGACCCAAAATGGGGGACAGCACTTGAAGGGAATGTCCCCAGGGGGATGGCACTGGTGTATCTGGACCCAAAATGGGGTCCCAGTGCTGCCTCGAGCCTCCTGGTCCCTCTCATCCCCCTGCTCAGATGACCCAGCTGATGAAAGCAGCCAAAAGTGGCACCAAGGATGGTTTGGAGAAGACCAAGATTGCGGTCATGAGGAAGGTGACATTCCTGCACCGGAAAGAAGCACCAGGTAAGCGGGGAACCCCCCCTTTTGCTTTTGAGAGCCAAAAAAACCCTTTTTTGAGGATATTTTAAAAAAAAAATCATTGTGAATCTTTATAGCTTTCAGCTTTTCCCTTCGCTGATTTATTTTCTGCGTTTTAAGATCTTATTTGTTGTTGTTTTGTTTTTTCTTCTGTGCATCCCTGTGCGAGCTCTGTTGGGTCAGCTCTCTCCTTGCTCCAAGCTCCCATGTCCCCGTGGGGACACCACCGTGGGGACACCACGGCAGTACCCCTTGGACACAGAGCAGGATATACTGATTTTTGGGGGTGGTTTCCTAACTTTCCCGCTGTCACTAGGGGATGGGGAGCGGAGGAGGAGGGCGGTGGAGGTGGAAAAGCAGCCTCCTGCCCGCTCGAGCTCGAGGGTCTCCCTGGAGCATCACGGGGGAGGTAGGATCCCGGTGGGCAACCTCGTGGCTCGGCCCGGGGCTTCCCGGGGGATCCTTGGCGTGTGTGTCCCCAGCCTTGCTGCATGTCCCCACGTGGCTTAGCCTCACCCGGGGTGGGGGCTTAAATTCTTTTGGAGACCCCTGGCGGGGGGGTGGAGTGGATGGAGGGCATCCCATCCCCGGGGGGGCTGCAGAGCATCCCGTCCCCAGGGCATGGAGGTGGGGAGAAAGGAGCTCGTGGAGCTGGTGGCTGAGGGTTGGCCGTCGTCCCGGCCAAAATTAGGGAAGGAAAAAGGTCACCCGGCTGCCAGCACCCTCCCCTCCCTCCCTCCCGGCCGGTCCTCCCCGTTACTGGCGATTTATAGGCGCCCGGGGATGGGGCCGGGGTGGCCGTAGCGGCCATGTGGAAGAAGCGGCCGTCCCTGCACGGCGAGGCCGCCGCCTTGGCTCGCTCGCCCTCCTCCTCCTCGGCTGCTTCGGCCTCGGGTAAGGGGCCGCCGGTGCCGGGCGCTCGCCACTCGCCTTCCCCATTTCCAGCTGCCCCCCTCCTTTGGGCTCCTTTTTCCCTCATTTCCCCCCATTTCCCCCGCTGGCACCCGCCCTCGGAGGAGGGAGGACGGAGAGGGGTTTTTCCTCCAACCAGGGTGGCTTTTTTGGGGACCGGGGCGGGGGGGGGGACACCCTTTTTGTCCCCTCCCCGTGGGGGACCTGGCTCCATCCCTGCTGGCAGCCTGACTCACGCTGGTGTCCGGTGACAGCGGCCGGAGCTTGGGGACGGACGGACGATGCTGGGAGGACACCAGAGCCCATCTTCTCTCTCAGCTCCAAACCCAAACACATCCCCAACCAAGCAGCCGGTGGGGCTACAGACTCCTTTAGAGACCCCAAAAAAGTCTTAATTTGGGGGTTTTTTTGGCATTTGGTTGTGTTTTGTTTTTTTTTTTTGCCCTGCAGGGGACTCTGAGGAGGAGGACACGGGTTTCCTGGAGGTCACTGTCTCCGACATGAAGCACCCACCGCCGGAGCTGGGCCCCATGCCCGAGGGGCTGAGCCCACAGCAGGTGGGTGTGGGGTGGGTTGGGGGTCCGGGGGGGGTGGGTGTTGGATTTTAGGGGGGCACAGCTTCCCCTTGGTCCCGTGATTGAGCAAGCAGGGAAAGGGCAAGTCAGCAGAAAGCGATACCACCGCGTCAGCACTTCTGCAGCACCCTGTGCCTGTCGTTGCCCTTCCCCATTCCCCCCCCCCCAAATCCCGTTTTTTGGGGAAGCTTGGGGGGACGGGGACACCACAGCTGAGCCCCAACATCGTTGCAGGTGGTCCGGCGGCACATCCTGGGCTCCATCGTGCAGAGCGAGCGGAGCTACGTGGACTCCCTGAAACGCATCCTGCAGGTGGGAGACCCCCCACTTTTTTTGAGGTGGGGTTCTTGGGGAGGGGGGCACACAGGGATGCTGATGGACCAACATGTCCTGCAGGATTATAGGAACCCCCTGATGGAGATGGAGCCGAAGGTGCTGAGCGCCAGGAAGTGCCAGGTGGTGTTTTTTCGGCTGAAGGAGATCCTGCAGTGCCACTCCATGTTCCAGATCGCCCTCGCCTCCCGCGTGGCCGAATGGGACTCGGCAGAGAAGATCGGGGACCTCTTCGTGGCCTCGGTAGGAGGAAAAGTTGGGGGACAGCTGCCAAACCTCCCCCTGGATGCCTCCCAGTGATAGCGAGGGGGGGTGTAGGAGGATTTAAGTGATGCATCCCCAACTTGGGGTACCACCAGCATCCTCAGCATCACTCCAAAAATTACATGAGCGCCCCCACGCTTTGCTGGCCCCCCCTTTTTGGGAGGAGCCCCACGCCATCGTGGCTCTCCTCCTGTCCTCTCCCCAGTTCTCCAAGTCGATGGTGCTGGATGTCTACAGCGACTACGTCAACAACTTCACCACTGCCATGTCCCTCATCAAGAAGGCTTGTCTCACCAAACCCGCCTTCCTCGACTTCCTCAAGGTCAGCAGGACCCAAAAGTGGACACACGGTGCTGCTGGTCACCATTATGGGTGAAAACTCCTCTTTTTTTCTGCTTTTTTCCTTCCTGCAGAAGAGGCAGATGGCCAGTGCTGACCGGGTCACGCTCTACGGGCTGATGGTGAAGCCCATCCAGAGGTTCCCCCAGTTCATCCTGCTCCTGCAGGTATGGGTGAGGGTACGAGCACCCACCTTGCTTTGCACCCTAATTTTTGCAACCTGGGTGCTGCGGGAAAGGGTTTAGCAAGGGACATGTTTTGGGGTTGGCAGCTTGGTGGCAGCTTTGGGAGCTTTCCCAAGGTTCATCTTCCAAGCTTTGATTTTGGAGGTGCCGAAAGGGCACCTTCCAATTGTAGCATCCCCCGCCGAGGCTGATCTTCCCGGGGTGGCGTTTGTCCCCTCCCAACACTTTTCTTGCTCCAGGACATGCTGAAAAACACCCCCAAGGGCCACGCGGACCGTCTGTCCCTCCAGTTGGCCCTCACCGAGCTGGAGACGTTGGCAGAGAAGCTCAACGAGCAGAAGCGCTTGGCTGACCAGGTGGCCGAAATCCAACAGCTCAGCAAGAGCATGAGCGACCGCAGCAGCCTCAACAAGGTGAGGTCCTTCAGCCTCACCTCCTCATCCTCGTGATGGGGGGGTAGGGATAGGGGTGGGTTTGGAGCCGGTGCTTCCCCTCCACATTGGGGATTTCGGGAAGCCCAGGATCCCTCTTTTCTCTGAGAGGATGTTGAGCAAAAGCAAATTTTGAGGCTGGCACGAGGAAATTCCCTTCCCGAGGAAAGCTGCTTTGTCTCACCCGCCTGATTTTGCAACTGTTGGGGGGAAAAAAAAGAAAAAGCCTTAAATGAAGATATTGCGACACATCCTGGGCTGGGGATGGCTGTGGTGGCAGAAACTGCAGTGGGGCACCCGCCAGCACAGCCCTGAGATCAGGATTTGGGGCCGGAGGATGAAGAGGGGACCCAAAAAGGGCTGTGAAAGGGTCATGTTGGTCTTTCAGGGCTCTCTTGGTGGTTGGACATAGAGGGCGCAAAGCGTTTTTGCGTCTTTCAGCCTTGGAGCCCATCGCGTGGTGGTCTCCGTGGGGCTCAGGGCCGTGTGTGCTCCTGGCTGGAGGAAAAATCCTTGCAATAAGGGGAAAAGCAACCCAAATTTTGGGGCAGGAGGTTTGCAAGAGCCCTCGGGATGAACCCCTCCGCCTGCTCCATCCCCTCCACAGCTGCTGAGCTCGGGGCAGCGGCAGCTCCTGCTCTGCGAGACGCTGACGGAGACGGTCTACGGCGACCGGGGGCAGCTCATCAAGTCCAAGGAGCGGAAGGTTTTCCTCCTCAACGACATGTTGGTCTGTGCCAACATCAACTTCAAGTACGTGCTGCGGACGTGCCCCAGACCCCAAAAATCATGTCGCAAAGCGTCGACGTAGCCACCTTGTCCCTTCCCCACCTCAGATTCGGGTCGGGTGGGTTTTGCTAGCTCTACCCCCAAAGGCTTTTCAACCCACCCCACCTTGTTTTGGAGGAGGAACCCACCTGGTTTGGGGTTGCTTTGCCCCCCACTTTTGGCATGCTTCCATGCAAAGCCTCCATTTCCTGGTGCTGTGGGGCCCTGGAGCTGCTGTGGGGTCCAAGACCCTGCTGGGACCTCATGGCTTGGTGGAGGTTGATGCTATAAAGGGGTAAACCCTCCTTGAGCTCCCCATAATACCTCTTTATCCATCGTTTTTTCCCCCTCTTCCAGGCCGGTGAACCCAGGGTAGGTGTCGAATGTGGTCTGCTGTGGTTGCGTGCCCCACGTTTGGGGGTGCAGGCATGAACCAGTGCACGGTGTGGGGTTGCCAAGGGCATGCAAAGTGCAGTTTTCAAGGGCTTGCAGGGCGAGCCACGGCGCCGACGGATTTATTTACATATTTTAAATTTTTTTTTTTTTTTTTTTTTGCATCGGCAGAGGCCAGCTGGAAATCAGCAGCCTGGTGCCCCTGGGTCCCAAGTACGTGGTGAAGTGGAGCACGGCCCTCCCGCAGGTGCAGGTGGTGGAGGTGGGGCAGGAGAGCGGCGCCTATGACAAGGACAACGTTGTCATCCACAATGCTGGCGCCAAGAAGCACGCACCAGCTGGGCAGTCTTCACACAGTGAGCACACCCGTCCCTTGACCTGGTTTCGGTGGGGTGGAATGGGATGAAGCATCCTCCGTGGACCTCATTTCTCCATTTCTCCACCCAAGATAAAGTCTACCTGGGGCCACCACGGCTCTTCCAGGAGCTGCAGGACCTGCAGAAGGACCTGGCGGTGGTGGAGCAGATCACCCTTCTCATCAGCACCTTGCATGGCACCTACCAGGTACCTACGTGCCAAAGCGTGGTCGTGGGTTGGGTAGAACCAAGCTTGGGTGCTCCGCAATAACCATGAGGTTCCTCAGGGACCACTGGACATGTCATCCCCCTTCTGAGCCCCATGGATGAAATTTAGGAATGATTCAGGCTTGTTTTGGAGGCACTTCAATGATTTATAACCTTTTCCCCCAGAACCTGAACATGACGGTGGCCCAGGACTGGTGCTTGGCCCTGCAGAGGATGATGAAGGTGAAGGAGGAGGAGATCCACTCTGCCAACAAGTGCCGCCTCCGTCTCCTGCTGCCCGGGAAGCCGGACAAGTGAGTTTGCAGATCATGGGTGAGCTCTTCCCACCCTGGGGAGGAGGAGGAGGCTGAAGACCAACCTGGTGATGCTTTCCCTGCACAGGTCTGGCCGCCCCATCAGCGTCATGGTGGTCTTCATCACTCCAAACCCCCTGAGCAAGATCTCCTGGGTGAATCGCCTGCACTTGGCCAAGATAGGACTGCGTGAGTAGCCCCGTGGCGTGTTGCCTGCCATCACCCTTGCCTTGAAAAGCCAAATTTGGGAGGAGAAGAGAGGTTGGCTTCCCCCTGAGCATCCAGACACAAAATGGGGCAGGGGAAAAATTTTGGAACCAGGTGTTGGAGAACGTTTTGGGGGTTTGCGCGCTGGAAATAATGGGAATCGGTAATTCTGGCTCAAAATGCTTTGTGTTTTGCTGCTCTCGGGTGGCATCTCTGGAACAGCGTCACGTGATGATGGTTTTTCCGTTGGCTGTTGGGCCAACGGTGTCAGGGCTGACCTGTTTTCCATGAAAGTGGATGAACAAGGAAGGGAGGAACTGCCCCTCCTGCCACCACTTCCCCATCCCTGTTCCTATCCAACTCCACCAGCTGCTGCGGGGAAAAAAAAAAAAGTTTAATGGACGAAAGAAAAAAAAAAGATTGAAATCCTATTTGAGTGCTCAGATCCCCCGGGGCTGGAACAATTTTTGATTCTCTTGTTTTTAAGTTTATGTCCTTTTTGTTTGTTTGTTTGTTGGTTTTTTTTTTTTTATCTGGGATGCCTGGGGGAAAAATCCTATATCCATGAGTTAAAAAGGAAAACACATTAAAGCCTAATGTGAAGAAACATATTAGGCTGTATTTTTTTTTCCCCCTTTATATGTATATATTATTGGGGGTTTGGGGCTGGTTTTGTTGCCGATTGAGGTGGTCATTTGGCCGCATTCAACAGTTTGGAGGAAGGTGGTGAGATGTGCCCCAGGTCAGCGGATGATGGTGGTTGGGGTCGGAAATAAGAGCTCCGTGCCCCAAATGATTATTTTTGGGGTCCCATCGGGGAGGGGAGAGGTGCTGGGGGGGTGTCTCAACCATCCTTGATCTTCTCTGCTCACCGCAGGGGAGGAGAACCAGCCGGGCTGGCTCTGTCCCGACGAAGACAAGAAGAGCAAAGCTCCTTTCTGGTGCCCCATCCTCTCCTGCCACATGCCCGCCTTCTCCTCCAAAGCCCTCGATCTGCAGGTAAGAGTGATGGCCGACCTCTTCTCCAACCCCCCAACACCTCCTCCTTCTTTACATCCAGCTTTTGGGGGGAATAAAGACAGAAATCCCACGGTGGATGGGCTGGGTGGGGTGAACAAGATGGTTGCAAAGGCAGAAAATTCTATAAAATTGAAAATATCAGCTGGGCTTTGGCTGGAGCCTGATTTTTGGGGTATGCACTGATACCTTGTACATGGTGGGGTGACTTGGGGGTGTTATGGACCCCCCCATACCCCGGTCTCTCCCCCAGCTCGGCGCTGCGGTGCACAACCCCGTGCAGTCCTCGCTGCTGGGCTTCTCCGCCGTCAGCACCTCGTTGCCGCAGGGCTACCTCTGGGTGAGCAAACCAACCCCAAAACGGGGCAAAACCCGCCGGGTTTGGGTCAAGCTGATTGCAAACCCCCTCTCCGGTGCTTCTGGTTGGTGCTAACACCCATTTTTCGGGTCCCCGCAGGTCGGGGGGGGCCAGGAAGGCGCAGGGGGGCAGGTGGAGATCTTCTCCCTCAACCGTGCCGTGCCGCGGACGGTGAAGTCCTTCCCAGTGGCTTCGCCGGTGCTGTGCATGGAGTACATCCCCGAGCCGGGCGAGGGGGAACCATCAGGGACCCAGGACCCCCAACCCACCACCGACCAGCCCCCCACATCCCTGCATCCCACCGTGTGCCTCGGGCTGCGGGACGGCAGGTGAGCCCCCATCCTCTACCCTCCGTCCTTGGGTGCCATCACCAGCACCAAACCTTGAGGATGGGCGAGTTCTCCTGCATCTCCTCCATCTTCCCTCCTCAGCATCGTGGTCTACGGCAGCGTGGACACGGGGACCCAGTGCCTGTTGACCTGCAAAAGCCCAGGTTTGCAGCCCGTCCTCTGCCTGAAGCACAGCCCCGAGTACCTCTTCGCGGGGCTGCAGGATGGGACCGTGGCCGCCTATCCCAGGAGCAATGGTGAGGGCATCCTCCCCCCCCCACATGCTTTGGGGCAAGCTTTTTGGTGGGACACCCCAAAAAAACAGTGGGGGGGAGGTTCTTCAAGCCGGTGAGATGCACTGGCTGCTAAACTGGTGATAAAAGCACCGGTTTGCATATTTATTTTTTTTTTCCCTATTATTTCATCCTCTCCCTTGCAGCACAGGGTGGGGGGAAAAAAAAACAAACCCAAAATCGATATTTTGCTCGATATATTTGGATATTTTGATAAAGGAGGGTGGTTGCCCTCGGGGGTTGAGGGAAGGGTCCGACGCTGGGATGCACAAGGAGCCTTTTGGCTTCAAAAAAAAAAATCACCTTTTCGGCGCTATAAACCAAGTGGGTCTCATCCGTGCAGGACCCCCCCTCTTTTATTAGCTTGATTTTGGGTTTATTTTCCCCAGCTCCAGCTCAGGGCAAGGCTGCAGCTCGCTCAGAGCCTTCCTCCCCAGGGACTCCTCGCCTGGGCTCTTAAATACCTTCGCTTCATCGCTAGAGGGTAGGAAAGAGCCTCAAATAATGAGCTGCTTTGGCCTATTTTTGGACAAAACACCCCTCGTTTGCTCTGAAATAACCCGCAGCGAGCAGCACCCGGGTAAAGCCGCTTAAATTGCATTTCGGGGTGTTGTGCATCCCCTTTTTCCCATCTTATCGCAATTAAAGCCAATTAATAAAGTGGCTTTAATTGAACCTCAATTGTATAAATGAGCGTTGAAGGTAGCAAGCTGCTGGCAGGGCTGCGGGGTGGGGTTTTTAATCTTATCCCCGTTGTTTTTTTTTTGGGAAAGAAAAAGCTTTCCCAAAATAGCTCTTTTTATTTTATTTTTTTTTTTAATGGGAAAATTAGGATTTGCTGAAAGGCGGCTCGGTTGCAAACTCCTGCCGATGGGAGCAAAGGTCCGAGCGCTCCAAGGGCTCTTTTATCCCTGGGATCATGTGGTTTTAATTAAAAAAAAAAAAAAAAGGCAAAAAAACCCCAAAAAAACCCTTTCATTGGAAATAAGGAAAAGGAGAGCAATTATCTATTGAAGCTTCTCGGCCGCCGCCGGTGGCGAATTCATCCAAATCCAGATTGGACGCCGTTCACAGAGACACTCCAGATCGGCCCCGGATGAATCGGCTCTGGAGTGTCCCTTCGAGAGCAAAGAAATTTTAAAAAAAAAATTTTAAAAGGGGAGATTTTTGGCTTTTTCCAGCGAGGAACGTGCCCAAGTGTTGCAGGTGCCCAGTTGTTTGATGCGAAAAAGTCTTTTTTTTTTTATTTTATTTTTTTTATTTCCAAGAGGGCAAAGGGGCTTTGGGGGTAGGGGTAGAAGCTGGAGGCGGGAAGGTCCCCCCCCATCCTTTTGATTGTGGCATCAGGATGCTCAGAGGCATCCTTGGGGACACTGGGCCACCCCAGCAGTATTTATGGTGGTTTGAGGTGCCATCCAAAGGTGATTTTTTTTTTTTATTTTTCCCCTTTTGCTGAGCATCTTCTTGCCTGCCCCCCCCCCTCAACC
>JAOXJK010000008.1:7474675-7493824 GCA_025774025.1 Xenus cinereus
GTTAATGTTACATAATGTATACAAAATATTATATATTACTATATATTATCTATTCAAATATCTACATACCTGTATTATATACTAATATATACATTATATATTAATACATCTACGTTATATATTACTACATAGTATATAATCTATAAAAATATATATTGCTGTATCTATAATATCTATTAAAATGTCTATATTATATATAATATATACCTATATTATCTATTAAAATATATATTCATATATATAAATATATGAATATATAAATATAGAAAATATAGTTCCATATATATGTGTATAGGCTGTATATATCTATAGGCATCTGGGCATTACATCCCCTGCTCTGCTCAGGCACCTTTGGATTTAATTTCCCCCCGTCCCTGTGAATCTTAAATCGCTCCTTTACGTGCTTTACGCGGAGGTGAAGTTTTCTTAGACAGACAGCAGGAGGCTGGGAAAACATTAATTAAACTTCTTGTAATAAGGGATAATTACGGTCCCGGCGAGGCTGGGAAAATGCCATTTACCCGCCGCCGTAACCGAAGCAAGCTCCCTGGCTCGCAGCGGGGCTGGGATGGGAGCATCCCATTTGTTATCCCGGATCAAACCCCATCTGGATTGGTCCCCCTTGTTATTTTTTTCCAGGAAAAAAAACCTCCTTTGTGGAGGATTTTGCAGGGCGCTGTTGTTCCCACGGGGCTGCCTAGCACTGCCTGCCCAGAGCAAAACAATTTCCAGTTATTCAGGATTTTACTCTTTCCCGGATTCCCCTGCTTTTCCTTTGAATAGAGGGAAAATCAAAGCAAGCCTGGATGTTGTGCAATTGGAGCAAAAGCACCAACAGTTTGGGAGAGGGGAAAAATCGGAGCGGTGGCAGGATTTTGTAAGGGATGAAGTAATAACGATGCACGTTAAATCTGGGATTTGATGAGAATTGGCCCCAAATTCCCATTTTGATAGGAACTGGCCCCGAATTTCCGCTCTGAAGGGTGCAACCTTCGCTCCCGCAAGGATTTTTGGTGCTTCCCTGCATCCCAGAGGGAGGGCTCGGGCCCCTCCGTGTCTCACCAAGGCAGGGGGCTGCCGATGAGGATGCGGCCCAGGGGATACTCCTTCCCTCGCACCGTCACCGGTGGGCTGACATCCAGGTTGCCGAAGGAGTCGAGGCTGGTGATCTCTTTCCCGGGGGGCTCGCGGGTCACGTAGCCAAAATCAGGGCCCTGGGAAAAGAAGAGGGGAGCGGTGATGGGGATCCCCTAGGTGGAGAATTTTGGTGGAAAAAAAAG
This sequence comes from Xenus cinereus, assembly GCA_025774025.1. Lineage (NCBI taxonomy): Eukaryota > Metazoa > Chordata > Aves > Charadriiformes > Scolopacidae > Xenus > Xenus cinereus. The sequence goes on from JAOXJK010000008.1 coordinate 7,475,956, forward strand.
AGGGGTTGGCAAGGCAACGACGCACCAGGATCTTTTTAAACGCAAAATCCTTCAAGCCTCTGTTTCTGGGCGAGTCGAAGACAACGGGGAAGGACTTGTGCGGTGCTTCCACGTAGCCAAACTCCAGCTCGTCCTGTTGTGGGAAGGAGAGAAGGAAGAAGAGGAGGAGGAGGAAGAAGAGAAGGAAGAAGGAGGAGGAAGACTCCTGATGAGGTGATAGCCATCTCGGCGAGGTATGCGGTTGCGGGTGGAGCAGGAAATGGGGCAAACCTGGCAAAGTCTGGCTGTTGCCCTTAAGCCCAAGGGAAGCAGCTGGGGGGTGACACCCCACCCGGCACTGTGGATCCTGGCACGGGTCACCCCCAGGGATGCAACATGTGGCCACAACGGGCAGGGACAGCAGGGTTTGGGCATGCTGCAGGGAGCACATGGCACATCCAGCCCGTGTCCTCCTGGAGATGCACTGGGGAGTCTCCCTCTTGCGATGGAGACCCTCTTGCAATGTTCTGTAGGGTTCCTCTTGCAGTGGGAACCCCCTTGCAATGCCCCACAGGGTCCCTCTCGCAATGGGGACCCTCTTGCAGTGCCCCACAGGGTTCCTCTTGCAGTGGGACCCCTCTTGTAGTAGAGACCCTCTTGTAAAACCCAATGGGATCCCTCTTGCAATGTCCCATGGGGTCTCTCTTGCAATGACCCATTGGGTGCCTGGACCAGATCCCTGTCTGTGCTGGTTGCCACCACCAGAAGCATTTCCCCGTGCTTTAGATGACGGTTGCCTGGTTCACCTCTTAGCATCTAGGTGCTTGCCCAAGCAACTCAACTTGTCCCTCCCATGGGTGTCAACAAGGGGGTGACACCCTACGTGCCCAGGAGAGCCACGTATTACAAGCATCGATTGATGACCTGGATCCAGCGGTCACTGCGGGTTTCCACCTCCGAGCAGATGGTCAGCTTGCAGTTCGCTTTCCTCAGCAGGACCTTCAGCCCTTCCAGAAAGACTTGGTTGGCGTCTGGGCCCTGCTGGATGCTGGAGGGAGAGGAAGGAGCAAACACTGGAAGGTGGGGATCACAAGAAGCCCCCCCAACCCGAACCATGCAGCATATTCTTCATTCCTAAATGCGCTGGGTAATGGTCCTGCATGAGGTTAGACCCTGGAGAGGGTCCTCCAGCCTTTCTCCTTGGGGTTGCAATAAGTGCAGTGGTGCCAGCGGGCTCCCCACCCAAAATGTTGTCCCCTTTATAGCATGCATAAAGCCTGGCTCACCCTATAGTGGCTACGTAGCAAGGAAAGGTCAAAAGCTCCTCCTTGGAGAGTCACCCAAACCAGGAGAGCGATGGGTTGACGTCCCTCCTACCTGCAGACAAAAACCTCCATAGGCTGCTGGGTGTTGGGCGTCATTATCCAGGGTGCCACGCGGAAAACCACTGTATCCGTGAAAATTGGGGTGCCCGGCGCATTCTGCGAAGGGTGAAATGCCAGGGAGCAGGAGTTGAAAACCCCACCGTTAGGGGACTTGAGAGGGGATGGGACAAGCCCCACATACCTTATGGGGAACCTCCAGCAAGCTGGCGCTGAAGGAAACCAACCCAGAGAAGCCCACATCAGGGAAAGCCAACCCTTCGACGTAGAAGGTGTTTTCTCCATTGCCGATGTGGTCCAGCACGTAGGAGAGCTTGTCCGGTCCCAACACGGGTTTGTACTGGGGGTGTGAGTCACTCCCTAGAGAAACACCAAAATACCCAACCCAAGACGGGATGACCAACCCGTCCACCAGGCTGGAAGGAGGCACCAGCGAAGAGGTGGCTGATGCCAGCGTGGTTTGCAGAGGAGCGGGCGTGCCTCCTCTTCTCTGGGGAACACACTTGATCTTCCTCATACAAAGAGGACTCTATACCCTCAGGTCCAACCCTTTCAAGGTGCGTGGCTCCAGTTAAGCATCTAATGATACACTTGGGTTCCCTGACCTGATTTTCGACAGGGAGCTGCTGGGGATCCAGCTGCCGGGGTGTTCAAAGGCAAAAATGCGCTGCTCGACAAGATGGGCTGCTTCGGTGGCTGGGTCATTGCCCGCACCGAAAAGGTGTCAGGAGTCACACGAGGGTTATCTGCCCCATGGGAATGTCAAAATTTCAGCAATCTCGCTTAGAAAAGCCTTGTTTTATCCTTTCCCCTTGGTTTTTCCCATCTTCTAGGATAGCAGAGGAGCTTTGGGGACAAATGCGTGTTTCCAGCAATTGGAGGTACCCAGCCTTTAGCTATGGGTAAAAAAATAATCAAGGTTCACCCACTTCAGGGTCATGAATGGATATCTGGGAAGGAAGGAATACTCACGGATAGCGTGGAAAACCCGTACTTTATCCGCGTCTGACTCAGGGACGTGCAGGACCACCTGGTACTCAGCAAAGATAGCGCTGGGACCTTGGGTCCGCAGCAGCATGACGGACATGTCCTGAAGGTCTACGGTGTGGAAAAAGATGAAAAGAGAGGACACAGAGAGAGGGGAGGGAGGTCTTGCAAGCAGGAAACACCTCGGTGACATGTTTTGGGTCGTCTCGTGCTGCAGATGACACCCTACCTGCAGGGGTCCGTATGTCCACCTGACCGCTGTCCGGCCCTCCCGTGCCAGGGCTGTCCCGGTCGCAGTTGACTAGGAGGACAGCACCTTGCCCATTTGGCCCCCACGTCCACTTGGCCTGGAGGAGAAGAATCCAAAGAGGATGGGAGCGAGATTTCCCCCATCCCAGCCTCCTCCTGAACCGGGGAAAACCCCATGGCCACAACCATGCTCAGGAGAACCCACAACTTGCCGTCAAGAACTGGCGGGGAGACAGCAGCAATGCTTTCAAGCCACTAAATTTCCTAACGTCCGCTTCTAGCAGAGCCAGCAAAGACTATTTCAAAAAGATCTTATCTTCTAACGAGCCAGGAAGTATCTGCCGGGCCTCGTCTGGACAACACTATGCCGTTTCTAGAAAGGCATCTCATCTCGCTGGACAATTTGCACCGCTGATTGGGCTGCAGCTAATTACCTGGGTGTAAGTGCTTGGGCATATGCAGATTTGTTGCCAAAGGGGTAAATCTCTTGCTGTTTGCAAAATTTGCAGCTGACTCATTTAGTGGCATGTTTCAAGTCCAAAAAGGGGAAAAAAAAAAAGAAAGAAAAGAAAGCAAAATATTTTCTCCTATATGATCCTTGGGGCTGGACTGAAGAGGCAGGACTTTGGCACAGAATATAAGAAAATAAAGTATTTTCCTCCTCAATTAGTATGTTGAGGATTTGCCGTGTTATTTTGTCTAATTCAGACACTGACACCACCCAAGTCTCTTTACCTCCTGGAGGTTTTTGGGGAAGAGACTGCGAACGGCTGCACCCTGTGTTGACCCTCCATACGTTGCCTACAGCAAAGTTTCTCCTTACCTTGTCCTTCCCTCTGCTCTTCACTCTCCCATTACGGCTCAGGTCCACGTCCAGGGATATTTCTGAAACATCAAGAGAAGAGGAAGCTGCTGGCAGAGGAATGAGCTCCCAGTGGCATTTTGGGCTCATCCTTGGCACTAGTTGTGAGTCATCCAACACCAACCCCACCTTCACGCCCCAAAGCTGCTCCAGACCCAACATCTCCAACAAAATACCGATAGAAAAACCAACTCAATGGCTTTTTCACGGCTTTCCCCCTTCGGGATCCAGCTATCTTCTCCCATCTTGGTTTCCCCAGTAGGGACATACCCACTTCATGGCATATTTTGTGTTTTCACCAATTTCATATTGACTGTAGCGTTTTTCACGAAGCCGAAACACGATGGCATGACAGCGTTTTCACCATGGGTGAGTGGACAGCTAAATAATTACTAGGCTCAATGCAACGTTTGAGAAGGACTTTCCCTCACAGAGCTCTTCTCGGCCCAAATCTCTGCTTCTGCTGCAATGAAGCGGAGATTTACCAGTGACCTCATCTAAAAGCCACCTAAATCTGTATTAAGCCTATCTTAATACTGAAACTCCTCCGAATCGGATATTCGGCGCGTGGAAAACGCAGGCACTGAAGCAGAGATTGTCCTTCTCCTTGATCCAGAGAGGAGGCCACGGAGAAGCTGGAAATGAAGCTCTAAACCTAAGCAAGCGAAGAGCGTTTGTAAGGCCAACGCCCTGCGGACAGCGGTGGCCCCAGATGGCTCCAGCAGAGATCATCAGTTATGGGACTTGAGAAACCATCAGTCTCTTCAGGTGTAATTTTGGAAGGCATATGCATGACTTAAGGACACAGGTCAGGCTGTCATGAGAAAATGCTTTAGAAATTCCAAATTTAGGGTAATTAATCCATCCAAGTGGAAGGCTCTGCATCCAGACTGGTTGTCTAGACTCCCTTTGTAGTCAGCAGAAGAAAATAGGCATTTCAAGGGAATGATTCATCTCATCCTATACTTCTAAAATAGGTCAGACAACTACTCTTTGGTGCCTCTTCCTCTCCATTAACGGCAACGGAGGTTGAGGAGGGGGACGCTGGCCAAAGTTGGGTGAGATGGTCTCCTTTGGATTCTCTTCTGCCAACGCAATGGTCTTGGCAAGCAGAGGAGGATGCTCGGTCTATACGTTGGGTGGGGACACGGCCCAGCCTGTGTCTTTTTTGCACCATATATGGCAGCATAATAACATTTTAATTATTTCCCTCTTGCTTGTCAGCATAAGTCAACACCCAAACCTTCATTGCACATCACAGATGGGCAGCCCGCGCCCCCCACTTAACTCCCATCCCTTGAACCCAAGTAGATCGTGGCGTCAGAAAGGGTTGGCCGGGTTTTGAACAAGCGTTGCTGTAATACCTACCTACGCAAGTGAGATACAACCAAGCCACCGAAAGCTCGTTGCCTTCCCGTCCGTAGTATGAAATCTTAACCTGCGGAGACATCACCAGATCCTGACCCAGGTCCCGTCATGCTGAGTAGGTCTCTCCGCTCATTGGATTGACCAACCAACGCTATACAACAAGCTCTTGGAGGGTTCATCCAAGTCATTCTCCATTAATCATAGTTTAGCAAAACCATTTTTGCCTGCTTCAGCACAAAAACGGGTATGAAAAAAAGCCAAGGTAGAAGTATATTTTTGCTGCCTGGCATGGGGTTTCTGACACCAGCTTTTGCAACCTCTGCTGTCTCACATTTAGGGCACAAAATGTGATCTCCTTCTCAGTTTCATTTTTTGTACATGATAATTACACAATTCTTTTCAAGTTTGAGTTTTCTCCGCAGAAATGAGCCTGGTGTCAGCATTACCTAGAAATGCTTGAGCCTGCCAATAGTTCTCCCTTCCTTCCTGGAAAATTTGACTTATTTTTCCAACTAACCTTATTGTCATTGACGGTCTTGCTGGTGACATCAATAGTCACTGTAACCTCTATATCAGGATCCAGGGGCCATCTGGAGTTAAGCATGGGTTTTGTCGTGGGGCTGTGGATGATGTGGACCGTAACCGCGGAGGTGGCATGGACATCAAATGACATGGCACCTTTGGGGGTAGATCTGAAACAAAGAGGAGCATTGGGTTATAGACTAAGCTGTCCCTCCTGTTCTCCTCTGTGGAGCCAAATACTTGAACCTGGAATTAAAATCCAGCCTTAACTGGATGGAAAGGATTCAGAAACCATCTTCAGGTGACGAAACACGTCGTCTGAATTTTATACGTATTATCTCTGTGGTGGTGTTGAGCAAGCAGAGCTCCCACTGGAGCTCTGGCACGTCCGTTCGTGGTTGAGCCTAGATTACGAATCGCTGAAGTTTGGGCATCCAACCTCCCTCCACAACAGCAAGAAAACCCCCAAAACTTCAGCATTCTCCAACAAAACCCTGACAAAGAGCCAGGACAACTTTTGACGTCAACCACTGGGGGAGATGGTTATCGTGGGACCATACCCTGGCCTGAGAGATGCTCAAACTGGAGTGGAACCCGAATCCGAGCCCAGAGAACCCGCACCCCACCTGTATGACATCCCTTGCCTTTGAAGTGCTGCCTACCTGCTCATTACAGGCCCAGCACCTCCATCCCAGGAGCACGAGTGCTCCGACCTGTCTGCCATCAGGAGCCAGCCTCCCCAGCCACACATGAAAAGGCACAGGGTGGTAAATTTTAACAGCAAGAATTAAAAAAAAAAACAAAACGCAGAAGAGATTTATTCCTGGTGTTGCTCTTGGCATGGCAGCCCCGGTGCCTGCAGCGGCTTGTAAGAGGAGATTAAAGCATCATCTCACTTGTCACCCCTTGTATTTAACATCGTGCAACGCCATAAATCCACCTGCACACTGTTGCACACCGCGACTTCTCAAATTTGGGTCTATTTGCCCTGATTTTCCTGCTCTTGCATCTCAGCATCATCACCACATTCCCGCCGTGCTCCATTTTCTGCCCCAAAACAAACCAAACCACAGTCAAAGCTTGACACGTCCATCACCGGGTTCCCCCTGGCCAGTGCTCTTGGGCAGAAAAATGATTCTATTTTTTTACTTAAAAGAACATTCACCCTCTGCTTTTTTGAACCAAAGCTCAGATTTTGCTACCGAGGAGCCAAATTAGCCTATTTTTGGGCTCAGGCTTCATGTTTAAGTGGGGCTGAGCTTGCTTTGAGTCCAAACCAAGGAAAAAAAAATTCAAATAATAGGTTTTATATATTCCTATCTGGATGAGAGGAAAAATAATACTTTTTTAGGGCAGCTAAAGCTCAATCTGAAGCCCTTTGCGGGAACGATGGCATGTCCTGGCCCGGCTCCAACACACAATCCCAATAATTGCCCCGGATGCGATCCCAACTGGCTTGTCCTGTAGTCTCTATCATTATAAATGTGATTTATTAAATAATGACAACATTAACAGCAGGGTAAATACAGCCTCGTATCTGACCAATAAAGCAACCCCCACATTTAATGCTAGAAAAATCTCTTTTTGTGAAATCACCCGTGCAAACCTGCTGGTGGATTTTTTCTGCCTGAGCCACACATTTTATTCTTTACCCCATTTTAGCTCCGACCAAGTTGCTCGTCTTGAATTGCTCTTGCCTAATGTTTTCACAGCCAGAAATAGCTCCCGCTCAGCCGGGGTGTGCATGGGCTTTGCCTGCAAAGCGTCATGGTTCGGCTACGCTTTGACGCCTCGTGTTTGCCAGAGTCGACATCCCTCCTTTGGGCGCAGCTCCGCACGGGACATTGTCCCTTAAAACAGACCCAGCAGGACGTATCCCCCACCCACCGAAAACGCTCACTAAATCCTTGGAGTAACTCATGATGTGGGCTCAAAATGAGCCCCGATTTCCCCCCTAGCGCCCATTCCTCCACCAAACAAAGAGCAAAACCGCCGTTGGGCTTCCCCAAAACCCATCAATCCTATGGAAAACAATAGGCATACCCCCAATCCCAAGCCTTACCGGCGCGTATCGAGGAAGACCTCGGTACCCAAGACGCAGACGCCATAGCTGGCGTGGCTGGTGGACATCTGCACGACCTGTCGTTGGGGCATGATGTGCCGGGGACGGCGGCCGCATGTGAAGGAAGCTGCTGCCTGGCTTTGTAGGTAAACCAGCACGACTGGATTAAAAGGCAGGGGAATTTAACTCCTCCTTCCCTCGATGACGGGGTTTCGCCAGGGGACCCTGCCGTCTCCACCTCCACCACCCAGCAAGCTGCCGCCCCACTCGCTTGGGGAGATGGAGGTGATAAGACACCCCCCTCCGGGGGGAGCCAGGCGGCTCCGGGGAGGGGACACGAGGCAAAGGGGCAGGACGGGGTAGGTGATACCCAGCCCTGCCCCAGGATGCTCGGCAGCGAGCTCTTTCGGGGCTTATTCTCACCTTTTTAATCCCTTATAGATCCATATAAGGACTCCAAAAGCTTAATGCATTAAACATTTCAACTCCTCCTTTTGCGCAAAGTGGTTGTTTAGGGTTATTACAATAGACGGTATCATTAAAATAAAGCATTTTCTTTAAAACAACCCAAATTTTCCATCTAGCCTCTCCACAGGTGACTCACAGCCTCAGCTATCCTACTAGGGCAATGCCTGAATAAAGCCTAACAAAAGGAAATGTTTGTTCAGGTCGGTCCTTCCCATCCTAACAACTCCCAAGGAGCGCGACGGGCAGAAACGGGTGCAGGGAAAACTGGTTATTTGGCACGCAGGGAAGGGGAAAAAAAACAAACAAACAACAACAAAACAACGAGAGGCTTTCGGTAGAAATTAAAAAGTTCTCGGTGTTACGCTCGGACCTCACGTTTCAGGGGAATTGGGGCAAAAGTCTCACGGGAAACATCCCCATCGCTGGAAGATGTTGTCTACCCAGAGATAAGCATCTCTCTCCGGGCCACCCCAGGAGAAGAGGGAAATTGGGTGAGATTAATCTTGCTGAAGCTGGGAAGGAAGCCTCCGCCACGCTCGGGGACGGAGGAAAAAGGCAGCGTAGGGACGACGGAGAACGTGCCAACAGCCCTGTTGCCACCACATTCATCCTCATAGCCAGGGGGACGGGGCCATGTGGTCCCCATTCTCATGGAGAGGGCTGGAGCAAGGAGAAACTCAGTTTTCTGAGCAGCAAGACCCCTCGCAAGCCAAAAAGGTCACAGCAAGACCCCTCGCAAGCCAAAAAGGTCGCAGCAAGCTCAGCAGAGCAAGAAGGACCAGTCCCCACCGGTGCACCGAGCCACATGTCCTCAGCCAGAGGAGAAGCAACCTGCACGCACCTTCCCCTGTGAGATCAAACCAGCTGCTTTAAACGTCTCCCAGTCAGTCTACATTAAAGGCCTCCTTCCAACTTTAATTGCAGCAGAAAAATAACCGACAGCCCCATGTCTCTTATGCGAGCACGGCTTTAATAAGGTCGTGGGAGCCTGCCGGGGCGGCCAGGATGCTCGAGTGGGAAACGCTAGCGGCATTTCCAGGCTCTCCAGGACCTCGCCTTGCTTGAGATTTTAGATAAAATCCTGTTTCCTAAAACCCAGCACGAGCCAAACTCCTGATGTTCATAGAGTTGTGAATTTTGTCGGTTCTCAGGTCTTCCCCAGGGAGCACAAGCCTTCACACCCCCCTAAAAGCCTTCGAGCTGGGGCAAGGAGCTCATCGCATCCTCCCAAGAAGTGTCTGGCCTCAACAGCATCTCTACCGAAGGGAGCTGCGAGTTGGATTTCCCACTCGCGGCTGCTGGTCGCACTGGTTTGAACTGGGCACGGTGCTGAGCTTGCCGCCTGCTGTGATTTTAGCATCGCATCCTGCTTGGCTGGTTTGAGCCCTGTGCCGGACAGGGAACACACCTTAATCCCCACGGGGTCAGGCTGGTACGGTCTGTAATCTGGAGGGAGGTGGAGGATGGTGGTTTCGGGCTCCCAGCAAGAACAAGGGCTTCAGCAGAGGGTTTGAGAGCACGCGCTTCTCAAAATCCACCCGGGAACACAGCGATCCAGAAAGGATGGAGACATGGAGCCGAAATCTCATCTTCAGTTTGGGTTTGGGGTGGTTTTTGTTTCCAGCAAGTTTAGTCACGGCGCATTTTGAGCCACCACGGTCACTGCAGATGCTCTCTCAAGCCTAAAACACCTCGTCTTCGTTGGGTGGTACCTCCACTCACCTCTTCTTCCTCCTCCACCTGCTATTAGCACCGACATGCCCGTGCGCAGGGAGAATGATGATTTTAAGTCATCTGGCCCATTCAGAGCTGAGTGTTTCTTCCTAATAACACCTTGTCTGGAGAAGTTGCTATTAAGATCCCTGGTACGCGACGGATGAGATCCTGCCTCTCCATCAGATTGAGTGAGCTTGCTCAGGCTTGGTTTTTTGGAGCTCACTTCATCATTTTCCCCAATTTCAGCCTGTTTCTAGCCATGATGGTGGCAAGATCCGGCTCCCCCAGGAACCCCACTAATAGCCCAGACCCCCTCAGGGTGTTTCTTCTCACCCGTCCTGCACCGCCACTCCATCAAGGAAAGTTTGATAACCTCCCTAAGCCAATAATTACACCTTATTTATTACTCTGCATACGTAATTGCAGGCAGGAACTTTTAAGAGCCATGTCAGCCTAATTACTCGCAACAGGGCAAGGCATCAAACCAGTTATCAAGTCCTGCTCCGGTTTGCATGAGGGTTTATTTTCTTTAGGTGCGTAGCTGTAACAGCGTGGCAGAAGCATCCCAGGTAGCCACCAAGTCCCCTCCTGGGGACCTGCCTTCCCCATCCCACTTAGAAGCCAGGGAAAAAGAGCAGGAGGAGTTTGGACCAGTAAAAAATGCTTTTAAAACCATGAGAGGTTGGTCTCCATCCTGGTAAAACATCTGTGGCCAGGACTCGTCTGAGCTGGCTTTGCAACTGCCTTCTCCTGGGTGAGAAAGCACCAGAAATCCCCCTCCATCCTTTCTTCTTCTCCAAATAAAGGCGTCTGCCCGCTGGGAGCCTTCATACCTGGCAATCCAAGAGCCAAGCACCCCATAAAACTGCTTTTTTCCCCCGGGGCTGGAGCTGTGCACGCACCCCATGCTCACCCTGCCCACGCTTCTCCTCCAGCTTCACATTAAATTCACTGCCCTATAAATATCTCCCTCGCCAGGAGAGCAATAAAGCCACGGGTGGGCTCAGCTTCACCCAAGCTCCTTCCATCCTCGCCCAGTGGGTTGGATTCGCCTCCTCGAAGCCGCCTGCCTCTTCCAAAATAAAGCCAGCGCGGGCAGGAACAGGCAGGAACGGGCAGCGCCTCGTGGCTCGATTGGGACGGGCACCTGTTTGCACCTCCTAAACACGAAAGGTCAGCTTGAAAGGACGCCGCACGGGGGGACATTTCTCTCCTACTCTTCACAATAAGGCACGTGCCTGCGGGAAGGGAGCCGCAAAACCACCCCAAAACCCTTCACCGGACACCCACGGAGCTTAAAACCCCCTTGCACCCACCGGTTCGTTCCTCCTCGGGGAGGAGATGCTGGGCGATACGGACGTGGAAACCCTCAGGAACCAGTTCGCCACGGTTGTTTGCAAGTTCCAGTGCTGGGATCTGTTCCCAGGTCCTCGAAATTAGGGCAGGCAGAGATCCATCGTCGGCAGGGAAGTTTATGCAGAGCAGCTCCTAATCTGACAGATCTGATTTTTTACAAAAACACCGGAGAACTCCTCTGACCAGATTGACTATGGCCACGAAACCACAAGCCTCCAGACATCTCCGTGTGTGTGTACATCTGTATCTATATATACGTCCTGCGATGGTTTACCACGTCTGATCTCCCACCTGATAGCCCAGAGCAGAGCCTGCATCGCACACAGCACTTTTGCACCCTGAAAAATCCCATTCTCGCAGTGTAAAACCAGGTTTATTCAGTAACTGGCAGGGGGAGTCGCACAGGCTTTTGCCACCCCCCGTGCAATGGGGACAAACAGGGTCTTGCGCTTGTCACCAGCACCAGAGGCAGGTACGAGAAGGACACCAAGGATTTCTCTTGGACATCCTGCAGGGACCCACCACCCAGGCTTGCAAAGACCCCAAAAAGGTTACAAAGAACCTGCAGGGCTTGGAAAAAACCCAAGAAGCTCAGAAAGACCCCATGGATTTTAGCCATACCAGCACCATCACGTCAGCTGGGCCATGGGGGACATAAATACATTTATATTTATATAGAGATGTATAAAACAAAGCCCGTGACCAGCTAGAAATACTCCTGCTGATTTTAAAAGTCACAAGTGATGCAGTGACCTTGGGGTCTTCCTGTCAGACGGGAGGACTTTGGGGTTGGGGCGGGTTTTTTTTAAGAAAAGGAGGATTTTAATAGCACGCGTTTTCCTCACTGACAACCGAAACACTAAATCCTCGGGTGCAGGAACTGGGAAGTGAAAGCGGCAAAGAGAAGCTGCTTGTTGCTCCTTTTCTTCCAAACTGTTGAGTTTCCACCTCTATTTCCACAGCCCACTGGTCCCAGGAGAGCACGGGGAGGTGAGGCCACCCCAACCCATGCCATACCAGCTGCTGGCTCTGCTTTGGGGTAGAAAGAAGGGAAAACAGGTCTCATACAGTGCTGGAGAACAGAGCCTGCTTGTGCCAACAGCATGCAGTTTGGGTTTCTTCCTATTTTTTTCCCCTCCTCTTTTTAAATCATCTCTCTTTCTCGTTCCACTTCCCCCAGTGTTTCTTACTACTGGTGGTTTAAACAGATAACTCATGATTAAATCACAATGCTTCTCAGAAGGAGGAACATTTTCCAGCTGCCAACAGCTCAGCTCCCAGATCAGAGGGTCTAAAACAGGGGTCAGGTGAAAACCCAGTTCCCCAAATGTTTTGCACATTGTGCCACCCTGACCACATTGCTTTACAAAAGCTGCATTCCAGGAGCAAAGAGATTTATGTTTTCGTATATTCTTAAGGGAGAACATCTACGGCCCTTAATAAAATCTCCTCCTCACCACAAATCTCTTTTTTACATGTGCAGAAAAGCAGGAAAACTGCCCTTTTTGTCTTTCCAGGAGTTTCAGCAACACAAAGCCCTCGGCTGCATTTCCTCAGGTCACAGCAAAATAAAAGAGGATCTGCTTCCAATGGAAAACTGGATTTGAGCTCGTTTCCTACGCCCCGGCCACAGAGGGAAGAAAGCACTAAAAAATAAAAGCCCAAAAGGGATATAAATAAGGGAACACCAACCCAAACGTTTCTGCTCCTGACTAATTGTTTGTGGCTTCCAAAATCTGGGGCAGAAGTTTGGGTTTTTAAATGAATATTTAGCTTGATGTTAATAAATAATGCAAACGTCTGCGTGGGCAGCAATTGCTCCTGACGTGCTCTGCTGTGGCACGAGGTGGCAAGCGGCAGGTTTGCCGTGCAAAACCACCTCCGATTTCTCCTCACTCCCCAAGTTCCCTTTGAAAATAAGGTTTAAAAAAAAAAAAAGAAAAAAAAAAGGAGCGTCCTGCTCTAGCCTGAGGGCTGGGAAATTGTATTTCTTCCTCCCCAGAACAGCCAGTGTTTTTCCCTAGAGAGCAGAGTGGGTGCCCCATGGATGCAAACACCAGCTGAAACCCAAAGCGCTGCAAAATCACCTCTGCATTGGGCTGCTCGTCCCAGTTTGGGGTTGGGGAGGCACTGGAGGGACAGGGAGTTGGGGACAGCTGGGGGAGCTCCTTGCATAGGGCTGGGAGCTGGGTGGGCTTTGGGCCAGCCTTCCCTCTCCATCCACCTCCTCCCCTCCCAGATCATTTTCATGGGGCTTTAGAGGGTCCAATCCAACCGCCCCCTCCCTTCGGACTGGGGTGGCGGCTGCAAATTTGTCATCCCAAACTTTGCAAGCTCCAAAAGCTGATTGATTTGCTGCGGGACCAGTCGAGGAGGAGGAGGAGGGAGGTGTGCCGGGGAGGAAGGAGAAGCCGCTGGGAGCTGCTGGTGGGGGGGCTCAGTGCCACCCAGAACAGGTGGGAAAGGGTGTCTGTGCCCATCACCAGGGCGTCTGGGCTGCCGTGGAAGGAGATGTCGGGGGACCGCACGCTCCGGCTGCAGCATGGGAACCGCATCGAGGCCCTGTGCGTGGTGGGCACCCGCATCTCCGTCGACGTCTGTGGGTGAGTGGGATTCCCCAATCTCCTCCTTCCATTTCTGCACCTCAACCTTTCTCCTCGCCTTTATCCTTCTGCAAATCCCCCCTCCTCACTTTCCCTCCTGCTCCCCCAAAACCCACAGCCCTGACACTGATTTAATGCAATTTGTGGGCAAAATCTTCCCTGGGTTTAAAGCTTTGAGCACCTGCATTTGCACGACACGGTATTTACCCTGGGTCTATGACAGCGATGGGCTTGATCCATCCACGGTCAACAGATCCAACATCATCTGGGAAAGCTGCTGGAGAGTGGAGGGATGAGCAGGAGCCGTGGGGATGGACTGGAAAGGAGAGGACGTAGCTGGGAGAGGGGAGGAAAACAAGATTTAGTGACCAAGCAGTGTCCTGGGAAAGCATGGAAGTCCCCACACCACCAGCCCTGCACTCCTAAAACCACCCTAACGCGCTGCAAGATAATTATTCCCCAAAGGAAAAAAAAAGTTTAAAAGCTCATTTCATTATTAATTCTGGTCTTTGCTGCTTTTGCAAATCTCACCCTCAGTATTCAAGCCAAGCAGGGCAGTTACAACTCATCAGGCATCTCTCTCCGGGTCAAATCTCCTCCCGGTGGGATTCCCAAAACCCAGAAACAAGGAAACCAAACCAGTTTTTCCATGCATAATTAAATGTAATTTAACAGTTTAAGGAACGCCCGGGCAGCAGCAAAGGAGTGCTCAGATTTCTTTCTCCCCCCCTCTCCTCTACCCGGTACGGGTTCGGCGGGGCCGTCGGCATCCAGAAACCCAATAAACGATGCTGTAACCGCGATACGGTGCGAGCTCTCGGGTATCAGGAGCAGGAACGCTCAAAGAGAACCTGCACCTCGGGAACTGCAACCAGCCCAAAAATAATAACCCTGGAAAGACAGGGAAATTAGGGACAAGGAGCCAGGAGAGGGGAAGGGGATGGCACGGAGCAGCTGGAAAAAAGCAAGGGAACGTCAGACTGGGAGCGGTGCAACACCAGCTGCTTTGGGGCTGGATAAAATCACTCTGAAAATTAGAGTTTCCCATGGTAAAGTCTCCCAGCTGGGTTGCCACACCATTACCATGAGCTGTTAAATACCAGGTTTGCCTCCGTTGGAAAATAAACACGGATTTCTCCATTGAAGTGCAAACCCGAGTCCGGTTCCAGCAGCACCGAGTGTTTTGGCTGTGATTATTAAAGATCGCAATCTGCACCCATGGCTACAAAATAGATTCATTTTGCTAAAACAGTGTGTTCTGCCCTAAAATAAAAGACACTTAAAGCATTTCCAGGCAGGGAGGAAAGGGTAGAAAGGTGCCGGCGGTGATCGTGGAGACGCCAGCGTGCCCAGTCTTGGCAGTGAAATTAATTGCAGTGAGAATCGGGCGTTTTGGGTGCAAACCTCTAAAAATACAGTGGTTTTTTGGCAGGGCGGCCCCGGCTGGGGCGGTCACCTTTGGCGTGAAGCACACAGAGGGGGTGACCGTGGAGGTGACACGCCAGGGCCGAGAGGAGGATGGGTCAGCTCCCAGCAGTGGGACACGGTGGCCGCTGGATGAGGGGACGGTCCTGAGGTTCAGCATGAGCCGGGCCAGCACTGAGGTCAACGACAACAAGGTAAGAAGTGGGGTGCTGGGGTGTGGGACCTCCACGGAGGTAGAAAAATCTCTCCCCAACCAGGGATTTGGGGGTTTGCAGGTAACAGTCAGCTTTTACGCAGAGGGAGGGCAGCCCATCAACCAAGCTGGGGTCTTCCTCACTGGCATTGGTGAGTATGACGGCTTTTGCAAGGCATCAATCCCTCTTCAACCCTTTGGAATCCCTTGGAGTGGGGTGTTTTGATGCGGGGGCAGAGATGGACCCAGGTTTGTTGGGTCCAGGAGGGCTTTTGCACCCACCTAAGATTGCTGTAACCCTGGGATGATGGTGGGGTCTGTCCATCCAGGGATGTCTCTGGATGTCGATGCGGATCGGGATGGTGTGGTGGAGAAGAACAACCCCAACAAGGTAATTCAGCCTCTTCCACTGCACAGAAAGTCCACAGTCTTGTAGGAGCCTGAGCTCGCTAAGCCACAGGTGGTGTGTTTTAGGCAAGCTGGACCTGGGGGCCTGAGGGACACGGGGCCATTCTGCTCGTCAACTGTGACAAGGAGAGCCCCTTCACCCCGGCATCGGACTGTGACAACGAAAGGGTATTCAACAAAGAAGGTAACCCAGCTTCAAAAAGAATTTAAAAAAACCCAAACATATAAAGCAAAAAACACTCTGTTATTCCCCCTCTTTAACCTTTTTGGAGGTGAAATTTTGCTTGGGAACCGATTACCCATGAGCTGCTCTCCACCAAGCTGCTGAGTAAGCTTCCCACATGGGAATTTCTATTATTTTTTTAATGCCAAGCAAACTAATTGCGGTCAAGCAGGGGCACGAAGCAGAGCTAGAAAAATAACAGAGGTGCCACTGACGGCAGAGCTTGGCCCAGGGATGCTCCGTGCAGGTGAAAGGAGCTCGGGGCAAAGCGGTGCAGCCGGCAGCCAGGAATACCCGCCTTGTTCCTGGAAAACTAAAACCACGCGGAGTCAGCGCCCGCCGACTTCTTGAGAGACCAGGGACCGGCTGTGCCAGGGCTGATGAGGAAAAAAAAAAAAAATCAAAATAAAGGGTATTTGTTTCAAAGCACAAGCCACAAAGCTTTGCTAGCAGGGCCTCAGGCTGTTTTTCCTGCTTGGAAAGGCTGGTAGCGAGGGAAGAGCAGATTTCTTGGCATGGGAAATGCAAACCCCATGGGGGAGCACACAAGGTGACCAGAGCCACATGGTGCAGTCACCCGTCACCCCCTTTCCTTTATGTTTCCACCCCAGATTTGCTGGACATGTCTCGGATGGTCTTGAGGACCGAAGGGCCACAGCGCCTGCCCCGGGGGTATGAAATTGTTCTCTATATTCCTGTCTCCGACGCCGACAAAGTTGGGGTTTTTCACATGCAGAGTAAGTCCTTCCTCACCTCCTCCTCCTCCTCCTCTGCCCCTTCCTCCTTGTTTGCGGTGCTTGAGATCCCTGCGAGCTCTTTTCTTTCCGCCTCTGCCCTTGTCCTCTTCAAATGGCACTTCTGAAGCAAATCACGCCCTCAGCATCCCTTCTCCGAGTTTTTCCAGCGTTGAACATTCTCTCTTCTTAGACAATTGGAAAACTTTGGAGATCAACAAGTAGATAAAGCCATTTATCCGAGGTCATCCAGCAAAGGAGTAGCCAAAACAAAGCCATGTGTCCCGACGCCCAGATGCTTTATCCATCATGGCAACGTGTTCTACAACGCATTTTCCCTTCCTTGGTCCTTGTTGTGGACACAGGGATTTATTTCCTGGGACTAAAAGCCATCATCCAGCCCAGAAGCGTGCCATTCTGTAGCTTGGGTTTGTTCTCCAGTACAGAAGCAGCCCGTTGGTGGGGGGTTCGGTGGCATTGCCATCCCGTGGCAGGTCAGAGGGGGGCTGCAAGGGCAGAAACCCCAAGAAACATCTTCTCAATGACTGCTCCATCCAAGGCAAGGCTGAGATATTTTTCCTCACCCTTCTTGTGCATGACTATAAAATCGCAAGCACCTTAGCTCCTGTTTTAAGGTACGTCTGCCAGGTGAAGACGTATCCACCCAGAGAGGCGGAGAAGCTCCAGCACAGAGGGATTGTGGTGCCTCCTTGCACAGAAACAAAATAGGCTTTGAAACCACCACTGAAACTTTGGAAATTGTCCACTTTTCCCTTTCTCTCCCTCCAGACCCCTTCTTCGGGCAGCGCTATATCCACGTGCTGGGCCGGAGGAAGCTGTACCACACCGTGCAGTACATCGGTGGGGCCGCCGAGCTTGACTTCTTCGTCGAGGGGCTCCGTTTTCCCGATGACACCTTCCCTGGGCTGGTCTCCATCCATGTCAGCCTCCTGGAGACCCTGGCTGAGGTCTGGGGGCTCTGGGGAAGGGGTGCAGATGGGAGGCTGCAACAACCCAAGGAGCACAGAGAATCATAGAATGGTTTGGGTTGGAAGGGACCTTAAAGACCATTCAGTTCCACCCCCTCTGCCCCAGGCAGGGACACCTCCCACTAGACCAGGTTGCTCAAAGCCCCATCCAACCTGATCTTGGAGAAGAGGAGAGGCTGAGGGACTTGGGTCTTTTTAGTCTGGAGAAGAAAAGACTGAGGAGGGATCTGATCAATGCCTATAAATACTTCAAGGGTGGGTGTCAAGAGGATGGGGCCAGTCTTTTTTCAGTGGTGCCCAGGGACAGGACAAGAGGGAACGGGCACAAACTTGAACATAAGAA
>JAOXJK010000008.1:7541055-7554400 GCA_025774025.1 Xenus cinereus
CTCCACCTGCTGCTCACACTCTTCCTGATGCCCCCCAGGATGCCATTGGCCTTCTTGGCCACCAGGGCCCATTGCTGCCTCATGGCCATCCTGTTGTCCACCAGGACTCCCAGGTCTTTCTCCTCAGAGCTGCTCTCCAGCACGTCAGCCCCAACCTGTCCTGGTGTTTGGGGTTATTCCTCCCCAGATGCAGCACCCTGCACTTGCCCTTGTTGAATTTCTGCCCAACTCTCCAGCCCGTCCAGGTCTCGCTGGATGGCAGCACAGCCTTCTGGGGTGTCAGCTCCCCCTCCCAGTTTTGTGTCATCAGCAAACTGGGGGAAGGAACATTCCATCCCTTCATCCAGGTCATTGATGAATATATTGAAGAGAACCGGACGAGGTACTGACCCCTGGGAACTCCACTTGTTACAGACTTCCAGCTGGATTCTGCGTCCCTAATCACGACCCTCTGTGCTCTGTCTTTCAGCCAGTTTTCAATCCACTATTTCTCACTTATTCCTATATTCCCCCCTCTGTTTTCCCAAATTTGATGGATAAAACTGAAGCTTTTGTCTTGGCTGCGTGACTACGGACCTGTGATGGGGGTGCCCGGGAGCTGGGGGGGTGCGGAGACGGAAGACGGACGCTCTCCCGAAGGACAAACCGGAGCCGAAGATTTTCCTCCGGGAGGTGGGGGGAGCAAGTTCAGACCCCCGAGGCCCACGGGACGCGGCCTGGTGTTCCCTGTTGCTCCTTCTTTTTTCTTCATATTCTGAAAGAAGAGAGGGAAACCTGGGTGGTGTCACGGTTAAATCCAGAGCCGGAGCGTGATTTCTCCCAGCCACGGCTCGCGTGAAGCCAAATTGCTTTATTCTGGGGGAAAAAAAAACTACTGTGTTGCGACATCCCACTGGCGGAGGAGCAAGAAGCATCAAAACAAGGATGTTTTTTACCTGCAAAACCCCCACCACGAACCCACAGACCTGGATCTGTAACGAGGAACTCTTAAGAACACCCCCTCTGCAAATCTCTGCAATCGGTGATATCACCAAGGGCTTCCACACCGGGCTTCCCCCTGCACGGGGATTTCGGGGAGAAGCCGCTGCTTCCTCTGGTGCCCTCCCCAAGAGAAACACCGGGGGTGGATTTAGCTGGGAAAGCCCCTCACCGCAATGTTGAGTTTGATGGTTTGCCCTTCCTTGAAGCCCAGGTCCAGTTTGGGTCCCTGATCGGGGTTCTCGGCCTGTTTGGCCAGCTCGCTCTGCTGCCTCACCCATCTGCAGGAATTAAATGAGAAGGACGCATCAAAACGACCAGCCTGAGGCTCCCCCGGAACAAATCCTGCCCGAGATCATCCCCTCTGCCCGGCAGCTGCTCTTTAAAGGCGCTGGATGTGATCCGAGACCTCACCAGCGCCGGGGGAATGATTCCCATCAGCGGCTCGAGCCACACGGATCCTCCACGGGCAGCACATCCCATCCTGCCCCAAAACCCCGGTGTCTCCCAGCAGCTGGAGAGCGTCCCAGTCCCTCAGGAGCAGCCCCTTGCTGGTGGCACACAAACAGAAGGAAAGGAATTAGGGAATGTGCCCAATTTTGGAAGCGGGAAGCCCAGTTTGGGAGCCTGCTGGGAAATATTTGCGAGAGGGAGAGCTGCCTGTGCAGAGGAACAGGCGTTTCCACCATTTTACACCACGCTTGCCCTCTCAAGCGCGACAGGAGTCACAGCTTCCTCTTCCCCTCCGCCTCTGGCAGACACCCGCCAAAAGAAATTGAGCTGAGGGGACACAGGAAGAGGCCCAAACTCACTTAAAATGGTCTTGGAGAGCCACGTTGAAGTCAAAAGCATCCCCTCGGTCGACAAAGCCAACTCCGATGAAAGCTCGGCGGCCTGGGGAAGGAGGAAGAGTAAGGGCTGGAGTCACAAAGCGGCAGAGGAAGAGCGAGGGGGCACCCCATCCCGCACACCCCCTGTGCCCACCACCTCCTCCAGCTGGAGCTGGGACTCCAGAGACGGAGATACTGGCCTGGAGATATCTTTAGTTTGTTGGTTGCACGTACAGGGCTTGGTAAAACCAGCTTTTAAATTAATGTAAGCAAGTCAGAGCAGAAATCGGTGATGATTTTTCATAGAGAGGTATCCTCGGGCCAACGTCAAGCAGCAAAATGAAACTGTTTTTATTCCCGGTGAAGGACAGAGCGCAGCCAACGCGTGGGAGTGAGATAATTCACCCCTTTGCCACCATATGCAGGGAACATTTAGCCCTTGAAAGCAAGAATCCTTCACCAAAAAAAAAGAGCAGCGAGGGCACCGCAGGCTGAGGCGATTCCCTCGATCTGTTCCCCACGTATCGCCACGTACCGTTCCCGTCTTCGATCCGGAGGACAAAATATCTGCTGGAGTCTGTCACACTCTCCACAGCGATGCCAGGAAACTGCTCCACTGGCGCCTGGGCGAAGAGTTCTCCTGAAAAAAGAGAAACGGGAGCAGGTTAATGGCCGGGCGTAGCCTCTCTGCGTCACCTTCCTCCCCAGGAAGAGGGTGCGGAGCCGTCGCCTTCCCTCCTCCTCACCGGAGGTCTTGTCTTCCAGCTTAATGAAGGCGATCTTGCCCTTGGCGGTGATGCGCAGCCTCCCGCTCCACGCCGGCTGGTCCAACTGCCACTCTGCAGCTCTGGAGAAAAGAGGAAACAGCGACTGAGGCCTGAGCTGCCTCTCACATCCCAGACGACGCCACCGACCTATTTTAATGCCCCCGTAACACGTCCCGGAACTCGTCTGCTCGACACCCTTCACCGACAGCACCGAAGCAGCGCGAGTGAGAACCCGCTGGCACCCACGCTCACCGCAGAAGGAGGAAGATTTGTCACAACATGTGTCCTTTCGCTCCGAACCAGCTGGGCCCCTGCAAAACCGGGTGTCGGGTCCCAGCAGGGGCCCAGGCAAGAATTGCATAAGAGGTTTCGCTTCCCTTTCCACAGAATCTCCGGCTCAAAAGCAGTTTCTCGGGGGCGCTGAGCTGCCGGAGCTACAGCCTGGCTCTGCCAGGGCGCCCTTTAGTCCAGGCTGAGGGGAGAGGAGCCCCAAAACACACATGGGGGGGTGGAGATACCCCACTGGGGGCCGGGATGTGGGGCAGAGATACGTCAAGGGGGGTAAGGAGAGGAAAGAGGAGCCCCAAAACACACAGGGGGGTGTGTGGAGATAACCCACTGAGAGCCAGGATGTGGGGCAGGAATACCTCAAGGGGGGTAAGGCCTGGCTGCCCCACAGCCAGGGGGGGCAGACACCCTGTGGGGCAGCCAGACCTTTCCACCCTTGAGGTATCCCTGCCCCACATCCCGTAGCCAGGCCTTACCCCCCTTGAGGTATCCCTGCCCCACATCCCGTACACCTTATGGGAAGGGGATCCCGACACCCCACAGGGAAGGAGGCAAACCGCCCCCCACACACACACCCCCATGACAGGAGAAGCAGACACCCTGTGAGGAGGGAGGGACCAGCCGCCACGTAACCCACTGAGGGGGCAAGAAGCACCCCCCACACAGCGGGACGGAGCTGAGGGGAGAGAGAGAGGGGCAGGCCCCCACCTGTAGCCGCGGTTGGAGGCCCGCGGCGGCACCCGGTAGACGTGTACCGCCGGTTTCACGCACAGCACCGCCTCGTACTCCTCCTCCTCCGCCATGGCCGCCATCGCGGCGGAACTACTCCTCCTCCTCCTCCTCCTCCCGCCGCCGCCGCTCTGGCCTCTCCCGCCTCCATGGTACGTCCCGCCTCCACGGTACCGCCCCCATTTTCCCCTCCCCGGCGGGCCCGAGGGGAGAAGCGGCCCTTCCGCACCCGCCGCCGCCTCAGCGCCCCCTGGCGGGCGGGAGGCCCCACTGCCGCCCCTTTCCTCCTCCCACTCATTGCAAAGTCACTTTTTTTCCCCAATTTCGCCTTAAAAAAAAATAATAAAAAAAAGATTAATAAGAAGAATTAAGAGGGAGACAGGGCTCGTGAAGCGGCCAGCGCACCCTGAGCCCTCCTTGCCACCTCGACAGCACCTGAGGCGGGAGGCCACCACATAGAACAAAAATAAATCAATTAAATTAAATGAAATCAAATTTGCTTATTTTATCCTCCATGGAGAAAGGCAGCACCAGCACAGCTCATGCCAGCGTTTGGAAACCACATCTTCCCTCCGAGCGCTTCCAATTCCCACCCTCCTTGGGCCACATCTCCCCAAGTGAGCCCAAAAAACGGGCCAAAATTTCCCTTTTTGGGTAAATCCTGGCACAAACGCTCCCAGATTTTACCTTCCTGACGAATTTATTTTTTTTTTAAGGATCTACTTGCGCTGGGAGCTTAAACTGCCAATGAAACGTCCCTCCTGCAGCAGCCCCTGTGAGAAACAGGGGATAAAGGAGAAAAAAAAAAAAAAAGTCGTTAAAAGTTTAAAGACATTTATTTAAAATACAATTTTATAAAACGTTTTCTTTTCGGCGCACGTTTTTGGGGTGAAAAAAAAAAAAAGCCAACACGCGGTACCGTGTTTATCCTCCACCCTTCCCGGGACGAAGGGGCAGGAACGAGCGCCCAGCCCTGCCCGCAGGCGGGACGTGTCCTGGTCACCGGGACGGAGGAGCCGGGAGATTTCGGTGCCGGAGATTTCGGTGTCGGAGATGGACATTTCGGTGCCAGAAATGGAGATTTTGGTGCCGGAGATCAAGATTTCAGTGCTAGGAGGTGGCAGCTTTAACGCTGGCCGGCTACACCACGAATCGGGTGAATTTGGAGGGTTGGGGTTTTTTTTTGGCCATTAAAAGCTATTTTTAGTAATAATTAAGGAAAGTTGCGGTGACTAACGGTTATTGCTGACGTCCTTCTCCCCTCCCACTACCCCCCCCGCCCTGGGGGCTCATCCTGGCTGGAGATAAATATAAACCCTCCCCAAAAAAATAAAGCACTGGTGGTTGGGGACCCCCGGGGGGACGTCCGCCCACCCATCCCCACCGTCCTGGGTGCTTTAATCAGCTAATTAACGCTCTAGCAGATTCTTTTTATACACAGGTAGTTTTATTTTACCGTTTTTCTTTTGTTGTTTTTTTTTGTTTTGTTTTGTTTTTGTTGTGGTTTTTTTTTTTTTTTTAAGCCATATTTTCATACACGTCTTTTTGTCCGGTCGCTTCCTCCCTTCGGGTGGAAGGCAGCTTAATTAAGCTTTTGCTCGTTTACCCTTGAACCTACTGAGCACGAAGCGGCAGGAAGGGCTGCACCCGTACAGAATAATCCGCCGATAACCAGAAACTGGTTTCTAGGTACCGTTCCCCTCCGAGGAGAGCGTTTAGTGTTCATCTAATCCCTCCATATTAAGCGAGATTAATTAGGTCAGCTTCATCCCCCGCGGCTGGAGGTGCGGGGGGGGGGGGAAACATCCACCTTCTTGAGGACCACCAGCCTCTTCCCGGGAGCCGGAGGAGGAAAATCCCTTCCCCGAAGCGGGGAATAAAAGGGGGAATTCATCCAGGCTTTATCCAACGCCAGTTTTGTTCCCGCCGTCCGCAGTTTCGGGGAGGCAAACGCAGCTCGTACCGTGACGGAGACGGGACAGGAGGCTTCGCCGCTCGGGGTTGGGACCCTGGGGATGTCCCGGGGCTCCTCCTCACTCCGTTAATTCCACGGAGCGGTGCCGGTTACTCTCCTCGTGCCGGAGCCCTCATCCTTCGCCGCTTTGGCTCTCTTCGCCGCAAAACAGCGGCATTTTCCACGGGATCCGTCTGCATTCCCTTCTCCCCAAATATTAAAAAAAAAAACACCACCAAAAAAAAAAAAAAAAATGTATTTGAAGCTTTTTCTTCTTCCAACCCAGCAGAAAAATACCAGCCAAGCTTTACCAGGTGCAAGACGTAAACTCAGTGGTCAGACTCCATCGGCTCCCAAGGCGATGGGAAAGGCCGGGTATCCGGGAATCCGCTCCCAGGAGCTTGGCAGCAGTAGAAATAGAGACCAAGAAGCAAGAGCTTGTCAAACCCAAGCCTTTAAAAGTCGCAGAAATTCATGGAAACTCCTTTTTTCAAACGCTTAACTACCTTCTCTCAATTAAAACAAAACCGGTTAAAACCTTTCCCATGCACTCCGTTGATCCGATATACAGAAAACAAACAGGAAAAAACCCAATAAAAATAAAATATAAAGAGATCCTTTGAAAACAGAACTTGCTCTTAAAGTGAGGAGGACAACATGTGTGTCTGGGGAGGCTTCCCATAGTTTTTTTTTTTTTTTTTTTCCTTAAATCCCAGGTTACGGGTACAACAAACATTATTGCTGGCGCTAGCTTCAACCCACGTGGCACACACACGACTCCCTGCACCCCTCCGAGTCCTTTACACACACACATCCCCCCTCTGCCTCGTCGTCTCCCCCTTTTTCCTTTCTCCAGCGCCTCGGGGACAGCCCTTCTCGGTCACAGTGGGTGGAGAGGGGAGGTCACAGTGCGTGGGGGTTGAAGGTCACAGTGGGCAGAGCAAAGGGGGAATCACAGTGCAAATAAACCAGGGAGTTCCCTTTGCTCGAGTCCGTTTGTCCGTCCCGGCAGCGCGACCCGTGGCGGCGGACCCTGCCTTCCGCAGCGGCATCTCCCGCCCGCGTTTATCTGCGTTGTTTGAAGCCTTGTGAGCCATCGGGACCCAGGGGCTGCCTGATCACATTGTTGGGCTGTCTGGTGTCTTCCGGCTGGGAGAGCCTCGGCGGCCTGCCAGGAGAAAGGAGAACAGAAATTGTTTAAAATGGGAAAAAAAAAAAATAATAAAAAAATCAAACCAGGACGTTATTTGTCTCGGGAGATTTGGGAGTCGGATTCTCAAGTAGCCACGAGAAACTACAGGGAGAACACGGTGACGTCAAATTACCTGCGTTCATTTAAAATGCTGAAGTTCTACGCTCCCAACTACACGTGGCAGCTCCCTTAAATCCAAAACCTCAG
This sequence comes from Xenus cinereus, assembly GCA_025774025.1. Classification (NCBI taxonomy): domain Eukaryota; kingdom Metazoa; phylum Chordata; class Aves; order Charadriiformes; family Scolopacidae; genus Xenus; species Xenus cinereus. The sequence goes on from JAOXJK010000008.1 coordinate 7,548,001, forward strand.
GGAAAAGTCCAGTCAAGTCGAGAAACCATTGTGGAAAAGTCCAGTCAAGTAAGAACCCCCTCATGAAAAAGTCAAGTCAAAAAACCTTGGGAAAAGCCAAGGATACGCCCCACCAGGATAATTCCAGTCGCCCACACTCCTCTCTAAACCCCCAGCACACTCTTCCACGGGTCTAAGATAACCTTTAGAGCCTTAGCAGATGCTCACACTTCCTTTAACTCCCATAAATTCGAGATTTTTGATGATTTATGATCAGAGGCTGTTGTGGTTTAAAAATCCAACACTATCAAACTAGGACTTCATTTCTTTCCAAAGATTTGGGAGTCTGATTCTCACGTAGCCACGAGCCACAGGAAACTACAGGGAGAGCACGGTGTCGTCAAATTACCTGCGTTCATTTAAAATGCTGAAGTTCCACGCTCCCGACTGCACGTGGCAGCTCCCTTAAATCAAAAACCTCGTCGAAAAGTCAAGTCAAGTCAACACACCTCATGAAAAAGTCCAGTCAAGTCAAAAAAACCTCAAGAAAAGCCAAGGATCTGCCTCACTAGGATAACTCTGGTTGCCCACACTCCTCTCTATACCCCCAGCATGCTCTTCCAGAGGTCTAAGAGAACCTTTATCAGGCACTTGTCCATCACTTAACTCCCATAAATTTGAGATTTATGATGATTTATGATCAGAGGCTACTGTGGCTTAAAAAATCCAGCAATATCAAACTAGGACACGATTTCTTTCCAAAGATTGGGAGTCTGATTCTCAAGTAGCCATAACGCACAATGGAACTACAGGGAGAGCACCGTGCTATGAAATAACCTGCGTTCACTCAAGAATGCTTAAATTCCACTCTCCTGTCTGCAGGTAGCAGCTCCCTTAAGTCCAAAAAAAAAATGTCGTGGAAAAGTCAAGTCAAAAAAACTCTGCAGAGGAAAGTCAAGTCAAAAAAACTCTGCAGAGGAAAGTCAAGTAAATTCAATTCAAGTCAAGAATCCCTCGTGGAAAGCTCAAGTCAAGCATAAAAAAACCTCAGAAAAGCCAAGGATACGCCCCACCAGATAACTCTGGTTGCCCACACTCCTCTCTAAACCCCCAGCACACTCTTCCAAGGGTCTAAGATAACCTTTCTGGCCTTATCAGGTGCTCACACTTCCTTTATCTCCCATAAATTTGAGATCTATGATGATTTATGATCAGAGGCTGCTGTGGCTTAAAAATCCAAAAAGTATCAAACCAAGGCTTCGTTTCTTTCCAAAGATTTGGGAGTCTGATTCTTAAGTAGCCACAGGAAACTACAGGGAGAGCACGGTGCTGTCAAATTACCTGCATTCACTTAAAAGTGCTTAAGCTCGACTCTCCCATCTGCACGTGGCAGGTCCCTTGAATCGAAGAAAACCTTGTAGAGAAGTCAAGTAAAGTCAAAAAAAAACTCAGGAAAGCCAAGGATATGTCCCACCAGGACAACTCCGGTTGCCCACACTCCTCTCTAAACCCCCAGTACGCTCTTCCAAGGATCTAAGATAACTTTTATGGCCTTATCAGGCACTTGCGCTTCCCTTAACTCCATAGATAGGAGATTTATGATGCTCTCCTTGCTAACAAAGCGTTCCTTTCTCCTTGGTGGCCTCACTCCGCTCCTCAAAGAGCTCGTCTCCCTCCTCCTGATGGGAAGGTGGTGGCGAGGAGCGCGGGCCAAGCTGCTGTGGCACGAAAGGCCGCTCTCACCTGTCGAGGATGGGCTTCTCCTGCTCTTCTTCGGGGCTCGCGCTGCCCAATATTCGTTTCCTGGCTTCCGCGTACTCCGCTTCCCTCTGCGCCAAGGATTTGACGGGGAAGGCCGGTCTGCTGGCGGAGTTGGGATTGCTGAGGACGCCGTTGGTCGTCGGCCTCTTCAAGATGCGGATCTGCGGGGGAGGACCTGCAGGAAGGCTGTCGTCCTGAATCACGATCGGCACTTTAGGAGGAGATTTTGACTTTCTGCTGTTTAAAGAAACAAAAAAAACCCAACACATTTGGTTGGTACTTTCTACACCAAGCATGTTTTTCACTCTGCATGTGAATTCCTCCCAGTCAGATGTCATTCCCATGATTAAGAAGGTAGTCTGTAATAATTAAAGACCTGGTTATATTTGTAACCCTAAACTAGAGCGGCCAGCGGGTTTGCAGGAGATTAGCTCAGTGAGGGACAGAAAACCAGTCCCTGCTGCATTTGACATCTTTAAACTCAACTGAAGGGAAAGGAAGTGGACACCAGGCAAAATTTTTAGCACTTCTATTTGAAGATATCGGTATAAGGACCTTGATTCCATTCCCTGCAAGGACTTTTAGGGTTCCTCTCACCAGGATACCCAGCTTTCTGCTCCAACTTTGCCCATTTCACTTCTCAGAGCCAGCCCTGTTTCTTGTCTCACCATTTGAATTATTTTTTTATGGTCCCTTCTCTGTGTGCAAGACCCAGAGAAGCAATACCAGGGCTCCTACTAAGAATCAAAGAGGAAAAAAATAAACCAACAAAAGACTTGTCAGAGGTGATTAGGAATATTTCTGCTAGAAGACAGTGACACACACGCCCCCGGCCCAACCCAAAGTAAGCAGGAAAAGAAAGTCCTACTGACGCAAGACACGGCAAGCCAATTTAGGGCCATGAGTTGGGATTACCTGACTCACCCATTTCTTCCTTTGAGTGGCTTTTTCTTAAATGGCTTCCCCATAGCTGTAGCTACATCCAGTCTGGAAGACCCGGCTCTGAAATAAAATCACTCTCAAGAAGCTTTCTGCTACCCCGCTACGGATCGAAAGGGCCATCTAGTGGCACGATTAAAGAGATTCCCTATTTCTGAACTCAAACCCAGCGCGCTCCGCTCACTTTGAAGCTGTTTCCCCACTGTTCCCGCTCCCCAGGCCTTCGGATGTCCAACGGCACCGCAGGAAAATAAGGGGATTTTTCCAAACCACACAGCATCGTTACCTTTCCTTCTGTGTGATCTTCAGCTTCTTTTCCAACCGTCTGTCTATTTCCTACAAAAAAAAAAAGGAGATAAAAATAAAAACCTGAAGGCTTGTCTTGGGAATGGGAGTTTGAGCCTGTCTACACACACATTTAATGTCACAGCGATACTTAGGGGGGGCAGAGAGAGTGTGCGTCTCCAGCTGAGGATGACTTGCAAATCAAAAGGGAGAGAAAAGCAAAGCCACCACAAATATTCCACCGGAGCCATTATTACACCTACAGCAGGCTGTGGATCCTGCGTATCGCTGTGAGGAGGCAGCTGCAAGGCGCTCATCTTTCATTTTAAGGACTCCAGCTGGCAAGAAAGCTCTATTCGGGGTAAAGAGCCCCGGGAATACGCAGCGAGGTATTCCCAGATCCAAGCAGGAACCGGCGCCGAACCTCTCGGGCAGAGGAGCAGCAGCAGCAGTCAGCCAGGGCGACTCACATCAGTCTACATGCTTGATTTCGGCGGGCCAGCTCAGCCCCGGAGCCTGTAGCCATTCGGAGGACTAGCCGGCAGGTCCGCATTCCTGCTGCTTGCCACAATAATCCTCCTTCACAAGAAAAAAAAAAAAAAAACCAAACCTGCCCTGCCCGATATGCACCCAAGGACTCGTCAGGGCAGAGCAGAGACTTCTTGCACTTCTCCTTCCCTTTGCAACATCGCTGCCGAGTCATCAATCGGCGGAAAAGGTATTAATCACCCCCCCAAATGCCAGCAGAGCATGGCTTTAAGCATGTCATCTTCCGTCCAAGGCTCGCACCTACCTTAGCAAATGTGTTCAGGTTTTGCAATGGGAGCAATTATGCAGAGAAATGTTGCTAAATAGGAAAATAAAGCGAGCTTTCAGTCCCAATCTCTCTTTAGGTAACGCTCCCCAACCTCGCTGCTATCTTTAGGTTCTCATGACGGGCGATGCTATTAAAAGAGCCGCTGAAACAGCGATGCGTTTTATTTAATCATCAATGAAAAGGGAAAAAAAAAAAAAGCTACCTGAGTGTCCTAGTTTCATCAGCCGATAACTGGCAATCCTGAAGGAAATTCCAAGCTTCTGGCAGCAGGCAGCTGCTCTACTTTTCAGGCGGGTTTGCTTAACTCCGCTGAAAGCTCGCTGCCAGCAGAGCCTACCCTGCTGTCAAAAACCGCAGCAGGCGCAAGCCAGTAAAGAAACTGGTTTGCACAGTAATTCCCTGATGCCCCAGTAAGCAGGGAATGAACACAAGTTGCTACAAGACACCAGACCACGGTGTTTGCTCTTGGTCACGCAGCTACACAGGCCAACAGCCCACAGTAGCCTTCATTGAGAAAGGAAGAGTTACAAACCAATTTTGGGAAGATAAACAGTGGGTGGGAGGTTGAATTTCCTACCAAACTCTGTACTGGGAGGCGACGGGTGATTTCTAAGGACAAAACCAGGCAGGGGCTTCACATGGTGTTGAGCTGACGGCCAGGTCCCAGCTAGAGCCTCCTGTTGAAGGCAAACACACCTGCAGCTTCCTTCCTCTTCAAGAAGAACAGGAGGAAAATCCCATCCCAATGCTGCTCAGGAGGAGGGAGAAAAAAGTGTATCAACTGCCTCTTGCCCCCAAAGAGGGAGGAACAGCCGACCGGGAACAGGGAAACGGATATCCCGGCAAGGATGGAGACGTCGTGGAGCGGCTGGTGGCAAACAATGAAAGTCCAATTAAGGGGAAGGGGTTAGCTCATCTGCCCACACCACGCCACAAGAGGTTACATCCGGCGATAGAAGAGGCTTTAAAACGCTTTTTCAAACTCAATAGAGTTAACCGCGCCTCCCCAGGGCCTCCTGGAAGCGGAGGACTGGAAGGAAGCTTCCTTAAATATCCCTTATTAAATTCTTCAGCGTGTGGGGGAGAGGGATGACGGGAAGAGGGGGCAGAAAGGGGGGAAAACCTCATTTTGCCTAGTGTTTGGTGCCCCACAGCAACTACGGAGCCACCTGCGAGTCAGAAGCCCAGTGCTCCATCACCCAGCTCAGGAGACAAGTTTGGCAGCCCACAGCGAGGACCGTGGGGCACAAAAGTGTGACAAGCCACGCGGTAGCCACGAGGAAGGCTCCGTTCTGCTCTCCCCTCTCTCCTCCCTGGCAGAGGAGTGACGGTTGTGACAAAAGCCACATTTCTACATTCCTGGTGGCTTTGCAGGTCAGTCCCGGGGCAAAAGTCGCGGTCCCTACGTGGGACTATGAGATCCTGTAATTGCAAAGCGTCAGTTCGACCTCAGCATGTGAAAAAACACGCTGATTAACACGACTGTCACACCGAGCCCTGCCGGACGGACTCTTCACGCCCTCACACGTGCCAAACTTCCCCAACTGCATCCTCTGACAACAGAACCTGCAGCTTCCCCTATCAGAAAAAAAAAAAAAACTAACACAAAAAAACCAACCCAATACAGCTCTTTGATTTGCTCAACACACATAAAGTTACTCGAAAGGATCATTCAAACCCTGCCATGGTAACACCCCTCCTCAAAAGAGCTCTTTACAGTCCAGTTTCACTCCTTTCTACTCCCACACAGACCATTTCTTGCAAAATACTCGGTATTTTTGCCTCCGCAATTGCCAGTAGTCGCTAAGCACGTGGTCCTGGTTCATAAGCCACCGCACGCGGGGTCAACAGTTCCTCCGTGCCTGGGGAGCTCCTCGGTGAGGAGCAAAGTAACAGGCAGATAAAATATCCCCTAAGTTCTAACATCAGCAGCTGTTAGAACCACTGTGTACTCTCCCAAACAAGAGGCTTCCTCCACACGTAGAAATCCTGGCAGAATAGTATCAAACACTCATCCCCCACCAAATATACCACGTATCACTCTCACCCCATCCAAACAACAAGCCTCAGAATTCCCAGCGCTGCTGAGGGCATTCCAGCTGTCTCCAGATATTCACTGAGCTTTTGGGGTAGAAAAAGTCTTCCTTTGTGTTCAAAGTATAAAAAAAAGCAGCTCCCCACCTCATACACAGCTCTTGATGTGTTAGAAGTCATGCTTTCCCTTAAATGCAGGGATTGACCCCGTCTTTTCTCAGCACTGCAAACTCTGGGTGTTTAATACTCTGTGTTTGGAGTTACAGCATCACAGAACGCTATGGGGTTGGAAGGGACCTCTGGAGATCACCCAGTCCAACCCCCGGCCAGAGCAGGTCCACCCAGAGCAGGTCCCACAGGAACGTGTCCAGGCAAGGTTTAAATCTCCAGAGAAAGAGACTCCACCACCTCTCTGGGCAGCCTCTGCCAGGGCTCTGCCACCCGCACAGCAAAGAAGTTCCTCCTCACATTCAGGTGGAACTTCCAATCTTCAAGTTTGTGCCCATTCCCTCTTGTCCTGTCCCTGGGCACCACTGGAAAAAGACTGGCCCCATCCTCCTGACACCCACCCTTTAAGTATTTATA
>JAOXJK010000008.1:7663233-7677315 GCA_025774025.1 Xenus cinereus
GAGGGACTGGAAGGGGCTCCAAGGTCTCCTCGGAGCCTTCTCTTCTCCAGGCTGAACCCCCCAACTCTCTCAGCCTGTCCTCACAGCAGAGGGGTTCCAGTCCTCAGCACATCATTTGTATCATTTGTGTCTTTTTCTGCACTGAAGCCTTTTCTGGTGCTCTGGAGAGGATGAAGCTCCGGGCGGTCCTCTCGGGTATGCAGGGAGGATGAACCACAGTGCCATAGCGGTGCCCGTTCCTACAGGATTGCAGCCTGGATTTGCAGAAGGATTTAAGGGCTTAACTTCCACTGCTCAGGCACCAAAGTGCCTTTGAGGGTCTGGACCGGAGGATTTACATGCGATTTCCTACTGTCATTTTGTTGCTTCCAGTGGAAACAGTTGGGAAGTGAGGAGGGATGAGGTCTCCCCTCTCAGCGATGAGCTCCCTGACCACGATGCCCACATCCCTTCAGGGGGCTATGAATGGACCCCAGACCTGGCTGCTGGCGGTGCTGACTTTGCATTGCTCTTCCTCAGTGCCAGATTGCTTTGCCTCCTGTTTTTTTTTGGGGGGGGGAGGAGGAACTTCTTGCCAAGTTGCTTAAAAACTTGCAAACACACATTTGTGTACTAGAGAATACGAAAGCCCCTAAATCACCGCTGCTGGGACCCAACTGGGTGGATGTACAAGCAAGCTGTCACCCTGGAAATCAGTTGTGGTGGGAGCCGAGGTCCCAGGGGGGTGACACATGCAGGGGGGGAGAGGCAGCCCCTCAGCCTCCGCCACCCCCTTCTTGTCCCCTGCTGCCAGCCCTGGGCAGGGTGCGGGCAGCAGCAGGGGGCTGGGGTGGTGGTGGGGGGGGGGTTCATCCCCACCCACGGGAAACCATCTGGGGCTGCGATGAGTGAGGCTCAGCTGACAGCGAGCAACGCTTCCAGCGACCGTGGGCGCAGGAACCGGGGCGAGGACGGCTCGTCTCCGCAGCCCCCGCTTCCAGCGATGCTGCTGGGGGGTAGCTGGGGCTGGGAAATGAGCAGACGCGGAGATAAGCGCTAAGGAGGAGGTAGGGAAAGGTGTTTTATTAAATTGGTTGCTCCGGAGAGGGACCTGAACAGGGAAAGAAATCTGCTGGAAGAACCTCTTCCCTGCACAGGACGCCCGGGTGCCTGTCCCCGCGTCTCCCCGGGGACGGCAGCTGCTCAGGCAGACTCTCCCTTTCTCACAGTCTTGTGCTGTGGTTGTCATGAGGACATCAAAAATAAATGAGCAGCTCAGGCGCTCGCCTGGGGAGCTGCAGCCTCCGTGGCTGGATATGGCCATGGTTGCGTTCCGTCTCCCCAGCTGCTCCTGAGGCTGGTCCAGCTCAGCCAGCGCGGGAACACCCGGCTGGTGATGGAGCACCCATCCCCCTGGGGTTCTGCACCCGCAGCCAGTCCTGCATCACCTCCTGTGTCACATCGGGGATGCCCATGGCTGCAGCAGGCACGGGAGCACCATGGGTGTGCGGAGCCCCATCCTGCTCGTGCTCAGTGTCCTGGGACATTACTCAGTGTTTGCCTCAGGAGCTCAAGTGTATCTGGGAACCCGCACGAGCCCGTGATAGACCCCAAATACATCACTCCAGGCAGGTGTTCCTCTCTCCAGACCTTCAATCCCCCGGAGAAAAGTTAAATCCCTCCATCCCTGGGGATACTGCATCCTCCCCAGGCAAACCTCTCCGGGGCTGGCTGCAGTTGCGCTGTGTCCCGCAGGTCCCTCGCTGCATCCCGCGCTCCCCGTGCAGCTCCGCAGGCAGGCGGCACCCCCTGCCCCTGCCCCCTAACACCCACCACCCGGCAACTTCTGCTCCCTTGCAGTTATTTTCCTGTTTACACATCCTGAAGCGCTGTTTATTGGTTGTGACAGCTTGACACGGCTGACTCATGCTCAGCTTGTGATCGACTCTAACCCCCAGATCTTCTTCTCGCTGAGCTCCCACCAGCCCCTTGTGCCGTCCCAGGTTTGTCCCCCCCCTCCCGAGCAGCTCAGCCTAGACGGGGGGGGGGGGCTTGTGCTTGTTCCTCCCAAGGGGATGCCTGGTTTGGCACATCAACATCTCCCAATTTGCAGGAGCACTGCGAACACCAGCCCTGTCCTCCAGCGTGTTGGTGGGACTTCTTTGCTGTAACCTGGAAAATAAATATATTCCTTCCCTGTTCAGGGCCTGTAGCGATGAACAGGAGTGCTGTTTAATGGAGAGCATTAATGAGCATTATTTAATCAAGTATGAGTTGTTCAGCCTGGAGAAGAGAAGGCTCTGGGGAGACCTTATGGCCACCTTCCAGTGGCTGAAGGGGGCCTACAGGAAAGCTGGAGAAGGACTTTTTACAAGGGCATGTAGTGATAGGAGAAGGAATAATGGCTTCAAGCTGAAAGAGGGGAGATTGAAATGAAATCTGAGGAAGAACTTCTTTGTTGTGTGGGTGGTGAGAGCCTGGCCCAGGTTGCCCAGAGAAGCTGTGGCTGCCCCATCCCTGGAGGGCTTCAAGGCCAGGTTGGAGGGGGCTTGGAGGGACCTGGTGTGGTGGGAGGTGTCCCTGCCCAGGGCAGGGGGTGGGATCAGATGGTCTTTAAGGTCCTTTCCAACCCAAACTATTCCATGATTCTATGATTTGAACCCCATTTCCCAAACAAAAATAGCTCCTCCTGTGCTATGAGCTTAGGCTGGCCTGGAGAAAGATCACAGAGAGCTCAACTCGGCTCCTGTGGCCACACAAAGCCACACCAGGGTTATCATTAGCTCCAAGCGCTCCAGATCTCAGGTATAAGGTGAAGAAAAGTTTTTATTTCTCACCTGAGATGGGGTCATGCTCCGGGAAGGCAACCCGATGGGCGAGGCACCCGGGAACTGAGGGTGTCCGAGCTGCGCTGCCGTGTGGTAATTCCTCATGTCGCCGTACACGGAGCGATAATCGTGGAAGGAGCTCCCCGCGGGGTGCATGATCTGTACCCCGTGAGGTACCACCACCGGCTGCGTCAAAGGCAGTCCGGGCAGCTGGCTGCCGGAGGGGACGCTGAGGAGCCGGGGCTCGCTGTGAGGAGAGTGTGCCATCTTGCCTTCGGAAGATTTTGGCGTCTCTTTACCAGGTTGCGGGGTTTTACTGACGGGGGGAGTTTTCACAGCCCCTTCGGGGGTTCGGGATTGTCTGGTTTCCGAGTGGTGCTCGCCCACGGCGGCCATGTGGGGGTGCATGATCATCCTCACGTCCCGGGGGACGTTGTACTGGTCGAGGCGGATGCTGGTGGGGTGCATGCGGTAATCCGGCTGCATCACCAGCACGTCGGATTGAACCGGGGCCGGCCCCCGGCACACCGTGGTGTGGTGGTAATGCATCTCCTCCTCGGGGGCGTGCTGAGAGGAGAGAGGAGGCATGACGATGTCTCGTATCGGAGCTGGCTGGGGGGTGCTGGATCGCTGAGGTTTGATCTCTATCTGGGGTTGCAGAGAGGCTCGGGGGGAATGGAGAGCTTCCGGGCGGATGCCGTAAGGGATGCCGGAGAGAGGAGGGGTGTTCATCCTCACCTCGCCTTGGGACAGATGGCCCAGGGACACAGTCTGCGTTACGCTGTGAGGGGGCATGATAACAGATTGCTCGGGATGCATGCTGGAGATGTACTGAGGAACGGGAATTCCCGGCGCCAGCATGACCGGGGTGCTGCTCGATAAAGCCGGAGACGAGGTACTGCCGGGATGACAAGCCCTGGGGAACGGCGACGGCGAGTGCCCGCTTGTCCGCGGCGAGTGCGGCTCCTGTTTGGTGACCCCCAAGTGGGAAATAGCCCGGTCGGTTGGGGTGCTGGGACCCGAGCTGACGTGGTTTGCTTCCGAATGCATTTTCCCCGAGAGGGAAGGGTGGTGGGGACTGACTCCGGGACTCAAGTTGGAGGGTTGCAGAGTCTTGGTCTCCACTTTCAGAGCAGCCGGATCGGACAGTTTTTTGTTCACAACCATCTGGTTGTGGACGAGTACGGGAGGAGTGTTTACAGTCTGAGTGAGGACTTTACCGGGCTGAGACGCTGGAGTCTGGACAGAAATGTGGGATGAGTCGGATTTCTCCAGCGCGGTGCGCTCTTGTTTGACGGAGGAGATGACGGGCGACGTATTGTAAGCTTGTGTTCCTAGTACCAAAGAAGAATGGGTGGAAACAGTCCCATAGCCCGCCGAGGTCTGGGAGCCCTTCGGCGCCGGCTGAGATGGTGTGAGAGGTTCCTGTTTTATCTGAGACTTGGAGACAGACTGCTGAAACTCTATGTCGACAGCGCTGGCTGGGGGAATCTGGCTGATCTTGGCACTAATTCGCTGAGGGCCTTCTGTCTTCTGCCCCGAGTAGCTCAGAAGGACTACGCCTTCCGAGGTGTTCACCCGCAGCCCCGGACTGGACCCTGTCTCTACAGGCCTCTCCTCGATAATAGACATGGATCCGGGATGAAACCTGCTGTTATCATTTGTGCTTGACCTCTGCTTAAATTTGGGCGAGGGGGCGTTGACGAGACAGGTCTGGGTTTGGGGAGTTTGCTTCACCAAGGTGATCCTCGGGGCCTCCTCCAGATCCACGCTGTGGGGCATCCTGCTTATAACAGAAGTGGCTTTGGGGGCGATGACAGTACTGATCTTCTCCTTCTCGCTGAACACCGGCGCTTCGGCCACTGGTGGGTCCAAGGCGTTGGTGACAGGAACCGCCGGCTTCTCCTCCGACACCGGCTTTATGGCCTCCACCGCAGGGTGGAGAGGTGCCTCCTCCAAACGGGGGGCGCTCACCGGTTCGGCGTGCGTCGTCGTCACGTGCGTGGAGGTTATGCTCGTCGCCGAGACGTACTTGGGCTCCATGAGTATCTTCCTCAACGTGCTGGAGTTCGTATCGATATCCGACGCCTTCGTGTCCGGTGGGAGAGCGGGTGGAGGCGTGGAACGGGCACGGGGTTCCTCGTGCCTTACCATCCACTCCGGCACCTTAGCAGCACCGGGGTGAAGGGGGACGATGGTGGCGGGCACCGGGGTGGGCAGTTTGGCCGCCACCGCTGCCGAAGGGATGGCAGGAAGGGCTGGGTTCGGGGCGCTGGGAGGCGTGATGGGAGCGTTCTCCATGGGCGACCGTATCTTGAACCCGCTCTGGCTCCCCTCATCGAGGGGAACCGGTGGGGCGGGCAGGTCCAGAGGAGTCGGAGCTTTCGGAGAGGCGCTGCTCTCAGCCACAGCTTCGTGCACGGTCACAACGTCAGCAGCTGTGGCCTTGCTGGCATCGGAAGCGCTTGGCTCCATGGATGCCTGAGCTATGGTTTTAGTTTGCTTTTCCTCCTTAGAGGCCTCTTCAGGCTTCGTCTTTACCTCGCTGGCGGGGGGCGATTTGCTCGGCACCCTCTCCGGCTCAAAGGCGTTGACTTCGACGACGTCACCCTTTCTGCCCGTGCTCCTTTTGCGTCTCTGCCGCGTGGTTTTCTGACGGCCCTTTTCCTTCCGAGCAACTTCGGCCTCCTGCAAGGTCTCGGCCTCCTGGGCGGAGTTGGAAGATTCGCTGAAGCTGACTTCGGTCTCCTTGCTCTCCGTCTCCACCGCCGGGGGGGCAGAGCTGGCAACCGGCTGCACGGCGGCTTCGACGGCAGCCTCGGTTTCTAGGATATTATTCACTGCCTGATCGGTCTCAGGCTCCATCTCCTCCCGAGGCGACGGTAACACCAAGGGCTCTGCGGGGATTTCAGCCTCCGATTCCGCAGGATAGGTCGGGGGTGCGGGAAAGCTTTCCGTCTCCCCAGAAATATCATTGATGATGGAGCCGATGGCCGCTGCCAGCTCCGTTTCACTAGCCTGATGCGCGGGTTTATCTCCTTCCTCCTCCTGGCGAACTTCAGGCACGTCTGCCGTCGGCTCTTTGTAGGCAGCGATCGACGGAGGAGTTTCGGTGAGTTTCGCAATATTCTCCACGGCCTGCTCGAGTTCGATCTGTTTTGCCAACTGGGCAGCTTCAGGGGACTGCTTCGGTTCCCGGATCACCTCTTTTTCCGTCTCTGGGAATGAATCTTCTACCTCACTCTTAGCAAAATGGGGTGGCAAGATGTCCTCTTTCGGGGGGCTCTTCATTTTGGCCGGCGACACCACCACCGGCTCTGCCTCCTCATCAGTCGGCCGCAAGGCGCCCTTGACTTCGTCCACATTGAGGCGTATTTCTACATTTTTGAGACACACGGATGCTTTATCTACGACAGTTTTGGTATTTTTATACCTTCCCCTTTTGGATTTCGTAACCTTTTCTGGTACCGGTTTCTTTTCGATGATCTCAACCGTGGGGATTTCGAGCTGGTTTTTCTCCACATCCAGTTCTTTCCGATCGCGTTTCTGCTCGCTCGCTGACGGCTCTTTCTCGGTGGCTTTTACTTTATTGCCGTTGTCACCAACGCTCAATTCCTGACTGCTCCTTTCAGCAGCATCTTCAGAATCAGCCGAGGTATCGGCTTTCGGTTCGTTCTTCCCTTTCTTCCCCTGTTGGCTGCTGGCAGCTGATGAGTGACCATGCGTTAGCTTCTGGGATCTAGGAGACCTCCAACCTTCTGCAGGCTTCGGAGCTTCCACAGCATCTTTAGTTTCAACCTCCTCCACTTCTTGCTGTACTGGTTCTGTCTTTATTGGAGAGATGTCCTCCTCCGGCTTACGGCGGGTTTTTGGAGGTCTTCCCCTCCTCGGGGTGGTAGGAACAGTTGTCACCGTTTCCTGCGGTTCTTTCTCCCCTCTTTTCCTGGTGGATCTAGTGACCTCCACAGAGTCCTTCACTGGAGACGGGCCCTCATTGTCCCCCGTGGTAGCATAGACTGACCTGACGTTTCTGCGCCTTGTCCGGCCTATTGGCAAGCTGGGCTCCACGTTTTCGGGCTCTGCAGCAGAACTGGGGGATTTAGCAGCGTTCCTCGAAACCTTCTCCGCCTCCACTTTCAATTCGGAAAGTTTCTGCGTCTCCCCACGAGGAGAGCTCGACCTTTTGAGTTTTTCACGGTCGATCCTTTCACTCTTCCTGGTGACGGGCTTTTCCGTGACGTTAGCTGCCACCGATTGCACGGGAGTCTTGGAGCGTTTACTCTTGTAGGACTTTTTGTCTTTTACAACAACTGGAGCTTCAACTTCCATATCGTTGTCGGAAACGGGCGGTAGGACCTCAGCAGCCACCTCCACCTTTTGACTCCCACCAGCATCAGCATTGGCAGAAGGTGAAGGATTCTCTTCTTTTGGCTCAGCGGCCTCATCGGATTTCTGCACCAGCTTGGGCGGAGGTGGAACCGACTGGGCACCCTCAGGTTCTGGATCTACACTGATGTCTGCTTGGGGAAACGAAGCTCCGGGAGTAGGAGGTTTGGTATCCAAGTAGGAAGGATGCTCTGTTGCCACAGCATCCTCCTCCGGTGCCAGGGTTGTAGCAACAACTTCTTTACTAACTTCTACAACTGGCGGGGGCTCGGTTTGCTCAGGTGGTTCGATTTTGACAGGAGTAGGAAGTTCAGGGAAAGGTTTCTGTTCCTCTGCTGTAGAAGCAGGTTCAGATGGTTTTTCTTCTTTTACAGAAGCTGTTTCCACCACTACCTTCTCATTTGCTACCTTCTCGGAAGCCACCGGGGCTGGTTCCTGTGGTAGGACAGCAACCGAAGAGGGACCCACTACTGAGGAAGTTTTATGTTCTGGTTCTTTACCATCAGGAACCGTTTCTGGTGTTTTTGGCCGGTTTTCTTTATCTTCCTGTTTTTCAACTTCTTTAGGTTTCTGATCTTTCTCCTTTTCTTTCTGCTGCATCCGCGTCAGCTCAATGAATCTGCTGTGGAAGAGAACCACCGGTTCTTGCACCAGATCAGCCGCGCTGTTAGTGCCATCGGAGGAAGACTGTCTCCCATACAACCTACCAGAAATGAAGTCGAGATCATCATCTTTCCTCTCTAAATGCTGCAGGCGTTTGGAATCCTGTTCAAAGATTGAGCTATGCAAAAACCGAGAAGCAAACAGTTCCTGTCTCTCTTGTTCCTCCTCTTTATGATCTTCTTTCTTATCATCCAGTTTCCCGCCTTCCGAATCGGTCCTGATTTTTTTCTTTTTCATATACCAGGATGGGATAGGCCTCGGAGCCGAGTCAACCTTCTCTTTGTCTTTATTGTTTCTAAAACTAGCAAATCTTGAATCCCAATCTAGAAAGGACCAGTTTTCTTCTCTGGATGAAGAGAGAGATTTGGCTCTTTCAAGCAAGGCCTTTGTGTCCGGCGTGATTGTCTTGTCCAACGCGAAAGAGTAAAATTTGTTTCTTTCTAAGGAACTCGACAGTCTTTCCTCTCTCTCACGTAACTTCTCTTCTCTGTCCCTTAATAAAAAAGATAACCTGGAGCTCTCTAACAAGGAGGAGGCTTTTGGGGAATGGGGCTTGTTTTCACTGTCATCATCCGAATCCGAAGGCACCTCCCCGGGTTCCAGGTCTCGGACCGAGCGCTTGCGTATGCTGTCTCTTTTGACGATGCTGCTCGGGAAGCTGATATCAACTCGACCAGGCTCCTGCTTCACTTGCGTTTCCCACCTACTGGAGTCGTCTTCAGAACTCAGCACGGAGAGTTTTATTTTAGCCATTTCTGCCATCTGCTCCCTTCTGCTGGAGTCGTAAGGGTTGAATTTCAGCGAGTCCTCCCTCACAGTCATGTTGGAGTACGAAAGACCCTTCTCTTCTATTTTCGGTGACTCTTTGGTTTCCTTTAACGGCATTAGCCTCGGAGAATCAAGCGTGTCATCATCTTCGTGGAAAGGGAAGTGTCTGATACTAGGGGAACAGGATGTCCTTTCCGAGTCCTCGCTCACCTGCCGAGAACTTCTGTAGTTTCTTTCTCTTTTAGTGCTAATTTCAAAGTCAAACTGGTCAGTCTTTTTCCTTTTACTCGGTGGAGAGTCATCGGTGACGTCCTGTGGAGGCTTCCCGACCTCGTGGACCAAGCTCCGTCTTTCATATTCGTCCACATCTTTCTTTGGACTGCCAAACTTCTCCGATTTTGCAATCTCCATTTCCAGCTGCTGCTTTAACCTGCGACTTTGCTCCATTTGCTTCCTGTAGCTTTGCGTGTGGTCAATGTCAATGCCAATTTTCTCCTCCGTATCAGTTGACTGAGGTTTCTCTTGGCCCAATTTATGGTCAGGTGCATCTTCAGGAAGAGCAGAGTAATTCTTCCTCGCATCCTCTCTCTCTGTTCCTTGGTCGTCGAGTAGCTGTACCTGTTTATGCTGGGGCTTTACGGGGTTCGATTTTTTAGAAGAGAGTTCCTGAACCTCCACTGGTTCATCGGCCGCCTCCATCAGCCTCGCCTGCAGATCCAGGGTGGGACGCATGCCAATCCCACCAACGTTCAGAGTCTCCTGAATTTCTTTGGGACTAGTAACAGGAATGAGTCTTTCCAGTTTGAGTTTTTTAGATTCCCTTTTAAGCATCTCCTTCCTCAGGGGTTTTCTCTCCAATTCTCCTTCCCTTAACAGCGTTGTTTCTCTAGACGAAGCCGTTGCATCGAGCTGCTTTTTCATAACCATGCGTGCGTCCTCCTCGTCTTGGCTGCTCCTTTTGACTTCCAGTTTTTGCCTGTCGGGCTTCAGATTCGCATCGGCAAATCGTCTTTTACGAGCCTCCAACTTGTCTAAATCTACCGCGTTGGCCCCCTCAGAAGCTTGCTCCGTCTTCAAGTGCTTTTTGGGTTTCAGTTTTCCCTCCTTATCCACCACCTCTACATGACTGGCGAGGGCTTTCTCTTTCTGTACCTTGGTTCTGACAGGTTCCAGTTTAGACTGCTCCGACTTGGTTTGCTCAGATTGAGATGTCTGGGTTTTTTGTTCAAGGAGCGGGGATTTCATGGTGTCGTTATCCAGCTTCGCTCTCAGTTTCTCCAAGGCAGGCTGATCAATAACTTTCCCTTCCTTTTCTTTTACTCGGGTCAACACCACGCAGGGCATCAGTTCCAGGCGGTTTTTAGCTGTCCCTTCCTTGTCACCTCTCTCTTTGCTTTGTTTGCTATTGCCCTTCAGTTTTTCAGGGCTGGGCTCTCTCTCGTTCTCTTGATCCGTCTCAGAAGACTGAGAGCTGGGCGAATGGATTTTTGCTTTTCTTTTTTGCTTATCGGGTTTCTCCTTTTCTATTTTTTCTGGCTTTTCCTTTCTCACCAAGCGCTTCTCCTTGTCGACCCTCTCCTGCTCGAAAGCGCGCTCTTTCTCCGGTTTTTCGTTTTTTGCGTAACGTTCCACGCGGGCTTTGTCGAGCTTGTCGTATCGGGGAGGAGACAGAGAGCTGCAGCTGCCGCTGCGATCCGAGGACCTGCTGTAAATCCTCCTCTCCGAATCGCTCTGCAGCCTCTCCGACTGCGAGGGAGACGCTCCGGGGCTCTGCGGACGCCGGGAATGCGTCGGGCTCTGGCTCCGTTCAATCGGTCTCCGTTCGTGGTCTCTGTCCCGATCGGATTCAAACCGTTCCCGTTCCCTCTCCCTCTCCCGTTGCCTGTAACTGTATTCCCTGATGTCCTGCTCGTAGGGATCCCCTCTGTAATCCCGGTACTCGCGCGGGTCGTCGTAGTATCGTGGGTCGTAGTAGTCTCCTTGGTAAGGATCCCACTCTGCGTAGAACTCTCTGCCTCGAGCCGGGTATTCTCGCCGAGGATCTTCAGGATACGTCCCCGGAGTCCGAACAGTCTCGTAGTAAGTACGATCAGGGGCGTATTCGTAAGATCCTCTTCGCTCATCTCTGCTAAATATGAGAATAAATAGATTAGTTCTCCTTCTCAACCAGCACAGCACATTCTTTGCTATGTAGGGGAATCATTTTAGAATTTCTTTATACGTGCATCAAGGCAACTGTACACAATCAAATACAGGAGTTTAACAATGAACTGGTGTGCAGTGGATTAAATGCGTTTTTAGCTTATGAAATACTGAATATAATTAATTGATCGTTTCCTGACAGCACCCAGGCGCAGTCTGTGACGGTGAAGACCACCCCATCTCACCTACCTGAAACCCGTCCCTGAAAACATGAGTCAAATCAAAACCCAAGGCTGGAACCTCTCCATTACTAAGCAGTAAAGCGGTAATAAGATTTCTTTTAAAACGCTAAACCCTCTAACTGATCGTTTCATTCCAAAATTAGCGCTTTCGCTGCGTGTGACGTGCTGACATTGCCTATTTACAGACCAAAAAAAACCAGGTTGTTTGTGAGAGCAGGTGAGTTCATGGGAAGCATTGAGTAAAATAAGTCAAGCAATTAGTGTTATTATCTCAATCCCTCTGAACGGCAAAAATAAGCCATTTGTAGCACTGAACACAGCTCTTTGGCAGAGGGGGGGCACAGAGCTGGCGCTGCCATCCTCCACTGTTACAGAGTGTTTTGCACACTCTATTTCACATACCTTTATTTGGCTTCACAGTTTATGTTAAAAGCTGAGGGGTTCCACATTTTATGAAATGGACAAAATTGGAAAAAACCCATGAAGAAACAAAACATGGAAGACAAAAACATTCTGCTAGGGAAGTGGGACATTTTGAGAGGCAGTTGGGAAGTTAAAAAAATGAATAGTGGGTTTTGTTTGGGTTTTTTGTGGGATTTTTTTTCCCTTTGGTTCCTATCTAGACTGGCTACAACTCCAACTGAGAGAACCTGGTGAGTGCAGATCATTGAAAGGGACCGTGAGCTGCCAAGAGGAGCTCGGAGAAGGAGCAGAAGATGCAGAGCTCATTTAATCACTCCGTGATTCATTATTCCTAAGCACCTCGTAACGGCTACGTGAGCATAATGCCAGAAAAGGTAAAACAAGACTAACGTGTAACCAAGTATCACCTCGTTCCAGAAATCAGTGTTCTACTCAGAATTATTTCCCGGCGAAGACAAGCCCAGCTGACTCCTGCACGTTAAAGGACACCCGATAACGCGCTTCTCTTTTCTGAATTTGGCGTAGTTCAGAGGAAATTATCAGTGAGTGCTCGCAGGAACATCACAGCAGCTGGCAAGGACTGGGGAACGCACACATTTATTGCCATTATGCAAATCCTGATTGCCAATATGCAAATCCTGATTGCCAATTTCCAAACCCCCTTCGCTTTTAAATCTGGCCATTTTGTACTTAAGTTAGACCAAGCTATTTTGCTGCAAAAAGATAAAATATTGAATTTATCCAGCAACCAAGTACAATCAGTGTCACGCTGGGCTTATTCATACCTAAAGCAGAACCCTAACAATTAAGGCTGCCTCTGAAGGGAATAAAAATGCACCCCCACAATAAGAAAGCGCTTCCCCCTTTTCAGCCTTCACTGTAGCCATTAGTAATTAAACCAAGGATGTTTAATCACCCACTGGAGGAAAAAAAAAAAGCACAAAATGCAGAGGTTACGTGGCCACGCAGGGGGATGCATGTCTGAAACGGCCAGACACCGTCACGACAGATGCTGCAGAAGGACAGCACCACAGAACACATTTTTCACGTAAAATAGCTAAAAAAAAAATAAATAAATGGCAGCCTCGCTTGTGTTTTATTATTTTATCAAGTAAATAAACTAAACTGTTGAAAAGGGGTAGGTGGGAGACCCGATTTCACTCTCTGCTCAGCAGATGAGCAGTTTATCAGACTATATATACACTGGTTAAGGTATATATTTCTCTCGAGGGCACGGGAAGGCATTACAGCTCAGCTCTTCTTTGCGTTCTTAAGAAATGATGAATGACTCACAACTGTGTCCTGGTGACCCATCACAGTAACCGGATACTAAATATATAGATCACGCAGACGGGTCAAACCCTCCCCCTGAGTTTCAGTAACGACACTGCAGACGTGTGATATCCTGTCTGCTTCCATCCACACAGTTTAAGTCTGACAAACTAAATTTGTTTAAGAAAAAAAAAAAACCACCAAAATTTAAAAGACCTTAAAAATCTGCTAAAATGTTGTTTTTTAAAAAAAAGGATGAAGTTGAGAGGAACAAAAACAAGCGGTTGTTTAATAATTACCACCTGAACAAAGTTTAATTGCACTTAAGATGACGCTGGAAAAGTAAAAGACTGTAATATATTGATACATGCCTTCTTTCTGCCAGCATTTCGTAAAAGTCTCTGATATCTTGACCCGTTTTCTCCATGGAATGATAAAATGCCAACTGACTTTCTCGATTTGCGAAGTCAACCTGAAAAACAAAGGGGAAATCGGGTTCAGCGAGAGAAACATCCCATTTTGACAACATTTCCCTGCCTGCTGCAGCCTGAGGATGGGAGCAGAACTGCAAACGGGGGTGATAATATTTAACAAAAAAAAAAGTATCAAAACGTTTCTCAGGACCAGCCCTATGGATTTCCAGGAATAAAGACCTCTCTCTCTCTCTCTCAACTCTGTGTGGCCGCTGGAGCTATAAAACCCCCTCGCTGGGGTATGTTGTTGTAGCTGCAAGACCAGAGGCTTCTGTTCGGTAAAGCAGCAGGAAAAATACACATTATTATCGTAGTATTGACGTTTCTAATACTACCATTCCAATTACAAGTTCCAAAGTCCCTTTTATCTCAAGGCAGTGCTGGAGCAGGTCAGGGTTATTAATCTGTTCCAGCCTCCACGTTATTTGCCCGGGGTTACACACCAGGGAAAGGAACCCAGCCTCCTGAACTGCACCTCCCTCTTCCAGCTCCTCTAAAGCTGCTGTTTTCTAGCCAAGGGTGACCACATTAAGCAGCTAATGGCATAGCTGATGCAAAAAAAAATAAGGATTGGAGTGGATTTAACTACGTGCATGCCACGTAATGCAGCATTTTTAACATTCTAGTTCCTCTTTTTTTTTATTTAAATCAGCCTAGACACTTGTGTACCCGCAGCAGACACACAGGCACGAAGGGTGTTGCTTATTCCAAAATCACTACGTGGCAACACCCCCAAACACAAGATGTGAGATTTTTTAAAATGACCCCGCGTTTTCTTGCACATAAAGGCTACTTCTATTCAACTACCACGCTGAGAAACTCCAGTTTATCCAACTCCTGACCCCAAAGTGACTGGGTTAATGCACCAGGTGAGAGATCCCGCTTGAAATGGTTACCCGCTCTTGA
>JAOXJK010000008.1:7677338-7694342 GCA_025774025.1 Xenus cinereus
TGAGGAGAGAAGGAAGGAGGAGGAGGAAGATAATTCAGAGGGTTGGCTGACACCTCCCGTCCCCAATTAGCGGAACCGATGGGACAGTCGTAACAGGTATTACCCCATTCACCCAAATCCAAGACATCCCTGTAAACGGTTAAGTGTTGCTCCAAGAAAAAGGACTTTCTATCTGGTTTTTAGAATAGCACTTTTTTTTTTTTTTTTTTTTTAAAAAAATCTGTTGCAAGGAAGGAGCTGCCATCGCAAAAGCCATCGGAGCAGCTGAAACGCAGCCACGTGTCGTCCCAGAGGAACTCACCCACCCACCCCCCCACCACCAGATTTCACTTTTCTAACGTGAAAACGGACAAAAGTTTGCCTTGGATTTGGGTAAATGAGGTAGTAACACGGACACCAACACTCAGGAGCTCAGAGAGACAAGTTCAGTGAAACAAACGGCAGAATGCTGGAAAAAGGCTTTATAAGTAGCGGTTCAAGATCCCCTAACGTCTTGATAAGCCGAGTATTGAAAAAAAAAAAGTATCAGTTTCAGCCTTTGATGCCTGGGACATACGCGTCCCGCTAAGATTTCCTTTGGCCTGGCAGCCTGCAAACGCCAGCGTTTAAGGGGTAAGGCCTAAATACAATTTGTTTCTCTTTTATTTTTTGTTTGTTTGTTTGTTTTGGAGGTCATTCTGCACACCTTAATTTTATTCCCACCGATTTTCCTCCCCTTGGTCTCTTTTACAGCTGCTTGTGCATATTCAATCTCATTGTAGAGAACCAGGGCCATGCCTTTTAAGCGGTCAAACACCACCTGTAAAAAACAAAAAAACAAAACAAAAACCAAATAAGAGCCTCATCCACAGGACTTAATGTCAGTCCCAACAAAATCCTAAGTCATGAGGATACCAGTAAGGAAATAATTTTTAGCAAGGTAAATTTCCAGGCTTTTCTGATGAGGCATATTGTAATGAAGAGACAATAAAAGGCCGCGGGACTGCTTTGAATTGTGGATATTGTGGCTTGAGGTATATTATGCCTTTATTTTGTTTTTCTGTATTTTACTTTTAAATGATTGTTGTTTTTTTTCTTTGGTGACTGAGTTTTGTAGTTTCTCTTTGTTTACTTTAGGTTTTTTTTTGAAAAATTTCCAATGTGTTTTAGGGGGGAAAAAAGGTAAAGGGAACATTTAATCCCAAAATGGAACCAGTTTTTTTTTATCAGTCTGCAGTACCACTCGTCAGATGCTGAATGCCTAATTTCCAAATATCACCTTCCTTTAGCAATATCAACTCGTTATTCAAGCAACAACAGCTACAATAAAGAATGTCAAAGCTGCAACACAAACCCACCAAAATCCTTGAAGAAAGCAAGACCCTGATCCTGCCAAGATTTACACACGTTGCTTAACTTTAAGCAAATCAATGTCCGACAGAACTACACGGGACAACTCACACGCTTAAATTTAAGCATGTGCATAAATCTCTAGTACTGACCCAGAGCGGGGCAGGTAACGCACTCCCACCCTGTGATTGATATGGGTGTGTTGCACCTTCAGTGACTTTCTTTTTTCACACACTTTTGTCAGTATGACTATCCTAACTGTTTTTAAAAAGTCAGTTTTTTGGTCTGATAAAAAAAAAAAAGTCTAATTATGTAATTAGCATGCATGAGTGTAACTACATAATTAGACTGCTGTTCCTCCAGTGTTAAGCCTTCTAAAAAATATTTTGTTGGGGAGAGACTGTACTGCACAAGAGCAACAAATGGTTTCCAATATTCATTAATCTCGGCTCATTCAAAATATGTAATTTATTATTTTTTTTTCCCAAAACACCAGAAGCGACTGCTCTAGGGATTGGATGGAGAGGATGAAAAGCTACGGAGCCCTGTCGGCCGAATCACACCCCGGAGAGTATTTTCTCTACTTGAGCTATAAAGCCCTGGACAGTGGGGGGTTGAAAGGACAGGATGGGAAGAAAGGAAGACAGTAACAATTTCAAAGCACACGCCGAAGCCTCCCACCTACCTTCACCACCGGCCCGTATCGGCAGAAATGTCGAGTTAAATACTGATCCGTAACGTTTGTGGAAAGCCCATCTAACCACACGCAGTTTGTAGGCATGCTCTTCCCAAAACCCAGCTGAACACAAAAGGGCAAAACTTCCATCAGTACAATTTGCAAGGGTTACACTAACCGAACAGAGCAGCCCTAATTAACGAGTTATTTGAAGAAAGCGAGTCGTTTGTACCTCTTTTCTAAAATTAGCATCTCGCGCAGGTGCAAGCAAGACAAAAATCAAATAGCAATTAATGAAAATAATTCTGTGATGCTTAAACAAATAGAGTGTTTGACAACGTTTGTTTCTTCTGCGATTTGAAAGCTTGTGAGAAGTGACAGGTTGATGGCTCTGGGGACGGACAGCCCCTGTTTGCCATCAGCACTGGTCCAGTTTCCCAGCGTGGCCTCGCTGGACACGGACCTTGAAGGGCAGGGAACGTCAGTCTCCAAATCTACTCAATCCTGGGGCTCTTGGCCGAGACACCCAATGAAAATGCTAATTAATCCCAATTATTGTGGTGGTTGAAAGCATCACGCTCCTACCTATACATTAAAATCCATCTTACTTGCATTAAAAACCATTTTACTTCCATAAATAACGCTGCTGCAAAATATCTGATGATGCCCTAAACAAAAGTAACAAGGAGAAGGATACAGTCTGGGGGAGGATTTCTTTACCTTGAGCCGGTTATTTCCGAGATATTCCCCATCCATCTTCTTAATTGCTTTACACACGCTCGCAATATCACAGTACTGCAGGAATGCATACTGAGGAACACCATTCACTTTCTTAATGTCGATATCCTGCAAAAAAAAAACCAAAGCAAAACCAACCGACAGTCAGCAACAGGCCAAAAAGGACATTCAACAGCGTCAATTAGATCTAAGTGGACTTCTTTTTGAGAGAGACACGTGGCACAGCAAGCACTCTTTAATTAATATTTTCTTCAGAGAGAGGATTTAAACAACAGTGGACGGTTAAAAACTTCACTGTTCTGCTCTATCTCACTCGATGGCAAAACCAAATCCTTCCCGACGCAGGGAAAGCTCTTCGTAATGCAGACTTAAACCCAACCCCGCAGAAGTAAAGCCTGACCTGCTCAACAAACAGCAGCTTTAATTTATTAATATTATGTCAAGAAGGAGACAACTCAGAATCAAAGAAATACAGATTAATTTTCCCCTCGCAAAGGCTCAAGAGAAAACAACCTGCTCCGATCCTCATTTCTGAGCCAAGCGGGATTTCTTTTCCAAATAAACATGATCCATCCTGTTCCTAGAAACAGAAAGTGACGCTGGACTCGTCTCCTGAACCATCTTGGCACCGACGTGGCCAAGGCAAAAAGGTCCCCTCAGCTCCTTTCGCCGCTGGTGTTTGATCCCAGGCCACCACGGGCCCCTTCAGAAGTGAGCACAGTCATGAGAAAGCTACAAAAGCCTAATAAAGGCCAATTTTAATCGATTTTTAAAAAGTCAGCAAGCTTGGAGTTGGCATTTGGTTAACATTCAAGCTCAGCACTAGTACTGGGAAATGAACCCAGAGGCTCGGAACAAACTCCTGATATTATGATTCATTCCCATCTGAAAATAGAAGGTGGAGTATTTGGTTTTATTTGTTTAAACAGCCCAAGCTTCCTTTGTGAGCTACACGCCAGGCTCAAGGATTTAAGCACAAACGTTCCAACATCCAGGACAGACTAATTTCATGGTTAATAAATTTAGGGACAAGGCAGCGGTTTGATACGGTCTCGCCCAAGAGCTCTTTATCTGGGAAAACAGAAATAAACAGGGAGATTTACACAACTATTGGAATTCTATAGCCCTGGCCTAATGATTTAAGTGGAACACTAATGGAGGGCTGCATTTCCAAGAGTCTGAAGTAGCACGATTGCAACCATGGCAAATTGTACTTGACCACTCACCCTGGGCAAGCAATTCCTTCTGACAGGCAAATAAAATATCATTACTTTGCTCATTATCCACCGGAAAGGTTATAAAACCGGTCCCTTTTTGCACCTGAGCTTGTAAGTTTTCACGGAAATTGTGCAAGGCGGCACTGCCGCCCAATTCTGACCCATTAATAATGTCGACAGGTCGGCACTATTTCCCAGAAAAACCAATTTACAGGACAGGGCACTACTTGTGATAAGCATCTTTATCGGGAGAGCTCTGCCGGTGTAACATTAGAAAAAGGTTTAAGCCACCGTGCAAATTCATAAATCAGTGTTGACATCGAGGACAGAGCGGAGGCTGGATGCACAGGAGCTGCCAGACAACATAAAATGCACCTTTTTTATTTGGCCACATCATATAGGGAAGCACAATCCCCCCTCCCCCCCTTTCTTTTTTGGGGAGGGGAAGTACACACGGGGTTCCTGGTGTGTGTGACCGATACCTCAGCGGTTACAGAAATATTTCAGAGCAGAATGAATAAGGCACAGCGCGTTCATAAGCAGCCGCAGCTGCCAGAATACTGTACAGCAAACAGATAAAACAAATGATCAGGGCTGAAATTTAAACTGAATTAATTAAACTGACCATGGAGAGTTCCTTTACTTTTCTGGAAAATTTCTCTTAAATTAAATACTGATACGATTTGATGGAAAGCAGCATGAGGAGAGGGGTCCGACTGCTGCTCTGTCTCTCGCTCAGATACAACCGCTCAGCCAAAAACCCAAATCCCACGTGTGTTGTCACCAATCCTTGTGCCCCGTGTCCCCTCCTGCCCCCATTGCCAGGGCACAGATGGTGACAGCCGACGGCTACTTGCACGCGCAGCGACTAAACCCCTCGTTTCAGAAAGCGACAGGGAAGTGAGACTTCAGAGTTGTACTGATTCAACATGAAAATAACACCAAGCGGATTTACACCCCAATTACCTAATTAGGCTTTTCTGCAAACACCCTGAGCCAGCAGAAGCTGCATTTCTGGTAAATGCTCCTACGACTGTTTCTACCGCTAAGTTATCCCCTCGATACACACGCGCTAAGATCTAAATGCAAAGAAAAGCTTTCAGGTACATTCTAGCAAGATGAATGACTCAAGATTATTACAGAAAGACTGAATTATCTGTCGCTGACGCTGTGATTTCTCACCACCCGTAGCATTTTACAGGTCTGTACAGAAAGAACAGGCAACGACACCCTACATAGGACGGAGAATTGACGTACCACTATCCCACCAAAGCGCTGGAAGATGTTGCGAAGGTCATGGTAGGTGGTTGTTTTCTCCAGGTTGCCGATGAAGAGAGTTCTTGTAGCTTTTGGGTGAAACTCATCTATCCTTTCATCCAAAGGACGAAATTCATTCTCGCTTTCTGTTTCTAAAAGCAAAAGAGAGTCAGAAATTTGTGATGCTGGGAGGTGTTTTTCATGTGGGTTCGGTTCACGTCGATTTGTTTGTTCAAGGCCACTTCCTGAGGAGCAGATACGATCTGAACGAGAGTAACCAGTGTCTCTGACAAAAATACACAGCACAACTACACTTGGGAACTGTGTTATTTACACGGCATTTGAGATCTCTGCATCACACCCCTGGGCGAGCGCTGAGGAATTTGAGCATCCTCAGATGAGAGGGAGCTGCATTCTCCAACTGCTTCTCTAGAAATTTTTATTTTAACCAATATTAACGCCTGCCATGAATTTAAATAAGGCTTCGCTGTACTTGGTGGTGGGGACATCACATGGAAGAAGTTTTCACAAATCCATTTTTAAACGAGCAGCTGGAGGACAGACGGCCAACCACGTGCTCGATGCTACGGTTTTCACTGGTTGGTCACAATCAGGCTGTGCTGTCTTAGCCTCAAAAACGCAGCCGTCGTTAGCTGCTTTAATTAAAAGCAGAAAACCCAAGCCTGTGAGGACTCAGTGCTTTGCTTGCACCACCCACTGGTTTCTGCTCTGTCCAGACCTGGAAGATCATTTCTTCCAGCAGATCCCACTGTTTGAGAGGATGGCAGGTTTCCTCCTCTGAGGTTCCAGACTGGAACTCTCACCCTGTTTGACCTAAGAGCATCCACTCTTTTTGCTCTGGAATTTATTCTGGTGGATTTCCCAGTTGCTTTAAATTATGTTTCTGCAGAAAAGCAGTTTTAACGTTTCCTACTCTTACGCTGCCTCTTCACAACAGCCCCCGAATATGCCCAGAAGGGTCAGGTGTTCAGTTCACAAAGGGCTTGGAACCTACCTGGTCCTATCCAGGCGGTGACTTCTATCTGCATGCCGAAGAAAAGTTTGCCTTTTGAGGCGTTTAGTGCTTTTTCCTGGTCCTCCTGCTGTCGGAAGAACACCAGTCCATACCGTTCCTCAGAAGCCCCGTGAATCTGCACCGATGTCACCTTTCCGTACTTCTTGAATTCGTGGAAAAGTCCATCTTTAAGGCTTGTATCTAAACCAACAGATAAACATTAGTATTATAAAAACATTATTTTTTACCAATTTAACAGCACCATAAAAGACATGAAGAAATCTGATCTTCCTTCTGAAATGTGACTTCGCCCAGTTTAACCCGAATCTCAGTGTTCCCAGAAGTGCCTTTTTAATTTTGGGTGTTAATTTTGCCAATGTCAAAACCTTCTGGCTGATCTCTTCGATTTTTAAACCCAAGAAGCTACACACACAAGGTTTCACGTCGCTAAAGCTGGCATCATGTAGTTATTAATTCTAAGAGACATTCAGTGCAAGATGAAGAAGAAATAAAGTGTTACTTCATTTATAATCCCACATGGATACTGCGTAGAGCAGTTTTCCAGGGCTGGGATGAGGCACCTGGAGTGGAGATTGAATTTATACAGCCTTCAGTCCAGCCCAATTCAGAAAGGCAACGAGGCAGATTCAGCAGATATTGCAAAATCTGACTCACAACCACACAATCTGCCTGGGATCTGGGGGCATTTACCTCGGCGATGCGTCACTTCAAGGAGTATAACAGAAATAAAATCAACATTGTGAGGTACACAGCTCACAAAGGCCATACACATCATTTTAATTCAGCCAGTGCCTTTGTATCCATGAATTATGTTACAACTGCTTTATAAATGATCCCATGCTGTTTTTTTTCCGTGGGATCTCTCCCACAATCAGCACAGGGAACAGAGAGCCATCATGTGCACCTCTCAGCGAGGGGTTTCTTGCATTATTTACCACGCAACATTCAGTGCCACTGCGAATCTGCTCATGGGTGTTTTAACGTGCAACAAAACCCCCCCTCGTTTTTGTATTAAAAAAGAAACTGGAGCAGGGCGAGAATATTTGGTCCAAGTTTTTAGTGAAAAAACTGCGATGCTTCAGGTTCTTCCCCAGGGAAATCCACGTTGCTGTTTCAAAGCACCAGCTCCAGTGGCTGGAAGTGCTCGAGCCCAGGACTTGAGCTCAGGACCTGCAGGATTTCTCACCGACGGGCACTAATGACACAATTTTCCCACCGTCACGCAAAAACCAAGGCAGAAACAGAGAGAAAAGTCCCCATCCTCGGAGGCAGCACACAGCTGCCACCTCAAAGCCATAATAAAGCTTATTTAACCAGTCCCCGACCTGTTTCCTAGCCCTTTTTTTCCCCCCCCTATTTCACTTCCCTGGGGTGAAGGTACCTGTTGAGCGCACTGGAAGATTTTGAACCTTGATCCCAAAACTTTTCCGAGGTTCATCCTTCTCCAGAGATGGGAGCAGCTGGGACGCGGGCGCGGGGACGGCCGTCGACTGCACGGACCGCGCTGGGGACTCGTCGCTGGAGCTGCTGCTGGAGTCACTGCTGTCAACGGCAGGAAGGAAACCACCGGTGAGCACAGGGAGATGGCAAAGAGACCAGAGGAAAGGGGTATTTTATTTAAAAAGCAAAACGACAAAGAGTTTTTTCCTCGTCTACAGGCCTTCCTCCCTCCTTTGCCTGATGCAGAAAATCCAGCGTCGGTAGCACAGCCCAGTTACACCCAGGAATTTAGAGTCATTCTAGAAATATTCTTCCTACAAAGCCCTCGGAGGAGACAGGCAGGGAAAGGGAATAGGGGTAAAATGTCAGAGAGATCCTGTTACGCTCCGTGACAATGGCAGAGATTTAATTAAGTGTAATACAATGTTGTATCGGCTTAGGAGCTGTGTGGGAAGACTGGAGAAACACAGAGAGGGTACACAGGTTTGCCAGAGCCTGAAAATCCCTCCCAGAGCTCTCACGTAGGGAAAAGAAATATTATCATGCTCTCAGGCGCCGCTGTCAATCCGAGAGTCGACCCTAGAGCTCTCCTCATTGCCTCTTGCGTATCTTTTTAAAATAATATCCGTACCTCTGAGGATACAAAAACCTCGCGTGAGAAAATCACGGCAAGTTTATTTTTCATCCACCCGAGCAGATGCGTACGGACCAGCAACGCTATTCGCAAGGCTCAGCCCCAACGGGCAACCTCAGGGTAGCAAGAATTCAGACCCAAGAACATCTTTTTACAAACAATAATTGCGGCAGAACAGGATTTGCATATTAGATCATCCGGGGAGTCAATGTAGTCCACCGACTCTTGACGGTGCAGATCGTTAGACGCTTCGCAGGAGAGTAAGAAATACAGAGAATAATGTTATTAAAGCTTGCCCAGTGGGGACACGTCATCTTTTTTCAGTGGCTGATTTCTTCCCCGAGGCACGAGGGCTTATAACATCGCTAAAAATAATTTTGTCTGACATAACCCTGGAGACTCTCTTTCTCCATTACACGAGCAGCCTTCGAAAAAATTCCGCTGGAATTTTAACTGGGAGGCAGGAGTAGGAGGGGGGGAGATCACTGCCACGTACAAAAATAACCCCGTCAGTTTTAAATTCGCTGCTTTCGATTTGATTTCTACATTCTCTCTACATCGCATCAGAAAAACAATTAAGCAAGTTTATCTTTTTCTTATCTTAAATTATTTCATAGGCTTCTTATATTCCCTCTTTACATTAAACCATTGAACTTTTTCAAGTCTTTTCTCAGGGAAACCATGTCAGGCTTCTAAGCATTTTCATGATTTGATTTTGTGACCTCTTTTCCCACACTCCTTTTCTGCGGGTGTACAGTTTATACAGCGCCAGGGTAACGGCGACAAGAGTCATTTTTCTTAAAACATTCCAGAAAACTGGTTTTTCTTTCTGAATATCTTGGTGGAACGAGAGCTGCGGCACATTACTGAAAGCCCTTGGGCTCTGTCCCCATTATATTTGGAGGCGCGGAAGAGAAGGCAATCTCTGTCCCTAAATGCTTACAAACAATCGAAGGGGGATATAAAAACACACCAGCCCAAAGCAAACCAAAACAAATAAGGTCAAAAATGCAGAAGTAATAATAAACATGAGAAACTCTCCTCCCAGCCTCACCCTCTCATTCCGACCCTCCCATCCAGTTGATATTGAGCCTTTCCCACACACTCTCCTCCTCCTCATTAATGAACTATTTAATTGCTAAAGGTGAAGGATGCTGCAATTCACTCTTTATCTTTTGCCCCTTTAGCCCATTCCCTCCACCTCCTACCGTTCTGCCAACCCTGGATCACCCCAGTCCTCATTAAATTGAAGTTCTTTTCGACAGAATTTTGGGAGAAAAGGAGGAGAAACCTGGCTCTGCATAACCAGGCCTTCAGTAGTCTCATCAGCGATCGCCTGCTGCTATGAAATAAACTGTCAAAAGACCAGGGAAACTTCTTTTAAGAGACCAATATAGTCAGAGAACGTGTGTGGGGAGAATATGAAAATAATTCCCAACCTGAGAGCAGCACCGCGTGGTCTCCCCTTCCCCCAGGGCAGGCTAAAATAAGATTTTTAGGGCTGCATCAAGTCTCTGCCCCAGACACTTTTTTACTTTCCCTTCTCACGCCTTGATGCTCGGTGTGACGATCAACTGCGCACTTCCTAAAGCATTTTAAATATTCTGCTTTGCTGAGACTGCACCTTTTAAGCAAGAGGCAGCACTGAATTTCTATTTAAGCAGTGCTTTAGTTATTTTTAGTGTGGGTTGGTTTGGGGTTTTTTTTAATGAGGACGTTTAAAATATGGTACATACTGTTAAAAACACAGCATTCCACTGGGAAAAATAGATAATCTCCGGGTAACACCGTAAGACATCCAAGTGCTGAAACAGCAGCCTAACGGGGTGATAAATTCTACAGGAGTTTGAATTCCACGTGGCTTTGGGAAAGGAGGATCATGCTGCTGAGTTCCACTTCCCCAGGGAGTTTTCAGGGATACACGTCCCCAAGGAATTCAAGACTTTCTGAGACATTCCAGAAAAAAAATATCATTATTTCCTGACTCTCTTTTTAGGAAGGAAAAAAAAAAAACCAAACATAAAGGCAATGAGAACAATTCCCCTTTCTTTAGGGAAAGCCTCATGGCTTTTCCAATTGAAGAAACGTGGATATAATAATTCAAAAGTAAGTCAAAGGTTTTATGTTCTGTGAATAGGAGAATGATGGAAGAGTTAATTATAGCTGCTGTGTCATCCCATTATAGCACAGAGCAGAATCAAAATAAAGCATCTGACAGTGAATTATATGTAGTCTCAAGCAGAAAAACAGAACTCCTTTTCAACTACCCCAGCTTTAAAAATATACAAAACTAAAGCACGTAAGCGGCACGGGGAGACGTTCCCAGAATATTATAATGAGAATATGGCTGCTTTTTTTTTTTTTTCTCCCCTGTGAGTAATTCTGAGAACTGTCCTCTGCCAACTCGCAGAAAAGAAGTTATTAAAAATTCTTCCAGCAAAATTCATTTTAGAAGAACAAGCTGGGGAAAGCTGAACACGGGAATAAAACAGATAGGTTAAAACATCAGCTCTGATAACCTTGAAAGTGTTTCGAGTAATCAATAGGTCTTGGGGCAGGCCGAAAACGGCGTGAAGAAAACGGCTTTATAACTTCATTTTGCGCTTCCTCTGACAGTATTAGACCCGGGGTGGTTTTTTTCCGGCAGCAGAGCGTGCTCTGGCACACGGCCTTTTCCCAACACGGGAAAACCTGCTCTTCAACATCCCAGTGAAGTCGGCGGAGCGGGATGCCAGCGCACAGCGAACTCGAGCTCCTGGGCTGTCACAACACACGCCTTCCACGGAGAGGGAGCCCGCCCTGGGAATTGGCTTTTTGAAACATTTTACAGCTTCAGTTGCCTCTTCGATGGTTTGCAGACTATTTTTCTGGTGACGTAGCCTCATTTATGAAGAACCTGAGCAATTAGCAGGGATGTTCTTTTGTCCGGCCCAGAGAGCTTCTGAAATTAGTTTCACTCCAGCTTTTATCCCGGCATCACAGCGACGTAAAAGAGAGACTTTTGGTTTTACTGGCGGCAAAATCAGATGGAAAACCTGAGCTATAAAGGAGATTGTTCTTACTTTAACAAGGAGGTGGACATGAAATCCTTGTCTTACACATTCACTGGACTAAAAGAGTACTTTATGAGCCCTTTTAAAATACTAATCTCCCTTCCATAATTGCCTACAGTGTTTTACAAGTACCTAGGACACGTGTGTTCTGACTCACAATATTAATCTGTGCATCTTTTTCTATTAATCCAGATAAAAATCTATTAATAATCCAGCCCTGAAGTTTTACCCGTATGGATAGAGTCCCAAAGACTCAAACGTGTGAGAATTTAGCAACTGGGTTCAGGCCACAAAAACGAGCCTAGAATTTTCCTTTTCTCACTTTTAAGCGCAAATTCCGTACGACCAGTCCTCATTCCCCCCAAAATCTCTCATTTTCAAGTAATTGCTTTTCGCAGCTCTAGTAATGAATGATGAAGTTATGCTCCGGTGATGGATGAAAAATGAAAGCGGTTGAGCGAAGAATACAAAGTGAGCCCTTCTCTTTGTTCCCCAACAGAAAAAAAAAAAAAGAAAGAAAGAAAATGGAGATAAAAGGGAGACTCCAACCCAGTCGATGGAAGAGGACACACGCTGCTTCCCGTCAACTGGATCAAGGGATCTCACCATCTCCTCTACCCCTTTCTGGAAGTTTAAAATGTGGGACAATCGTCATTTCTGGGGGTGGACTGGGGAAGGGTGAGTCAGCAGCAGGGCTGGCGACCGCCCTCCTCACGGCCAGCAGGAAACGCCGCCGCCTCGGTGGAAAATAAAGCAGAAAAAAGCGTTAACACGCGCTTGCGGGCGACAGCAAAATTCAGGTTTAAAAACAAAACAAAACCAGAAACAACCCCCCGATCGCCAGAGCAAGTGAAGGAACAAGCTGCCTAAAATGAACTGAAACCCTTTTCAATTTTCAAGAGAACACATGCCCAAAAAGGAGAAAAAAATGTAAAAATGAGATTATTTTTTTTTAATAGCTGCCTTCAAAAAATGTTTAACCAGAACTGGCAAATGATCCAGGATTCTTTACCCAGAAGTATGCGGAGAGATTACTTTTTCTTCCTGCCAAAATTAACTGAAATCAGGAACCCTGCCTAGATCAGCCGTGATTCAATACCCTGTTCAAAATAATCTCCGAGCGCAGAATTATCTCCCAGAAAGATCTGTTGAGGACAATAACACGGGACAGCCTCCCTCCGCACGAGTCCCCGCTGACGGCAGGTTGTTCTCACGGCCGATGGCAGCGGCAGATTCCCAAGCCGGGTCAGGAAATCCAAAGTTAATGTACAGTCGGAAGCAACGGGAACCCTTTTTTTTTCTGGTCCCTCCCTTTCCAGATCCGAGTGAAATCACCGTGGATGATCTCTACACAAAAAACACCGTCAGCTCCGTCCAGAGACACGAATCCTTGTGATATTTTATATATCAGAAAGAAACTGCCAGTTAGATTTCTTGGATCTGGGAAAACGGCCCCGGAAAATTGGTCAAAGTATTCTGAATGCACCAATGTGGGGTTTTTTTTAAAAAAAAAAGAATTAAAAAAACTTATTATTGCTAGCCAACAACCAGCAAAAATATGATGCTAACTGCTTAGAAAAAGAAAACTTTAAAAAATGTACCACATTGCATTCTAGCTATAGATTAAAGGTTCTTTGCCCATGACTTCTCTTCTGGATAAAAAATGATATATTGAAATAATATATGCACAGGTTTATTACAGGCTGCTATTTCTGTCCCGCTATTAAGTACTACATGAACCTAAAAAGGTATTTAACCAGAATTTCCTCCGTACAATACGCATGTGCAAGTCCAAAAACGCACATCAAATTACACGGAGTGTAATAAGAAGAGCGAGTAAATCATTCCCACAAAACCCAGACACCACCAGGTCACTCCAACAATCCATCCAGCTCTTCTGCCGCGCTCGAGGAGGAATAACCACAACGAAAATTCGAGGTCTGGGCCGAGCGTTGGCAGCATCTCTTTGTCCGAGCCGGATTCCAACCTCAATTTCTGACCTAAATACGCAGGTAGTTGTTTTGTACACGTGGTGTGTCCCACATAACACCAGTCAGCACCAGCGTAAGGGAAAAAAAAACCCCCCACATTTCTCACATCTGCGGAAATAAATACAGGTTGGGGTTTTTTTTCCTAGTTAAAAGGAGTTGTTGAACCTGAAGTGAAAGGTATCAGCAAAGCCAGGCAAAGATGTAAAGTTTGTTTGGATGAAGAGGTAAGAAGTCGTTACCATATTTTGCAGACTACGGGCGAGAAGCTGACGGGGTGCAGCCCACACACACACACACACCCCCCAGAGAGCTGGAACCCGGCTCTTCCATCTCATAACAACGATTTACATTTTAAATATATAAGCAGACTCGGCGTGAGGGGGTGGAGAAAGCTGGGGAGCTCCACTTCATGTTCCGCTCTCGGTGTAATTACCCCCGTGCCCATCACCCCGGCCTCCAGCACCGTGGTGCAGAGCAAGGCCGGGATGCGACCGCGCGACGTTTTTGGCACCTTTTCAAGCCGCCGAGAACTCGCCACCCAAGGAACTTTGGTTTGTGCATGTCACACACGCAGCCTCCGAAGTGTTTAACAACACACAGCGATGATAAAACAATCCACCCAGGGATGGGGGTGGGGGGGAAAAGACCTACTGAATGTAAGAGTAAAATAATCACAAAAAGCACAGAGTGAATGAAAAAAAAAAAAGCATTTACTGCTCTGAATGAAGATTATTAAACACTGCGAAGAAGTGGAATTAGGACATCCTCTTTCCCTCAACTTTTTCTGTCTTACCACGCCCAGAAAGGCGATTTAAGAAATCTCCTGCTGGGCTGGAATCCTAAATCGAAAGAAATGAAATTAAATACTGTTTAAAGGCCATGGGAAAGTAGCACAACCATGACAACTCGCCGTCGTTCACTGCCCAAATAACACTTCGCAGCATTTTGTTCAGTCTTTGATCAGTAAGTTTTTTCAGACACAGTCTCCAGATAGTATTTACCATATATTTAACCCACGCCAAGTGATTGGCTTATTAATATCACATTTTAATTTCTGGGATAGGCCATATAAATATATTTACTTTAGTCATTTTGTCGTGATGTCTGACACCTGAAATGAATCACGGAAAAGATAAAGATGCTGCTCAGAAGGACGGAGGACTGTTCCCATCCCCAGAACCACCTTCCCCCCGGAGCCACACGCTCGGAGAGTTTCAAGACAGCCGTGGGCTCCTTTTAATTCTTCCCTGCAACTAAATAATTCACTGCTAAAAATATATATGTTTATATTAATCCCCGTCTGGCTGAGGGAGGCTGTGCCCAACCCACAGTCGGTGTTACCACCTCGCTCCTTGACCTACGTCCCTCTGTCCTCAGGCTTGAACTTCATACAGCCAAGAATAAAAACCACTAACCTGGGAAAAAAAATAATAATAATAATAAATGTCTTGGTTACAAACACATCAGCTTATCTACGTAGGAAACAGCTGACTCAGCAACCAACAGCTGGAAAGATGCTACTCAAACCCTCTGCTGCCCGCGCTGGCTCTTCACTCCGGGGATGGGTTTGGTGTTGAATTTGGGAGCAGCTGGAGTTGTCTCCACTACCACCATTGCCTTCGCCAAACTGGGAGATGGATACTCCCGGGGAACGGCGGGATCGCTCAGGCTCCAGAAGGAAACCCCGGGAAGCCGGAGGAAATGCTTTCTCAGCAAACGGCCACGGTGACAGAGCTCGACGCTGGGAAAGATTAAAGTCATCGAGGCCTTGAGGGTGAAGTACAAAGCCAGCTCTTTGGCGCAGCTTTCCCACAATTAAACTTCCACCGATGCAAAGAGGGCAGAAAGAGGGTGGGTGTGAGAACGTGCGAGCCCAAAGAGCCTCTGCTTTTTAACATCACCTTCAGCGAGGGAATCCTTGGGATAAGAACCAGCCCCTCTGCGAAGTCCCGCTGCAGCCACCCCAAACTCCCACCTCTTCCCACCGCGCCGGGATTCAGCCAAATTATTTCAAGATCCGACGGGACGTGCCTGCGGAAGAGCTACCGCTCAAGGCTCCCGGCCCCGAGAAACCTGCCATCGCAGCCCTTTTTAAAAGAAAACAGCAGGACAGAGTTCACCGCTACGGCGGAGGAACGGCTTGTTCGGTCTAGAAGAAAAATTGCTTTCACCCCTTTGGCCAAACTTAGCGTAATGCTGTTAAAGTAAACAGCTTTTGCCCACTATCTGCAGACAATCTAAATTAATATTTTGCAACCGTCACCTCAGACCATATGAAATCTTTTTTTTTTTTTTTTAAAAAAATAAAACACTATCGTTCAAGACTCACGGGAGGTAGGTATGTCTTAACAACCCTGCATTGCAGATGGAAAAAATCAGGTAAGAGGAGGCCAAGGGCTTCGCCCAAGGTCATTCAATGAATCACCGCGGGAGCAGGCGGAGGAACTCGATCTCCTGGCTCCCGGGAGGCCGAATCATTTCAAAATACTGAGAAAGCAACATTTAAAGGGGGTTTCCTAAATAACAGCTGCGCTGCTTTCATGAAGGGATCCACTAAGCATCTGTAAAAAAAGAAACCACCTTACTCCAAGCGCTGTCCATAAGCCAGGGGAGAGAAATGCCACTGAAAAGGCAGCCTCCAAGTATGTTACTACGTGTTTACTTGAGGAGTAAAAAGCTACTTCTTTTGCCTTAAAAGCCCTGTCAAGTAATTTCCTGGGAATAAATACTTCTTAATACAATTTTGAAAGCATTGAAAGTCAATACATTTTGAAAGCATTAACTATATTCACATCATGTTGAGCGCTGGGTATTTTTCAGTAGAAAAGCCTCTTTCATATATACTAAAACCAAAAAAAAGCACCAGATCTGATTCATCCCCAGGTTATTTCAGCCTTGCAAAGGTTTAAACGCTTTTTTAAAAGCTGCTGGTAGATCACGGCAAACATAAAATTAATTCCATTTTTGTCTTTTAGAAAAGCATCACAATTTGCCTTAAAAAAAAGGCACTTTTTTTAACCCTGGCACTATTTTTACGCCCGACATGTCATTTTTTTGGCCCCACTCCTTACCTGCTGCCCCTCACCGTGCCCTCTTGCCCTGCCAAAAGGGGGGCGAGATCATCACCTCCCTCGCCAAGATGCTGGGTTTTAGCGTTAGACAAAATGCCGAAATTCCCGCTAGGGAGCCGTTTTGAAACGGTGCATCCTTTCTTATAAACAAAGGGAATTGTTCTGGGGCTGGGAGTCGCGGTGCGAGGCCTGCCAAGACACACAGCTGATAAACAATGCCTCTGAAGTGAAACTGGGAACAGGCGAAGCTTAATATAGAAATTCCATTTAGGGCAGATAACGCTGGGGAAGTTTTGGTACTTCTAAAAATGGTCACTATTGTCCAAAGAGCAAAATCTCAAAGAAAACGGGCAAAGCCAGCCTAGTTCTCCATCAGAAATACATTGATCTATTAAGCTTGGTTTTCAAAGAGAATTTCCATCTTCTACAGCCAGTCCAGCTCCGGAGTCCTCAGCACAGGAAGGACATGGAGCTGTTGGAATGGCTCCAGAGGAGGCCACAGAGATGCTGGGAGGGCTGGAGCCCCTCTGCTGGGAGGGGGGGCTGAGAGAGTTGGGGGGGT
>JAOXJK010000008.1:7770903-7789461 GCA_025774025.1 Xenus cinereus
CCTCTGTGCACACACCCCGTAGCGCTACAATCCCCAGCTTCTGCCGCCTTCATCACCCCCCACAGGCACCCTCCTGAGGCCGGGAGACCCTCCCCGGAGCCCTCTCACTTGCCCCCAAAGCCCTCCCCGGAGGCACTTTAAGGCCCCAACCCCCTCCCAAGCCCCCTCCCGAGGCCGGGAGACCTTCTCCGGAGGCACTTTACCGCCCTGACCCCCTCCCTTTCCAAGCCGCCCCCGGCCCCTTTCCTCACCGAGCAGCAACAGCTTCACTTCCTTGGCCGCCTTCTCGCCGTCCTCCCGCAGGTTGCGGTCGATCATCTTACTCCGCTCCACCGCCGCCTTGTCCTCGGCGCTCAGCGTACAACCCATGGCGGCGGCGGGGCAGGCGGCCCAGCCGCCGGGAACCGGAGCGGGGAAGGGGGATTTTGGGGAGGGAAATGGGAAAGGACAGAAACAAAATCTTCCACCGGTATCTGAAACGCATGAGAAAATAGTTAGGGAACGTGATGCAAATGGAAACCAGCTGCACTAATGGTGGTTCCTGCTGGATCTTTGCGTTACAGGAGCTACAATGGGACCAGGGGAGGATGAGGGCCCCTTTATGGGGACACCAACCACCAGAACGGTTGGTGTCAGTGTACTTAATCAGGGATCCCCTCTGTGCTTCAATTTAATTGCTCTGTGCCTCAGTTTCCCCACTTCACACTTACCTCCCAGAGATACTGTGATGTTTGACCCATTAATGTTTGCAAAGCCAGGGGTCTGATTAAAGGGAAAAACTTGTTCTCTGATCCTAAAATCCCCAGCTCCACCTATACTCCCGGGGCAGCGAGAGGCTCCTGTTGAAATGACGAGCAGTGAAATAGTTACTGAAGTTGAATTCCTCCACGTTGGAGGAACACTGACAATGCCTGGAGCAAAATCCTCCACCGTCCTGGTCCCTGAATGGGGGACACCTTTTCTACACCAGCACCAAACCCCTCTGTGTGCAGGAAAACTGAGACACAGATCACAGCCGCTGCCTGGACACATGGAACAGTGTGTGACAATGCCAAAACCAAAAATCTAGCTCCAAAATCTCCCGGATCTCTACTGCAAACCCTTCTTCTCTCAAGCATTAAGCTACCATCCACCAGACGAGCTGGCGGAGTGTGGCCAAACCCAAGTGACACCCCTTGCCCAGTCAGTAGGGATAGTCAGGACTTGTGCTGGCACCAAGACAGGGTCTGCTGAGCGAGGAACAGAAATCCAAAAGGGTGCAGGACACACTGAAACAGCTGCTTATGCCAGACCTCTGGGGACAGAGGAGCTTCCTCCTGTGACTTTCATTGCTACGTTCCTCATGCTGTCTCCAACTTACCTGGGACGCTGGAGGTTTGGCATAAGCCAGTGCCTGAAAGCAAACCCTTTCACACTTACAGCACGAGCACAGATGTCGTAGATGAGCCCCAAACAGTGCTGTGCTTCAAAGTCCTTGACTAAAACGATGCTAATTCCCATCCCGGGCTGCTCCTTCTCAGCATTTTTAATGTCTGCGGTTTCTATCTTGCACATAAAAGGCAACCCGCAGACCCTTGTCTCAGAGTGACCCCATCTGAATCCACTGCATCCAATTAACGGCACACATCACCCCCACCTACTCCAGAATCCCCTCATCTCGTTCTGTTCAAACTGACATCAATAAAAGGAACAGGACCAATGTATTTGGGATTAGGAACAGCAGCAGCAGAGCTGTTGCTTCACGTGAACATGTTTCATGCAGCTTAAGAGCTCCCCACTCCAGCCCAAAGCAGGCTATAGGGGTAGGCAAAAGGCTCGTGTCTTCTCAGTTCACCGGGAACAACCCCAGCCCTGATAGAGGTAAGGGGGTGAGTACGACACCTTATCAAGCTGCTCAAGTCAAAAAACACAGGGGTAAAACCAGCACCTCTGAGACCACCTTCCTTCAGACTGCAGACATGGAGAAAAGACTCTGGAAACTACTCCCCACCACTTCCAGTGTCTGTGGGGCTCCGGACTACAAAATAAGCAGTTCAAAAAGGTCCTCTGCCGCCCTGAGTACCTGCTCTGAAATGGAAGCCATGTTCAGATAGACATGATTTTCACTCCGTGGGGAGATTTCTCCAGTTTTCGCTAAAACACACCCTCCCAGGGTGGAAACATGGCCTGTGGTGACTAAAAGGGAAAGTCCATCTCTCCTGGTCCAAGGCAAAGGGGATGTCCACAGCTTAAATTCCAGCACCTCCCAGGGCAAGTCAGGAGAAACAGCCTAACCACTGGGTTTCTCGCTTTGCTCTCTTCCAGCCCATCATTTGCTACCTCATTTGGCGTGTGGCCCGGTCCAGCAGCTCAGCTGGAGGTGATGTGGGAGCCCTGACTGCACCCATCCCCCAAAAACCACTGACCTTCACTGGAGGGAGCGATGGCGCTGTCGTCCCACTCCAGGTTGGTGGAGGTGACCGAGTTGAAGGAGTTGAGGGACAGACTGTCCGAGCCGTGCAGGGAGCTGGGCAGGCGGTCCTCAAAGTCTAGCAGGTACTGAGGTTTGTAGTAATCGGGCATGTAGGGGGCCAGATCCAGGTAAGGAGCGTCCTGCAGAGAGGAAAGCGTGGGGTGAATCAGGCTCTGAGTCACCACACACAGTTATTTGCACAGTCCAAACGATGGGGCTGTCCTTCAACGTCCTCCCACTGTCCATTTCTGCACCTTTCAGGGGAAATCTGACAGCTCCACCATGACACAGAGGTTTAGCCAGTGGCTTTGTGTTTACCTGGAGGGATGCCAGCATTTTGTATTGCGCTTACAGAGCTCAACTCCTTCATCCCTATCAATCTGCCCCACAGCTGGTGTCCCCCCAACTGCCTTGATCCTCTTCTGAACAGCAGCAGGGGAGTAAATCCCATTGCTGGGTCTCCAAAAGATCCCAGCCTAAAGCCTTTCCTAAAAGCAGCAGCTTCAGGTTTTCAGCTGAAGACCAACGAGAAGGTACAGCCTGGACCAAGCGGCGGGACCTCTGACACCCAGGACCTTCCCTGCTCCAAGAGAAACAGATAAAACACTCACCAGATCCAAGTCGAAGCGGATGAACTCCAGCCCGGACACCAGCGTTAAGAACAAGGTCAGATGATCGTGACTGCAAACCAGGGCGTTCCTGCAGCGCGGATAAAACAGCAGAGCTTTAGAGATGTGGGAAAGAGAAGAAAGAGCTACAAGCACCCTTCTGGTTTTTTGGTGGCCTGTCTCTGAGCTGCCACATAAAAGCCTCAGAGCTGTCACCCTGCTGTTTTCTTCTTCTTAAGAGCAATAGCAGAGCTTAAGGGCAGATATAGGTGGCTCAGAGCACTATGTGCTGCCCCCAAAGCAAGCTACAGCCAGATTTCCAGGTGTCTACCAGAGCTGGGTCCCCGGACAAGAGCTCAGCAGCTTCTTGGAGAACATGGAAGAATATAAAGGCCGCATCTGGGACTGGGAGTAACAGCAGTTAACTGTAAGAGGTGCATAAAAGCCCTCTTCTATAGGCCAGCGTGTCCACATACGGGACCTTTAAATTAATCACGCAAAACCCACAAGGAAAGGTCAGATCCTGATCAACTGCTTGTTCCCCTCTGGCAAATTAGGGCCTGCTTCTGACAGGAACGGATGCCAACCAGTGCCCAAATGAGAACGAGCTGGGATACTCACTTGACGTAGTACTTGTGCAACAGGCTTAGGTTCTCCTGGAACAGCCTCAAGTAACTCTCCAAGGAGTTTTCGTTGAGGGCGAGGTACAGCCATGCCCGGCCTGAAAATTAAGCAGCAGAGAGATTTACCTGCGGGGAAACACCAGAGAAGCGAAGCAAACCTGGAAATAATCACGAATCGGTTAAAACATGTCAGATTGTTCGTTCTCATTTGTATCATTTCAGGGGAAGAACTGACCCTTGGGGAAATCTGTGGGGGAAAATGCCAGAGGGAGACGATGGGGCGGATTCGTGATTCGAAGTGGGAATAAGAGACTGTGTGGTAGCCAGTTGAGAAACAGACACACAACTGTGTCTCTCCGGCGAGATGGGAGCCCTGTGGCATTCCCAGCAGGGATCGGGAGACAGGAGAGACGGAGGGAGAATCGCTCTGAATCAGCGCAGGCGCAATTTGAGGTATTACACAAATTGTGGTGCAGAGAGAGGTGACGGTGGGGTCTGCGCTCAGCTCCGCTCTCACCGGTACAGGGCTTGGGAGATGAGGGGTGGTGGGATAATCAGGCAGAGAGGAGGCCTCTGGGCAGTCACTGTCCTGCGTCAAAAACGGTCTTGATGGTCCCAAACATCCGCTACAGACAACTTGCAGCATCGGGCAAACGACAGCTACAGTGAGACGATACACAGGATGGGGCTGACCTGCTGGAGAGCAGCTCTGCAGAGAGAGACCTGGGAGTCCTGGTGGACAACAGGTTGCCCACGAGCCAGCAATGTGCCCTCATGGCCAAGAAGGCCAATGGTCTCCTGGGGTGCATCAAGAAGAACGCGGCCATCAGGCAGAGGGAGGTCATCCTGCCCCTCTGCTCTGCCCTGGGGAGGCCCCATCTGGAGCACTGGGTCCAGTTCTGGGCTCCCCAGTTCCAGAAGGACGGGGAACTGCTGGAGAGGGGACAGCAGAGGGTGTGAAGATAATGAGGGACTGGAGCACCTCTCTGCTGAGGAAAGGCTGAGGGACCTGGGGCTGTTTGGCCTGGAGAAGAGCGGACTGAGAGGGAAGTTCATCGATGCCGAGCAATAGCTAAAAGACAGGTGTCAGGAGGATGGGGCCAGTTGTTTTTTTTCAGTGGTGCCCGGGGACAGGACAAGGGGCAACAGACACAAGCTGGAACATGGGAAGTTCTGCCTAAACATGAGGAGGAACTTCCTTCCTGTGTGGGTGGCAGAGCCCTGGAAGGGACTGCCCAGAGAGGTGCTGGAGTCTCCTTTTCTGGAGGCATTCAAACCCCACCTGGACACGTTCCTGTGGGACCTGCTCTGGGTGGACCTGCTCTGTCCGGGGGTTGGACTGGGTGACCTCCAGAGGTCCCTTCCAACCCCATATCGTTCTGTGAATCTGTTCTGGGGTGAGAGGTGATGCCTCCCATCTGCCAGAAACCCTTCCCGGAGCAGAACCCAGCAGATGGCTTTGGTTTCAGGGCAGCAGAAGCAGGGCAACACCCCATCCTGAGACACGGTGCAATTATTTCTAGAGCCATTACAGCAGGACTCCCACCTCCTTGGCCTGAGCAAAACAAGCCACCCTCAGCGAGGAGTTGCCCGCTGGCTCCCTCAGCCTGTCTGAAGCCCCAACCTTTGGCCACGTGGCCGGCAACAACCTGCCTGGGCCTCCTGCCAGCTGTCCCCAAACGGAGGTTTGCCCTCAGAGAGCCAGGGCAGCGCCTGCCAATACTCACTGCGTCCCAAGTTGGTGGCCACGTGTTGAAGCACCTCTATCTGTTTGATGGCTTCCCGGCGGGTGAAGTGAACCACCAGCACCCAGTAGCCCGAGGAAAGATCTTGCAGGCTGGAAGAAGAAAGAAGTCCAGAGAAAGGTTAAGAATGAGCATTGTTATCTCCATCCCAATTACTGCCTAAATGGCTTCGCCGAGGCT
Source organism: Xenus cinereus (assembly GCA_025774025.1). NCBI lineage: Eukaryota > Metazoa > Chordata > Aves > Charadriiformes > Scolopacidae > Xenus > Xenus cinereus. The sequence goes on from JAOXJK010000008.1 coordinate 7,776,512, forward strand.
ACATCAAAGCAGGGTGAAAAGCACCCCAGCGGCCCAGGGGCAGGCTCCACGCTTACCCATAGAGCAGAGCGTGGTCCAGATGTTCACAGAGGCGCTGCAGAACCTTGTCATGGTTTCTGATGGCCGGCGTCTCGTCTTCACAGGCGGCAAAGTAGCTCTGCAGCTGCAAAAAGAAGAGGTAGGATAGCTGAAACGCCCTTCTACAGCGCACTGAGGCAGACGGAGATACCAAGACACTCACAGCCAGCATTAAATAGCTTTTTTTAATCTCTCGGATTGCTAAGCCTCGATGCAGGTTACTTACGGGGTGTAGCAATTGGTTTTAAGAGTACCCTAAAGGCAATAACTCATAGGGAGAACCTCACCTACAGAGATTCGTGCGCTTTACAGAGACACGCCAGCAGCGTGGCTGCGGCTGCAGAACCAACTTCCCTCTTCGCTGAGCAGGCGGGCTGGGCTGCACGGCCTCCTCCTCCTCCTCCTCCTTTACAGCCAGCACTGCAGCGGGGTTTTGGTGGCTCCCCTGCAGCGGTGCAGCCATCGCAAAGCAGTTCAGAACAGAAATACATCAGAGCTGTGGGCTCTGTTTCTGGCTCTGCCACGAGGAGTCCCCTCCTCAGTCTCAAAGTCTTGCCCTGGGAAACGCTGGCGGGGGAGAGACGTTGTTTCCAGGTATAAAAGATGCTCTGAGTCCAGGAGCCTCACTCTTGCAGCACCCGGTCTCTGTGCTAAATCTGTGCAAGATCTCAGCGCGGTTTCAGCATCCCAGAAAGAGACAGAGGTTTTTCTTGTTACAGGCAGCTCCCATAACCGCTGCGATGCTGGGTATTGATGCCAGGCAGCTGAGAGCTGCCCCGGACTTTCAAAAAGGGGCTGGCACGGCCGCACGGCAGCGGGGAATCAGAGGGTGTAGAGAGCAGCGCAGATACAGATGGAGGCACGTGCGTACGGGACAAAGGCAGCCCAATTAATCCCGAGTTGTTTGCCCCTGCTGGGGTGAGGCTACATCACTACGACGCACCACGTCACAGAGTTGCCGCTCTCTCAAAAATCAGGATAGTTTGACTCATCCTCGGTTAACCCGTTCGCAGACACAAAGTTAGCTCTGAAGTCAGTGCCGGCCCCACGCTCTGCTGACAACAGCCCTCGGAGGCTCCAGGCAGCGTAAATTGCTTTTCTGCTTCTGCAAAACCTGCTAGAAATCCTAGAAATCCCCTCGGACCCAAATCCTCTATCCCTTCCCAGCTGACCCACCGGCCTCCTCCTGCCCCCAGAGCTTACAGATCTATTTAGGTCCCCGTCTCGCACATACTTGGCATTCAGGGAGGGAGATTACTCACCCGGGATGTAATCTCAGCTGAATATGCCACGTTTATTTGCTCTGGCTGGTGACAAGCTGAGCCACAACACATCATCCCTGTGCACATTATTTTGGTGACACAACAGGTCTCTGCCAAACCTCACTGGTTGGACAGCAGATTTTTAAAAAACCAAAACCTTGATGGCGTTTGCGCCTGTCGAGTCCGACCTGTCCCCAGAAACTGGTTTCTCCTCCTGAATTATTACTGGAGCCAGAGAAGCGCCTTTAGAAAATTATCCAGTCTCGATGTGAAAGTTATCAAGGGGGACAGAGAACCTCACGGCCCCTAGGGAACTGCTCCCAACAACCCTCTTAAAAATATGGATATATCTGGCTCCAACACCCCCTGGTTTGAAGACCTGGACTCTCTCCGGAGCTCTTAGGTAAGATGGGAGAGCCAGGCGTGTCCCTGCACGGAGCAGGTCCCAGCCCTTACATGGGAAAGAACTGCTGAGCCCAAAGAATCGTGGCCAAATTCCCTCATCTGATCCCAAAGCACAGCTCAGCCTGTCCCTGTCCAATCTAGTCGAGAAGGTAAATCCCCCGGGGAAGGAAATACGCAATAATACTTTGTTTGCAGAGCCACCCGCGGGTGCTCCAGCCACGCACAGACTTTTTCACAACACCCAGGTGAGATCCAAAGCGTTTCAGCTCAGCAGCTCTTACCCATTTTTGGGAAGAAGCTGAGCCAGAAGATTTACACTATTAATAGGCAGCCCAGACCCAAGCAGGGAGAAGAATGCCCTGAAAATCCCATTATTCAAGAAATATTTAAGGAGCTACCTGTGTTTTAAGCTCACTCCTGCAGAGAGGATCCTAGAGGAAGAAATATAGAACCATATCCCTCAAGGGATGGATAGACAGAGCTACAGGTGATGCCCTCCAAGACCTGTCTGGAGACCACTAAAATATCCCATTTTGGGGAAACTGAAACGGGACATGAGACAGGATTTGAAGGGAGAAATTCCCAGCTTATCCCAGCAAGGCTGCTGCCTCTGCAGAAAACGTGGGTGCCCTCGGAGGAGGGGCTCTGTGCTGGGTGTTTCTGCAGGCTCTGTGCTCGCTTGAGGAAATGCAGCTGTGGGCGACAGGTAAACCAAAAATAACAAAAAACAGGGGAAAACAAAAATAACCAGGCCCTACTTCAGCTTACCACTGAAACCAAGGAGCCACTCAGCCAGCTCTGCACACACAGTTTGGGGAGGTCATCTCAGAGGGAACTTGGAGCCCGTCTGTGTCACTGACTGGATGAATTCCACGTGACAGAGAGACTCCAGGCCTGGGCAGCCAAAGAGATGAGCAAAGAGAAGCATTTCCTCTTTTTTCTTTCCTTCCTTCTCCAAAAATAAGTTAGGTCTTTGTTACAGTCCTTCCTGCAACCAATTCACAGCTCTCAACCTTCTCTGTTGCTACATGGACCAACCTGCTCCCACCATCAGAGGATGCAAACCCTTAGCAAACAGCGGTTGTCTCATCTCACCATCTCCGAACATCGAGAAGCGCCAGGGAATTCCTGAAAAGCAGATTTCTCTTCCCTAGAAAAGCCACATCTTCCCCCCACGGAGGGATCCAAGTTTTGAAAGGCTTGTTCCGTGTTACATTAAGGCTTGGTGTTACTTTTCGCTGCTCCGCAGGGAGCACGCAGCCTCCTGCCCCGCACACACCAGTCACCCCTGCATTTCACCCCCGTCCTGGGGAGGCTGCTGGAAAACCCAGCCCCATAGCGATGTCCAGAAACCTATCCCCAAAAGGCTCAATTCTGCCCTTCTGCAACATCAAGAGCCAGAGGATGAGCTGCTGTGACTGTGCCTTACTCAGAGTCACGAGGGCCACGCCAGCCCTGCACACGTGGGACCCTGCGAGCGGGAAACGCACACTCAGCAGTTTTGGATTTGGATTCGGGCACAGTTTAGGAGCTGTTGGTCACCGGGCAGTGCATCAACAGCTCGCTCCTACCTGCAGGGACAAAGATGTGCCACCACATCCCACGGATCATAGAATCATAGAATTGTCGAGGTTGGAGGGACTTTTCAGATCATCGAGTCCCACCATGAATCCAACACTGCCAAACCCACCACTGACTCATGTCCCTCAGCACCACATCTGCCCGGCTTTTAAACACCTCCAGGGATGGTGACTCCACCACTGCCCCGGGCAGCCTCTTCCAAGGCTTCATAACCCTTTCCGTGAAGAATTTTTTCCCAGTATCCCTCCTACACCTCCCCTGGTGCAACTTGAGGCTGTTTCCTCTTGTCCCATGGCCTGTTCCTTGGGAGAAGAGACTGACCCCCCCCTGGCTACACCCTCCTTTCAGGGAGTTGGAGAGAGCGAGAAGGTCTCCCCTCAGCCTCCTTTTCTCCAGGCTGAACACCCCCAGCTCCTTCACAAGTTCTCCAGACCCGTCTCCTTGTGCTCCAGACCCCTCACCAGCTCCCTTGCCCTTCTCTGGATCTGCTCCATCCCCTCAAAGTCTTTCTTATGATGAGGGGCCCAAAACTGGACACAGCACTCGAGGTGGGACCTCACCAGTGCTGAGCACAGGGGGAAACCATGCTGTGTCAAAGGATGGTGCTGTTTCCATGATCCCTCCAAAATAAACACGGCCAAGGGCTTACAGCCCCAAGAACAGGAGCTGCAGGGCTTGCTGGAGCACAAGAAGCCCCAAAAAGAGCCGGGCCAGGCAAATCCCTGTTGGAGCTACCACGCATCCAGGGAGCAAACAAGACGGAACGAGCCTTGGGATCTCCTGGGTGGAGTCATCCCTACGGCAAGGGTGACAAAAGGCTGAGACTTGCAAAAGCCAATGGGGGGGTGTTTTCGGCTTTGGAGAAGGATGAAGACACACCAGGGAGGAAAGGTAGGATGAAACAGCTTTCCCAGCTGGGGAACGAAATCCAGTTGCATCATTTCCCAAAGGTCCCGCTGCCCTGCTCCAGGATCCACCTATGGAAACCACAATTCCTACAGATTTTCAGGTAGGAATTGTGGTTTCTGTAGGAAACCACAAGCGTCTTAGGGCAGAGACACAGACCATGGATGGTCCCAGCACCCGACCCTGATCACGCAGCACAGGCAGGAGTGATGTGACACTGCCCTGAAAATATGGTGTTTGCATGGAGTGTTTACTTCTCTCCTGTCAGTTACTATAAAACACAAATGAATAATTTGAAACCAACCTCTCCCTAATCACGGCGTCGCAGACAGACCTGTTTGGGAGGTGGTGACCAAACTCTGTGAAGCATTCACAAAGCAGCTCCCTGACATATCTGGGCAGTGAGACGGGCTGGAGCTGGGGAAAAATCGGGAAGGAGGAAAGCAATAAGGTCAAAAAAACCCCAAACATTAACCGAATGCGACATTGGTCATCTCTGGATTTTCCAGAGAGATGCTCATCTCCCCTGTGCTCCAACACCAGAAGGCTGGTTTGGATGGAGGACTCATGTGGGACACGGTGAATGCCTCGAGGCCTGATCTGGGGCTATTTATAGACATTCCTGTGGCCAAAATAAGCACTGTTGGCTCACAGAAGGCATCCCCGCCATCCACCGAGGCCACTGCAGCCCCGTCTGGGCCCGAGTACCAGTGTTGCGACAATGTGGGACAAAACCCCCTTCGGTGAAGAGCCCAAACACTCAAGGGTGGTGAGTTCAACACACTCGAGAAGAAAGCAGAGCAGAAGGGAGTTTCTCCAACGAGAGCTGGTTTGCACGGAGAGGGGAACACTGGGTTTGGGCTCCCAACAATCACACCTCGTCCCCGTGGAGGAGAAGGTGGGTTTAATTGCTGTTTATCAATCACGAGTTGAATCTTTTTTTTGGAGCGATACACCACACCCCACTCTGGCACGCACCAGAAAGGATATTCCTTGCACAATTTTATAGCCTACTAATTGCACCAGCTCTCAATGAGCGTGAAGCTCTCCAGGCTCCTTTGCTGTGTTGTAAGAGATGCCAAAAAACAATTGGGGCAGGCGTGCTTTAAAGTCCATTCGCCAAATCTAATCATTCTTGTGGCTCTCCTTTGAAATCTCTCCAGTATTTCCACAAGCTTATTGAAATATTGAAACAAGGCCCCTGACCTGCTCACGGCTGGCCACAACCCAAACGAGTCTCCATCTCCTCTCCCTAAGTCTGGCCCGCAGATGTTTCACTAACAGCTTTCCAGCACCGAGTTCATTTCCCTTGTTCCGTTTGGTATTTCCCTGGCAGGACAAACGCGGCCAAAGGAAAGCAGAGAGCCCACTCGGGCACCCTTTGCATTCCTCCGGCTCCATAACCACAGCGCTCGGGGAAGGAAAGAGGTGCTCTGAAACCCGCTTTTCTCACCCGAAGCACACGGACTGCGAGTGGTTTTCCCCAGCTGCAGGAATGCAAAACAAAAGCAGTGCCATCAAGCAGCAAGTGGACAATCAAAACATGACAGAAACTGCAGAAGCCTTTTTTCTGCCTCAATTCCTGTCCTCTCCCTGTCTTCCCCACAGGCTGGAAAGACCTTTTCTAAGCTACCAAGTAGGTGTTTTTCTTTGAGGGCAGTATTTCATGAGCTATCCAGGCAGGTGGCTGGAGATGTCACCCCTTTGCTAGCCTCAAACCCCTTCCCAAGCCTGCTCCCAGCACTTGCTGCACGACTGGACAAGGATGGTGGCACGTCACCTACCAGATGACACAGCCAGAATAACCCTCTGCAGCAAGAGCAAACCCACATGGTTTCCTGCGAGCGGAGCTTGTAAAGCTGTCTAAGAAGGTGATTAAAACAAAAAGTTGATTAAGAAGGCAGCTCTGGGTCTTGGCACTCAGTCTGGGGCTGCACCCGGAGCCCAGCACCCTCAGGAGCAAGCCTGGAGCTCCAGGGAGCACAAAAAAAGGCGGCCGGTGACTGAACTTGTCCCATACAGATGATGACAGCTCAATCCCAAGGGAAGAGGCAATGGGAAGGGACAGGATAGACAGCTAAGAAGATAAATAAGCCACTAGCACTCTCATACCTGCTCAGGGGAGTGCAGACATTCGATGGCAAATGGATAAAGAGGAGGCTGAACTACTCTGCCTGGAAAACCCCTAGTCTTCCATACCACCCACAAAAGCAGGCTGAATTTCAAGGCAGGGGTGTTATTCTCTCTTGTACGCTTCCAGAACACAAAGCCCTGAAACTTTAGCTCAAGCAGAATGTTTTGGAGGTTGCAAACACGATCTGACTCAACATTTCTTACAACAAGCTTCCAAACCAGCACCAGCCTCAGCATCCAGCTTCCCATCCCAGACGCAGTACACCTCGCCTGGGTCTCACGGGCTTTCCCGATGAAATCCATCGGCGTGCTGAAGGCACCACAAATGGATGCTGGAGCAGCCTGGAGAGAAACGAAGCACGGTCATGATGTGCAGAGACAGGAGCCTGAAAGAGGTGAAGCTGAAACCCACAGCAAAGATGATCCGTGTCTGGAAACACAGAGCTCTGAAGCATTTACAATCCAGCACCAGCAAAGCTGTCACCTCCTGGAACACGTACACTCGTCAGCTCCCACACCCCAAAGGCTTTTCCAGGGCTTTCCTTCATGATTTCTGAGTGGCAAACCTCACAGCAGGCTGGAGCTGTGCGGGGCTCAGCCAAGGACAGGATTTTTTCCCAGCGGTGACACCTTGCAGGTCACGGGGAGCATCCTGCTCCTGTGTCACGGCGAGCAGAGCGCGGGGAGCAGGGGACAGGCACGGAGCTGGCTGATGCAGGACAGGATCCCTGCACTCACCGAAGGCAGAGGGAAAAGTCACATGCTCGGCACAAGAGAAATAAACAGATTTCATGGGAAATGAAAAAAAAAACCAACAACAAGTTTAGCTGGTAAACACACCAAAAGAAGCAAAGTCGGGGTCCTCGTGCCCTGCAAGTCTCGGGATCACTGCTGCTTACTCACACACCGGCTTTGGATCCCTCCCCATCGACCAAGTCCTCTGGCCCACAGTTATTTCTGTTTCTCCTCTTGGACCAGGATATCAGGAATAGGAAAAGCTGAAATCATTCCACAGGCACCGGAATTGTGCAATCGGAGGCAGAGAGGCTGAGAGGCATCACTTCAGCCCCTCATACAAAACCCACTGCTGCAATTCGTCCTCCTAAACCAACTGCTTTCCCAGTGAAATGGGAGTTCATGGCAGAACAAATGGGACTTTTTTCTCCCCAAAAGGCTATCATAGCCTTGTCCAATGGCAGAGCCAGAGCTGGCTTTGAGAAACACCTCTTCTGGGTATAAAGAGACAATATCAGAATCCAATCCCCTTACAACTGCAGATGACAAACCTTGAATCAGTCAGACCTATGTCAGGATGTAGCATGAGGAATCTGAAAAGAGATAAACCTTGACATACTCAAGTAACCCAAGAAACACACTGCTGCGCTCTCAGCAGAACCACAAACGGCTTTGCTCGCTTGCCAAACGGTGGCAAAGCTCTTAGAGGGCCACCAAAATACACAGTGCTGGAGCTGTGAGAGTTTGTAGACTTCTTAAGAGCAGCTGAGCAACCCTTGTGTCTTCACGGTGGACTTACGAGCTCCAAAAATTGCTGCTGGCTTCAGCCACGGGCTTCTGGTGGCCCTGTGGTCTGGGTGACCCTGGGACATCTGGCAAAGGGGCAGGAGCGCCAACAGGAGCGATGTCAGTCCTTGCTGCGTGCTCCCCACACCGACAGCAGACGTGGCCTGGAGCAAACATGAGCGAAAGGAAATACTCTGCCAGAGATAAAAAACCCCTGTGGTCTTAGAGCCAGCGAGGTGCCCCTCAACAGGAAGCAGAAACCAAGTCACAATTTGCCTATTTTCACATCTCCAGAACTGCTACCTCTGTGTCATGACAACTGGGCTTAAATAAATCCACCCAGGGGGAGATGAGCACGTTCTCTCCATGATTTGAAGAGGGATGCTCCGCTCCAGCGCTACCTGCTTCTCTCCAGGACGTGGGGACACTAAGTCATCCCCAAACCTACCCTCCCTTGCCATGTGGGAGGATCAGAGATGTCACAACACAGAGCCAGGGGAACTGCAAAGGAATTTCACTGGTACGGGGCTGAAAATCTGATCCGGAGACAAGCAGAAAAGGCACAGCATTAATTCACTGTGGGGAAAGTGGAAACCTTCCCAAAGTCATGCATAAACAGAGCAGGGCCAGAGCTTTTGGCAAGAACTCCTGCAACATCAGCAAAAAAACATTGCTCCACCTGATTGACATGCACCAAGGATCAGCTGCTCTAGAGTTCACGGGAATTTGTGTCCTTCAAAGCCAGTGGGAAAGCCTGAAAAACAGAGAAGAGTCCTAAAATCTTGGATTCTGATCTCTTTTCTGATTTTAAGTTTAGCACCTGGAATTGCCAACCAAGTGCACCGTTCAAGGACTTTGCCTTTTCACCACCTAATCCCAAGCAGAACAGCAACAAATATCTCCTGAACCCTCTGCCATGACCAGGAGGGCACGGTAATCCAGTAAGAGAATCCAAAACATCCACGCTACCATCTTCAGCGTGGACCAGGTCACCTGTGACAGCTTTTAGCTACCAGAAGATGGTTGGCCAAGGACAGATGTGAAGCTGTGGGCATTTCTAGCGTGCTTATCATGGCAAGGGTTCAACAGGGAGGCACCAGGAGGCAATTCTCATCCCGTTGCTACCACGCACAGTCACATCTCCTAGAAGAAAACAAGCACTTGAGTGAAGAAGGGTCCGCACCCTGTTGGGAAAGGATACACAGAAAGCAGTGAATGCACAGAGGCCCATCTCCAGCCTTCTGCCTCAATAAAGACCTAATTCTTTTTTTTTTTTTTTTTAAAAAAAGGGTTAGGCATCAATTTGCACAGTAATTTGGGCTGGAGCATAGCCCTCTGAGCAAAAAACTGGGTGAGGGAGCACTGGATGGGAGAAGGGAAAAGAAACAGTCACAAGACAGAAGCAAGGAGCTCCGTAGCATCACACTGTCCACGTAACCAGAGCAGAAAGCACTGCCCTCGGAATTAATTTATATCTCCTCGAGAGGACAAGCTGCAGATGGGAAATCCATACTGTGCTCCCAGTTCCCTTGGAGGTGTGCTGGGATTGAAGCAAGGACCCAACTCCCTAGTGCTGAGCTCTCCTGACCTCTCCTGAAGCCACCAGCCCCTTGACACCTCTCCAGCTGCGGGGGACAATTTATTTGGTGTCTAAATCAGATGTTCTGCCTCTCTCTCTGCAGCAGAGGCCTGATCTCACACCTCTGCAGTCAGTGGCAAAGCTACCGCTGATCTCTGAGATACAGGTGAAATATGTGAACAGTCCAGATCTGGCACTTGGGTATCACACAGAGAAAGCCATGGGTTTGTAATTACCCTCTCTGAGCAGGTTTGCATCCCTGCCTTTCCTAGCGGTGCTCCGTGCCTCGGGTATTTCTAGGAAAACAAGGGAGAAACAGTCCTGTTCACTGAGGCTCGAGGGATTCACTTGGAACTGAAGCATTGTTTCTGCTGTTGATTTGTACGGCATTTACTCACTGCTTGTGCTCTGACCACCCTCTTCCCCCTCCTGAAATTCAGAAGCACCCTGGAGAAACTGAAGTCACAGCCTGGCAAAGTCACAGACACAGGTCTCCGTGGCATAAAAGCCTGCCCAGGGCTGTGCTGCCGCCCACTGCCTTCCCCATCTGAGGCAGAGGGAAGCTGACAACCGCCTGGATGGTTTTCCCTGGGCCACTGGGTGAAAATAAGGCAATATTTTCTGCTGCTGGTACTCAAATTGTAACCAGGTACCTCAGCCTTCAGTGGTGGCTTGTCCCAGTTTACCCAGGTTCAAGGTGGGGTTTAGTCCTGGTTGTCTTCTAAAATAACGTCTGACTTGCAGCGCACGGACTGCTGAGAGTCCACAAACTCCTCTTTGGGTCTGAAGTTGAGGAAAGAAAACCAATGATCATCATCTGACTGAAAAAGTGGTGTGGTGTGGACGGGTGTGCACATCACCCCAAACGCTCTGCTCTACAACTCAAACCTGCGACGATGGCAAAAGTAAGGAGCGAGCAACCTACGCAGATAGGAAGCTTTTGAAATCAGAAGCGAGAGACTTGGAAAACTCCTCCGCGCCCCATGACACAATCCCAGCGCTGGGGAGTTGCTCAAGAGGGACCCCGAGGAGGATGAAGAAGAGCAGGATTTCCCAGCGCGCAGGCAGGATGTGGGATGGGTGTATCTGCTCCCCTAATCTATCACCTTACTCTGCCCACCAACTCAAAAAAAAAAAAAAAAAAGAGAAATATCAGGGATTTGAGGGATGAAGTCGGACAGGGAAGCGCCGGGAAAAATCAGCGGCTCCACAGCTGAAAGGGAGCGATGACGAAGGAGGAGAACTGCATCCCGGGGGTAAAAAGCAGGGATATGCCAGCGCTGGACTTGGGCCATGCAGCTGAGTTTGGTTTCACTGGGATGGTATCGCTGAATCCATCACCCTGAAGTTTCACGGAGGTTCCTACGTTGCGCCGAGCTTCCTTGCTCTGAGCTGAACAGGGCAGGAGTGATAATTCCCCAAATCCCTCTTGGCTGCTGGACCAGGACAGGAGTCGGCAGAGATCGAGGCAAGTCAAGACAGGGGTGCGTTGGCAGAGCTGGAACTGAGGAGTACTGTTCAAGTATGATAATAATTAAAATAGCCATCACGTTGATTTTATAGCATTTCCAACAGGGATCCTCTGAGGATTTTCCGAACGCAAATAAATTATGCCCAACAAATCCTGTGGGGAAGTAGTAAATCCTCATACATATGGGGAAACTGAGGCAGTAGTGCTGCAGAGCGTTGTAACAGAGCTTGGAGATGGCTGAACATCCACCCGTTTCCAGGTAGACAAAAGAATATCCTTAATTTTTAGAGGACAGAACGGTGAGAGACCACAGCACTAGGTCACCCATGGAAGAAAAGAGAAAGGCCGGGACAGGTTTGCATGTCCATCCTATGTCCCAGAGGTGATATCAAGCCATCCATTCCTTAATAGTGCTGGGAATTCATTTGTGATGGTCTTCGTAAGACAAGTTTTCATGGATGAATCAGTGTCAGGACACATTGCAGACCACGGAAAAATTCCTGTTCCATAAGGCAGCAGAAACCAAATAACTGGAGAAATGTCAGCGAGTCCAAAAAGCCTCCTTTCCGCCAAACTTGGGATGAAAACTGGACCAAGACTCCCTTTACCTCCTCAAACAGAGCTGCTGTTCTTTGTCAGGCACAGCTGGAGCTCCCACGGGCATCATGCAGGACATGTGGCCCAACCCAAAACTTCCAGCATGTCATTACAGCTCACTCCTGTGACCAGACTCCAGCGTCCTGGTGCCCTTTGTGCCAGCATGGAGACAGTCCCACCAAAGGGATGGGCTTTAAGAAATGCTCTCACCATCAGCAGATGCCGAGGGGCAGGAGAAATGAGGGGCAAGCAGAACAACAAGGTGAGAGACAAGGTATGACGGCACATGTCTTCAGAGCCCGTGTTTTGAGGGCTCAGACCAGGACACAGCCAACCCCTGCCATGCCCCTGCCTGGAGGGAGGACCTCTCCAAAGAGGGTTTCAGGCTGGACTCGTCCAGGTCCCCCCCTGCCTCGTACAGCCCCAGGAAAAAGGGTCCCACCAGGATCCCCCCAGTCCTGTCCATGGGAGAAAGAAACCCTTAGAAAAGGGGGAACCCCAGGGATAACCCCAGTATATCCCAATCAGCTGAGATGGAGGTTCCTGGGGGTGACCCTGGCAGTGTCCCTTTGGCAGGGTGGGCCAGGACCCCACACCCCCAGGGGTGCCTCTGTGGTGTCCCAAGGCACCAGCAACAAGGATGGCTCCAACACCACAGCCCCAGCACAGGGGGTCACTAGGGACACCCCCAAACCTGCAGAGAGGAATCCCTAAAGGTGTCCCCTGCCTCTGGCAGAGGGGATGGCAGGTGTCCTTGACCCCACACTCCCGCCCCAGAGACTCCTCCAGTGTCCCCGGGGTGTTCCCAGCCCTCTGGCTTGGAGAGGAGGGGAATGTCCCTAGGGACTGTCCCTCAGCCTCACATGTCCAGTCGTGGTGTGTGTCTGGGGGGTCCCTAGGAGTGTCCCCCACCCAGAAGCAAAGGACAGTCCCCAGGGACAAGACACCTCAGGACTGTCCTAGGGCTGTCCCCTGCCCCGTGGCTCTGGCACAAGGGCGTCTCTAGGGCTGTCCTAGGGCTGTCCCCTGCCCCATAGCCCCGGCACAGGGGGGTCCCCAGGGCCATCCTCAGCCCCACGGCCCTGGCACAGGGGGGATCCCAGGGCTGTCCCCTGCCTCACAGCCCCGGCACATGGGGGTCCCCAGGGTTGTCCCCTGCCCCATAGCCCCTCACAGAGGGGTCCTCAGGGCTGTCCTAGGGCTGTCCCCTGCCCCACGGCCCCAGCACAGGGGGTCCCCAACCCCACACCCCAGCCAGAGCTGAGGACGGGGTTGTCTCCAGGGCCACTCCGGCCCCACACCGGCCTCCCCGCCGCCCACCTTCTTGACGGAGAGGGAGATGTTCTCCAGGATGCGGTCCTTCACCTCCGCCGGCTCCATGGCGGCGCCTCCGCTCGCCGTTGCCGCCGCCGCCGCC
>JAOXJK010000008.1:7803943-7823521 GCA_025774025.1 Xenus cinereus
CATCAGTGGAATGGTATTTTCAAAGATTCTCCAATGTCTTCTCTTTCTCCTCTTCTGGATACTAGGATGTGTGTTTGCTTTTGGATGCAAGGGAGGATGCTTACAAATGCACCAACCTTCACAGATTCTTGCCCTGAACTCAGGAAGATGGATGTCTAAGGAGTCACTCCACTGAAGTCTACAGGTGTACCCATTCATCCCCATACCTGTTACTGGGAAACTATTCGCCCTCAGAAACATTACCATACCTCGATGGGATTTTATAATTAACATCCAAGCAAATTCCTCAAATAAAGGCTTCATTTATCTCTGCTGCAACATAGACAGCTTCCATCCCGTCAAGGCAGGACTTCAGTTAGATGTTCCCAACTTGGCAGTGTGAAAGTGATAGCTGGGAAATGTCCTCTCAGGCACAAAGAAGCCACAAAAACCGAGGGCAAGAATAAAAGAAAAGGGACAAGAAAGGAATCAAGATTCAGAATCTGTTTCTTTCCATACCCTAACCACACTTCCCAGAAAAGACTGCAGATCAGCTGACAGAAGCACTGAGTGCCCCAGAGGTGACAATCACAGAAAGTGAGGGAGGCTGGGCAGTCAGCAATAAGCAGCAACTTTCCATCACCCCAGTGGAAAGAATCAACCAATGTAGATCCTGTGGAAGTCGTTGGCACCAAAGGCAGCGTTGCACTTGGGGCACTTACGCTGCCGGGTGTCATAGCGTGTTTTCACGCACTCGAAACAGAAGACATGAAAGCATTTTGTGAGCACAGCATCCTTTTTGCGCATGTTACAGCATGGGCAAGTCAGGCGGGCCTGAAAGACAGAAACGTTATAGTGAGGGCCCACTGCATTGCACTAGGTACGTTTAAAGATGGCTGAAGAGGAAGGTCCTTCCATTCCTCAAAAGAAGAAGGTGGTTTCTTCAATGAAAGATAGGTCTTCAATGCCAGGGTACAGACACAAGATGTCAAATACTGAAAACGTGCCTACACAGCCTTTTGGCTGAACTTGAGGTGAAGAGGGAAGTTGACAGAGACAGCTACTTACCTTGTAATCCTTTATTTCTTCCATCAATATCTCATCACAGTTGGGAACCATGTCAGGCTTCTTGGTAGTCTCCAGCTTCCTGCGTAACCGAGAAATATCCTCCTGCAAAAAAAGAAGAGACGAAATAAATGAGCAGTATATTGTATGTCACAGCTTCTTCAGGGACCAAAAAGAACTAGTGCCTGGCCAACTGTGTAGCTGGCCGTCACTCCACCCATACTTTCATCCCTGATAGTCCAACAGATTTACAACAGATCATATTATCATTTGGTGCCACATGTACTGTCAGTTATCAGTGGACAAAGTCTGAAAGAGCAAAGACTTGATGAAGCTGAAATCGAAGTGAAACTGGACCCCCAAAAAAGTATGTAGTTGAAACTCACTCCAAGATCAATGTACATGGAGACAGAGACTAAAGCAGACAGATATCGAAGGACTGTGCGTGAGGTACACACCTCAGCCCTTTTGAAGTTGAACATCTCCTTCTCTCTAGTTACTCTGTTTTCCACGATCTCATCCTGGAAGTCATGTAACTTCTTCTGAGCAAGCTCTAGCTGTGCTTTCAGATCATCCGCAAGCTGGGCTGCATCCATGGCCTGAAAAAGAAAACAACTACTAAGCCTGGAGAAAGAGCTCTGGTGATTTCCAGTCCCTCTGCCTGGCAACCAAGACTGCTCACAGAATACCACTTGGGCTGGTAGAGATCTGTTTTCTCAACCTAATATTGGTACTTCCAAATGGAATAACTGGAATAACTGAATTTCATCCCTAAACATTACTTCGACAGCAAAATACCTTATTATTAACAAGTTCTAATCATTTAGCTTCAGCATTCCTCTTCAGTAGAGCCAACACCTGTCACACTGCAGTCCATGACACTTAGAAAAATAACTGTCCCTGCACCAATGAATCTATTAGCCAAGTTACCTCAATACCACAGATTGTGATATTAAGTGTGATATTACAAGTGATTGTGAACTCCCCCTCTCCTCCTCACAGTGGTGTATCTGCTTTCCTTTCTGTCTGTTTTAATGTCATTCCTGCAGTTCTGCTAAATATTTAACAACAAAGGCAGCATCCATCACAAAACTTAGTCTCAGTTTACTTGTAAAGACCTACTTTATTGATCTTAGACATTTGCTGAAGGTCTTAACATTCCCCAGCCATATTTTCCTTTTACTTACGGTATCTTTCCTATAAGAGCTTTGACTCCAGTTAACTTCACCTGGCTGCTGCCTCTTCTTTCACAATGGCTTTCCTTTTAAAGGCCCCTTACTTCAGCTCCCTAATCAGACTTTCACAGAAATACCTATGACCTGCTCCTCATCAGTCTACAACACTTTAATAAGAACTCTCTTCAGTACTTCTCAGCCTTCCGGTAATCTAGCCCAAAACCAGGGATTATCAGGACCAGGAGCCTTCTATGCTTTCCACAAGACAACAACTCCATCTTAAAACCCAAGAGGAAATCAAGCAATGACTCACCTTGCGTTTGTTCATTTCCAGGGCCTGTGTTCGGAGACCTAGTTCCTTCTCGCCTGTTCCAATACTGCTTTGCAGTAAGTGTTCCTTCTCCTCCAGCTTACGTACAACCTGCAGCTGGGCATCCACCTTGGCAGGGGAGAGAGGACGTACAGAAGGACTGAAATACAGGGCTGTCATCAAAGTTGGGTGCTAAAACTATCTCTGCCTCCCCACAACCAAGGAGTACCTCTTCAGCTTGCCTTTTTCTCCCTGAACAGACACACTGGCAGTCTAAGTGCATATCCAAGCCTCTCCAGTGAACGTTTTAAAACCTAGCAGTGAAACACTCACAACAAAGATTGGTTTTGGAAGGTGGCTTAGAGAACTGCTGCTGCAAGGCAGTGAACAGTTCCACCTTGCTCCAAGGATGGCAGAATATGTATGCAGAAGTACCACTATGACAGGAAAATAACTTTCCACTTTCCTTCTTTCTCCTGCTCTCTATAGCAACGAACTCATAGGATATTTCATACTTTTACAGCAGTCTCTGTTTCTTACTAAGACAGGTCCCTTTGAAGTTTGATGCAGCATACCTAGATTGGTTAGGGGAACATTCCCTCCTGTACTGATTTTGGCAGGAATACAGTTAATTTTCTTCATAGCAGCTTGCAGGGTGCTATGTTTTGAATTTGGGACCAAAACAGTGTAAACAACACACTACTGTATTAGTTATTGCTGAACAGTACTCACAAAGCATTAAGACCTTCTGTGTCTCAGCAAGTAGGCTGAGGATGCACAAGAACTCCAACTCAAACAGACCAAAGGGATATTCCATACTGTATGACACTGTGTTCAGCAATAAAAGCTGGTGGAAAGGAGGAAGCGAGGGGATGTTCAGCGTTATGGCATTTGTCTTCCCAAGGAACAATTATGTGTATGAAGCCCTGCTTTCCTGGAGATGGCTGAACACCTGCCTGCCCATGAGAAGTGGTGAATGGATTCCTTGTTTTTGCTTTGCTTGTGCACACAGCTTTCCTGCAACTATTGAACTGTCTTTATCTCAACACACAAGTTTTCTCTTTTTTTCCCCTCTGATCCTCTCCCCCACTGTAGGGAAGCAAGCAAGTGGCTTAATGGAGCTTAGCTGCCTACCAGAGTTAACCCACAACACCTCTACCCTTCCCCACCAGTTCTGTTGTCCTCTCCCCTTCTCCCAGGTTACCTGTGTCTTCAGTGTCAAAACTTGATCTGCCAGCTCCTCCTTCTCCTCTTTCAGCAGCTTGTGGATCTGGTTGGACTTGATGCGCTCTGACATCAGCTTGAAGTTGGCATCATCCTTCTCCCGCAGCTGCTGCATCAGGCGGATGTTCTGCTCCTGCATGTCTTCAAAGGCTTGGCCTGTGACATCCATTTCTGACAGCAGGGCCTCCTCCTCCTGCAGAAGCATCACAGGCTTTGGCAAAACCATCTCCTGTACCCCCTAGAATGACCCTGAGCATTTTACTCAGAGACACCACCCCTAGTACAGATGAAGATGTCTCTAACAGCACCTTCCCACCAAACAAGAAAAAATGCTCCCTAAAAGTCTGTGTCACAGCAGAGATGCCCTCAATTAGAAGGTGTAAAAAAGAGATGGTCACCTCCACAAGCATTCCGAGACTGGCCTGTCTGCTGGCAAAATCAGCTATGACACTAGTCGCCAGAGCCGGGGAGAAAATGACTCTCAACTTCAGGCAGCTAGCTGAACAGCTGTCACGTATGCATACTAGTCAGAGAATTGTACATGTGCACAACTCAACAGCTTCCAACTAACATGCTGCCAAGCCCCTTAAACTCAATTAGGCCACTTCAAGATTAAATGATAGAATAGTTCTGCACTAAAAGAATCTAAATTCCAAAAAAAGTGTCTGTCAAGTCTTGGCTTTCCTCTCCCCTACTGAGGTGGTCCTGCTCTCTTTTCATTAGATGAAGGCCTTTTCATGGAAGATGGTATGTCACAGTATCATGCACATGTGTTAGTTATATGAACTGTGCAGATAATACTTTTTAAAAGGTGTTCCAGCGAAGACAGAGCTCATCAGAAACTTCTCACCTGCTTAGCCATAGCTAGTTTCTTCTGTAAATACTCAATTTGTTCCTCCACTGCTCGGATCTTGCGGAGGGCATCCTCATCAGCCATCTTTTTACTCTCCTTTTTC
This sequence comes from Xenus cinereus, assembly GCA_025774025.1. Classification (NCBI taxonomy): domain Eukaryota; kingdom Metazoa; phylum Chordata; class Aves; order Charadriiformes; family Scolopacidae; genus Xenus; species Xenus cinereus. The sequence goes on from JAOXJK010000008.1 coordinate 7,808,653, forward strand.
TCCTTGTCTTCCAATTCTTTCACCCTCTGCCTCAGTTCTTCCAGCTACAGCAAGGACAAAACAGAAATGAAGACTAAACATGAGAATGTGGCCTGAACATTGTTAAAAGACTGTTTTCCCCACAATTCTCTGGAACACCAGACAAACTGCCTTCAAAGAATGGGAAAAGAAAACCCATCTCATATTGACAGGACAGTGTACTACTGGCAGATGGACCACTGAGATGGGCTGTAAGCCTAAGATCTTGTTTTTAAACCTTTGAAAATTCCATAGCATCTTTTATTACAGCAGGAACATTAGTCTCTTGCAGCTGTATATATATAAGGGTAGGTGGACAGAGAGCATCTGCTCCTTTAAGGGCATCTGGTCAAGGACCTTTTTCAAGGCAACAAGGAACAAGAAAAGGAGGGAGCCACAAAACAAAACATACAGACACAAACCTGACAGACACAGGATAAGGGAGGCAGTGATGAGAACCAAACCTCTTCAGTCACACTAATTGATGAGAGCATGCGAGAGCGTGAGAATGTTTATTTCAGCACGGTTATCTGGCTGTGGACCCTGCCAACTGGGAAACTAAGCAGGGGGTTGCAGGGGGAGGAAACCAGAAACAAAATATACAGGGACAGGGACCTGACAAAACAAACTTTGATACACAGATGAACAAATCTCCCCAGTCACAACAGTTGATAGGCTACCAAGAAACTACAGGCACCAGTTCCAGGAAGATCAAGCTGGACTTTGCAACTGATAATACTGTAAACCAGGGGTGGATCCTGGACTGGGAGAGCTGTGGGAATTGACAGAGCTGTACAAACCCAGGAGGGACGTGCAGGGGAAGGTAAAGCAAGGTCGAACGAATTTGAGTTTGACAGAGAACGGTATAAAGGGAGCTGGTCACATGTAAAATTATGTCAGTCAATACATGCTTGTCTGTCTCAGTCCTGCACGTGACCACCGCAGCTTGTCCTACCTTCTTGCATCTTATTATTTTCTTAACTATTTATTTCTTAATCTACCTCTCTACCCCATGTGTACGCGTGCTGCATGGAGTCAGTGCTAGCTACAGGTGAGACCTGTATGTGAAGAAGGTAAGAGGGCCCAGATGATAGGTGTACCAGACAGACAGAGGCACTGTACTTGTCCTGCTTGGATCTGCGAATGTGTGTGTGCTTATGAACCTAGAAAGTGTTGTGAACATGTCTCCACTAGCGATCTCTACCAGCTGAAGAGGAGTAACAGGACTTGCCTGTCTAAGCTTATTTTTTTTGTTTCAGTCCTATATATGTTGAAGGCAGCACCTTGTCCATGGCAGTCTGCTTGGCCACATCAGTGTCCTCTGTGTTTATGTTTCTGGGACATACAATCAGCTTCGCTACTGGTTGGGTCGGTCTCTTCTCCCAAGGAACAGGCCATGGGATAAGAGGAAACGGCCTCAAGTTGCACCAGGGGAGGTTCAGGTTGGAGATTGGAAAAAAAATTCTTCACTGAAAGGGTTATCAAGCCTTGGAAGAGGCTGCTCAGGGAAGTGGTTGAGCCACCATCCCATTTAAAAGCCGGGTTGACACAGTGCTTAGAGACATGGTTTAGTGATGGTTTTTATCAGAGTTAGGCTGATGGTTGGACTCGATGGTCTTAAAGTTTCTTTCCAACCAAAACGATTCTATGATTTGATAGTTTTGGAAGAGGATGTACATTAATATTCTGACACTTTAGGGTACAGCCTGTGAGCCGGAGGCTTGTAACGGGTCTAAGACTTACACACAGTCAATCTAAACAAGCCCTACCTTCGCTTCATGCCTGGGTGCTCTGCAAGCATTAAGTGAACACACAAAATGGATTTCCTATTCTCATAAATCTTTTACATTCCTCTAGGATTCAGCGTCGATGGAGAACCACAGACTGCTGATTAGTCTGAACAAAGCCACGTGGTCTTTAGAACTGTATTTGGTGAATAAGCAGCTTTGATTTAAGTCATTTTAGGCACTTTTCATTTTAAAGCGCTTGACTAAAATGCTTTTATTGTAAAGGCTCGTATATTTTAGGCCAAGGTTTGCTTTTTATTTGACCCTTTCAGCAGAGAAATAAGTCCAACCAACTATGATATCTGCAAAGTCTCACCCAAAATGGAAAGATACTGCAAAAATCAACCCAGGCTTCATCAGGTTCAAAGTTTTAACGGGAAAAGAACTAATATTTACATGTGAGCCTTTTCGCTGTCAGGTTATGTGAGGAGACACGAGCCCGAGATACCGAATCCGACCTCCTGCTGTGTCAAAACCCAGCAGGGGCAAGGTCAAATCTATGTTTGTGTTTCTCTCTGCCTGCTGTAACTTAAGCTAATAAGCATTTAGATTTGGCTTTGAATCCAAACATGTAAACCATTTCTTACTGATTCACTAAAGCCAGGCCTTCCTCTCGGGGTTTTTACATTCTGGAAAACTTATATTCTTAGAAAGGAAATAAACTGGTAAAAGGGACCAGTAGGTGCAGCCCCGTGCGCCTTTAATGTAAACAACTTTGTTATTTGCATAAAGTCACTGCTTACTCATTGGACTATCAAGCAGCAATTGGGAAGTGTTAAAGAAAAACTTCAGTGCATTACAACTGGTTATATACATATATGGTTAAATCTGGTTATTGCACTTCAATTTTAAATATGGGCATGCTAGAGTCTTTAAAAATTAGGAATAAAAATGTTAACTTGATCAGCTTAAACATGACCCGGCAAAGAGTTCTGCACGTTGTGTGGGAAGCAGAACCTTACTGCGTGCTTTCAGAGGAAAAATCAGGAGTAAAACTCAAAACTCTCCATAAAACACTTGCATATAAAATGTTATCTTTAAAAGTTTTGGAGAAGGCCCAAGGAATACCCTTTGTGAGGTATTCACAGCTTCGCTGTAATAGTGGGGCAAAAAAACAACAAAGCTTTCCTTCAATCAAAAGCATATGCTTTTAAGGGAGGAGTTAAACAGAAAAGCTGAGTTTCAGAGAGTTTGGCTCGTAGCTCAGCCTTCAGCTGTTTTGGCATCTCCAATTCACTACACTTTGCAGCTACTTGCAGCTTCCAGAGGCACAGGGAACAAATCTATGGGGAGGGAGAAAATTCTCTTTGCAGATCACATTTAAGACTGATGATACTCATTAGGATGTGAATTCAGCTGCTGCTTTTCAAATCTCTAAGAGCAGCAATTCACCTTCCGAGAGCACAAGCACCACTCTAAGGAAAAAACGCTGAAATAGCACTAATTTCTAAAAATCGTCATGAACTTTTGTCCAGAGATTTGTTACTTACTGCTGCAGCTCCTCTATTTTTATACGCTGCAGCTATTAACAACAGGATTTGCGGAAGCCTCCGCAAAGCTGCTAAAACACCACCCAACTGAACCACGTCCCTGCCCAGGCACTACAACGCGACCCAGGGGGACGGGTGACAGAGACAACCGTTTATCTCCACGCCTCGGAAGGCCAAGAAAAGCAGAGCGGGCAGGAAGTTGCAAGGAGAGCCCAAAATCAAACAGCAAGCATCCCCGAATGCCTTCATGCAGATTTTGCTGTACAGAAAGGACGAGAGAAGCACGGTTAGAGGCCACGAGCAAGAATAAAGCCCTTTTCTCTCCACCATTTATTTGCTGGTGCTGTGTTAATCTCCTAAGAGCTGAAAAGGGGGACTGCTGACAGACATCCTGACCCACAGCAGGAAAATGACAGGGATTAATATTTCAACTGGGCTTCTCCCTGGTACCTGCTTCCTCTACGGACTTCTGTATTGCTTCTGCTAATTCCTGGTCTGCGATCTCCTCCGGCCGCACGTCGTCCCGCCCGGCCCCGTAAGCCAGCCGGGCACACTCCGGCAGCTCGCCCTCCGGCAGGAAGGTGGTCTGCGAGCCAGTCGTGCCGATCACGAGGACATTCTTCTTGAGATCGATCGAACACTGCGAAAGAGCATCGAGACATCAGGGGTCTGCACAAGAGTCAGGTAATTCCCAGAGAAAAAGGAGAAACAAGGTTAAACAATCCATTTTCAATAGCTGCTGTGAGCTGTTCCTAAGCAAAGTGGGCCAAGAGCACTGGCTATAAGCAAAGGGCCCCGTGTGACTTGATTTGTAATTAATCATTCAGTTGGAAAGCTCCGAGCATCTTAGATCAGAGCAAAAAGCTTCAGGGAGCAGCCAGACACCCTACAGCTCTCCATGTGTGTATGTACTTCTTTCCTAACTGGCTGGAAGATAATCCACCATCAATTCTCCCCAGAAAAATCCCAATAAATTCACGGGCAAGGCGTTTACGTTGCACTTAGCACTTAACTTGGGAGAGCCAGTAGCTGTTTCAAAAGAGATTTTGATACCTGATGCCTCTTAAGCATATCCAGTCCCAGCAGCATGTCCATGGGCTGCTCTTCGAGGATTGAGAAGGAACACGCCAGGAAATCCCCTTCAATCTGGACCTGAGCTGAAACGCAAGGGAGAGAAATTACCACCTTGCAAGGCTCCAGCACAACAGATCGACTTTGTGCTTTGTTCCATCCTCTGGGAAAGGTCTGTACAAACCTGGGCAAATCTGAAACCAGAGCTCTGATGTGCTGTTCGGGTCACAGAAAGTCTAGCCCTGTGCAAACCCCGGGAACTGTCAGGCCTGCCTTGGTCTCAAGAATTTAATTATTTTAAAAACTGACTTGCTTTAGAGCCTTAAGTACTGCTTCTGTAACGCTCCGAGCTCAACGAGCTGCCTACGGCTCATTAGAGCACAAGTCTAAAAAGCAACAACAGTGAAGAGAATCGATTTTTCAGGCATTAAGGGCAATCTCCTCTCATCCAGAAAACCCGCCCAAGAGCACAGGGAGCCTTCTCTTCCCAAAGGAACATGGAACACTCCGCTGTACTGGAACCTTTCCTGAGCAACTCCTGCTGCCCAGCACTCCCACCCCAAACAGGAAAGGTCCTGCCATTTCATATTAGTCCCAGTTTTTTGCACCCAGAGTGAACACATCCTCTGAGCTAAGGACTCCCTCACCTAAAAGTATTAAGGTAATTACATTTTAAAAAGCATTAAATGAGACAGAAGCCAGACTACTGTGCCTGAGACAAAGGAACATATTGTAAATGCGCTTTTATTTTACTCTGTGGGAGTTTCTCACAATTCTAGCATTAAACCAGATACTCCTCGGTGCCAAGACTGTGGGAAACGCAGTCAAACTGCCGCTAAAGCTGCCCAAAGAATCCCAGCACTTACCTAAGTGCACTCTCCCAATTATTTTCTGCGTCCCCACACCTTTAGCGATGCCGGCCCACCGCCGATCCACCAGCCGCATTATGTTGCACCTTTCAGCACAAGCTTGGCTCATGATGGTCATCTGGGCACCTACCAGCAAGAGAATTCACGTTAAATCCTGACAGCCCATCACAAATGAAAATTCTCTCCTGGAAGGGCTTAAGACCTTGTGCTCAGCAGCCAGGAAACCACGTGGCACCAGCAACTGCATTAAGGCAGAAAGGCTTCCCGTGAATCCCACTGCGTAAAATTGACTGTTTACACACAGATCAGCACTGACGGTAAAGTACATGTTACTGTAGAGCTGGAACAACCCCAAGTACTTCCCCTTTAAGGCTGTGGATGGGAAGCATGGCTTTAAAGGCATGCAAAATCCCCCCATCTGTGAAATGAGATAAGACTCCCCTGTGGCAGTGACCTCTCTGGCATCGAAGCCCCAGAAATTCTCACAGGAGCCTTGATCTGGGGTGTTCGAGCACTCGTGCGCGCTGCTTCTCACAACAGTTTGCTCCGTTCGCCTTAAACAAGGCTGCTTTCAGGCTTTAATCAGGTGCTTCAAAGCCTCATAATGCAGTGCTTTATTAGGGAATTTCGGGGCAAAACTCCTGGAGCATTTCCTGTCTCCTTCGGTGAGGGAGGATGCAGAGAAAGAGATGAAAATGGGGCAATTCACCTGAGTCAACAAAGGCTTTCACTGGATGTCCGTTGACTTTGCAGTTAATGTACAGCATCACCACCTGCCCAAAACTCTCGGGGGCCTCTTCCATCGCTATCGTCATGTTTTCTTCAATGTTTTGTTGCCTGAATTTAACGGAGAAAAGAGAGAAAAATCAGACCTTCCATCAGCCAGATCTCATAAGCATCTCTCCAACTCACAATCGGACCTGACAGAAGCAATCCCACCCGCTGCAGGTCACCTTACACACAGCATGTTTAAACCACAACAGAGACCGCTTCGTTAGCTAAGCACAGCCTTCTTAGCAGGGGGATCACTAATAATGATCCAGAGACACCAAGTCACTCCCAAGTGGTCACAAAGACTGCTCCTTCTCACACCTTGCCCAATTCACACTAGAGCATCAGATGACCTTCTGTCTACAACACAAACCTGTCACCACAGAGTTAACCTGGAGAATCTGCGAGCAAAAGAACCCTGCGTATTTATTATTGACTCTAAAATAAAGCGCTGAGGGCACACCGTGAAGATATTGCCAGTAGATGCAATGCTGGAATCCCACACAGCAGCTGAACATTAAAATCCTCCAAGGTCTCCCTGGTATCTTCCCTTTCCAGACACAGGAGGGGAGGGAGGTGAGCAAAACCGCAGCAAGAACACCACCACGAGCACAAGCCCTTGGTGCAAATTCAAGCCTCCAGAAGAATCGTTCTTCAAGAAGCCCATCACAGCCCCTACAGTAATCTTGGAAGCGATGGGTATCCGTAGCGACTGCATCCAAAATAGCTTTATCTACCAAAAAGGGAGAAGGGCTTCCGATTTTGATGCCATTTCATTTTCCTCCTCAGTAGGGGAAGAGGAAAAAACCCAGGCTCCTCTCTGATCCATCTTCTGTACCGTGGTAGCCTTCCCCCAGCAAGCAGGGTAGACGTGGTTTCTTGGTGGGGAAGGAAAGTAGCTAACAGCACCCGAGACCTGGCCCTACTGCCAGCCTGTCCCGCTTCAGATACTCCTGACACAGAGCCACACCTTCTCCTGTCGTTTATTATTTAAGTTTAAATTGGATATACAGTGGTTAATCTTCATATTTTTTCTTGTCAAATCCATTATTCTGTTTTCTCTGTGCTCGACACCCTCTCCACCTAAGACACACCTGAAGGGCAGAGATGTATCTCGAAAAAAATACGACGTTTGCAATAGTTTCCCATCAATCTTGGGCAGAGCACAGCTAATTAAGCAAGGAGCTCAGAGAAACTAAGCGGGGTGTGAAATCTGGGGGGTGCCAGATGCCCAAACTGTTCCCCAACAGCCGCACAGCCTGGGACACATTGCATTTATCTGTCCCCTTCATTTGTGGGAGAAGGAAAGCGTTCCTGTGCCTCCGAGCAGTGTTTTGCTATCTACAAATGTCTATTTTTCTGCACGGCTAAACCAAGCATTTATCTGGCACCAACACCTTGTCAGTCGTAACGCAAGAACAACACTTATCACAAATGAATTTTGGTTATGACCAACCATGAGCCTGTATCAGAAAGGCGTTTCTTTATCAGGGAAAAAAGCCACCAGTCATGTTCTGACTCAAGGATTTATCACTCAATTTAAGAAATCAAGCCTCAGCCCAATGCAATTACATTTGGAAGACAGCAAGAGGGAGCGAGGGCTGACGAGCAGAACATATTTCCACAGAACATCTCTTCTGACAGCAGCAATGATGCTCAGAGTCGGGAATCAGCCAGAGACACAAAACAATTAGCAGGAAGCAAAAGCAAATCTCAAAGGCAGCCGGGAGAAACGGCGCCACGTTGCCGTGCAGAGAGCTCAGCTTGGAGAATACCACAGCTCTGGTTCAAAACACACCCGAAGCACCCGAGTTCCACCACTCAGGAGGATCTAAGATCTCTAAGTGCTTTCCACAAGTGCTCTTGCTTCAGAGTGGACCAGCTTGGACAGCTCTGGGACATCACATGCTGCCTTGTCATGGTCTGGACTCAGCTGGAGACATCTAAAGGATGGGGTAAGCCTACGTGTCCCCTGATTCCCAACCTTCCCACACGCAAAGGTGGCTCAGAGCGTTCCCCTGCAGGCATCTTAAGGCCGGATCTTATCACACTCCTTGCATCCTCCATGGAAGAAGCATCATGGATGGAAGCACCCTGTAGAAAAAAAGCACCACAAAAACCTCCAGAGTGCACAAGCAGCTTTGGTTCTCTACCTTATGTCTTCTTCTATCTTGGCTTGTGCCTCCAGATCAAAAGGGTCAGCTGAATAGAGTCGGATCCTCTCCTGCTCCCGCCGGGCTCGGTCCTGCTGTTGCTCCAGCAACACCCTGGTGAATTTCTCTGCAGTAAGAAGGAGACACAGAAATGCTTTTTACTGGAAATGGCTCTTACAAATCAAGTTCTGGCACAACAAACTCTCCTTTTCATGCCAGCATGTGCTCAGGAGCAGGATCAGCAGCACCAGCACCAAAGGCTTCATCTGAAGGCAGCGGGGACAGACCTCAAAGGATCGGTGGCAAACTTGGGAACCCGCTGAGATGAAAAGCAACGGGACAGAGCTCTTTCTCCTTGGGTCTGCTACCCAGACTCAGCACAATCAAACCCAATTTCCTTGCACATACATTTTTATATGGAAGAAAAATGGCGAAACCATGAAGACGACAAGATTTAAAACAAAGAGCTGCCATTAAACCAGGAATTCATTCTTCTGTTGCAGCAAGAATTGCCTACACAATACTCCAAAAAAAACCAGCTGCAAAAGCAGCAGATAAATGAGACCCGAAGCAGAAATAAGGACTGCAGAACTTGCATGATTCAAACAAGAAGCTCATGTGCACGTGTGTTTTGAAAAAGCTTCAGCCAGAGAGAGGAACAAGATTTTCCAGCTCTCAGTGAGATTGGCCCATCTACAACAGCAGCTTGCAAAATCTACCATGTTTTACACTCAGCAATCCTGTAAAATAACAGTCTGAGGATCCAGCAAAGAGCACACGCAGAACTGTAAGACATAAAAAGGCTAACAACAAAACTTACTTGAAACCCCAGCAACACAGGCAAAGGCAGTGACGTTATCACCCCTAGAGCTGGACACTGAAATCAAGAGGTCCCAGGTGGGACACCTGCTCCACAAAGTCTTGCCACGCCTTTTAAGACCCCAGTTTTTAGACCCCCATGTTTTGGGCGGCCTCTGGCTTTTTTTTTTTTTTTTGGTACTGCTTGGATCTGATCACACACATTCCCAAAAGGACTCGGCAATAAATTAAGTTCTGTAAACACAGAAGGTTGCGGATTTGCTTCCAGAAATGTAGTTCCCGTGAAGAAGCTCCCCGGCTCAAAGGCTGTTACATGTTCAGGAAGGCACGGGGTATGTTTTCTGATTTGTTTTTGTTTGGTTTTGTAGCAGGTGCCTTCTAAAGCGCTCGCGGTGCATCCAGCGCAGTCACACGGCACGTATCCATGTGTATATTTGGGCATCAGAGCCAGAGCTGGGCTGGATCCGTGCCCAAATCCAACAGCAGCCCTACAGAATGATGAGAGCACAACCAGATCAAACCCCACTTCCTTCCCGCAGCCCCACTGCGGCCATTTGGGACTAAAAATGCACACCCGAATCAAAGTTTAATGCGCACGACGAGATCAGAGAGAGAGCAGCAGAGGAGCCTGTTCTGGGTGTCTTGGGCTTAACCTCTCATTTCCTCTACCCACTGCAGCACGTCTTCTCAAGGTGATACGACAGTCTCTCTACTGCAGTGCTCACAAGAGGTGTGAAAAAGCTTGACAGCACAAAGGACATGGTTTTAACTCTGGATATGAGCTAAAGTAAAAATGAAAAAAAAATAAATAGGCTGACAATATCCATGCAAATTCCTTCCCGGCTTCCTTTGACAGAGAGGAATCACTAGGATGTAACCTTGAAGGAGGTCTCCTGCTAGAAGCTCCTCCTCTTCTCCATTTCCCCGAAGCCAACAGGATTTATTTCCTAACTAAAGGACTCGCAGATGTTTAGAAGCACATCCTCTGAAGCTCAAACCACCACCCCGTTCTCATACTGAAAGGACACTAGAGTTCAAAGCTTCCATCACATGAGGAATGAAGGACCAGCATCAGCTGCTCGCTTGCAGAGGAAGGGAAGGATATGGACTAGACTCCAACTGCCCAAAATACGTGAACACCTTCAAGATTAACAGAATGAAACATTTATGTCTATTTCTATTAGAAAAGCTCCCTAAAGACACCATTTACTTGTTCCTTTTCCTCTCCCTCTCTGCTCTCTGCTCCTTTAGCAGCTAAGCATCAGGGACAGGGTTGGTTTTTGGCGCACTGCTCTGTTGAGTCTCAGGGCGCTCTGGGATGCAGCAAACACAACACCATTATCAGAAAACATGAATTCAGGGAGTCTTTGCACAAAAATCGGGAGCTGAGCCACTTGTGTTCACAGAAACCCGACTCATCTGTGTATTAGATATTTCAAAGTAGAGGAGAGAGGCTATTAAAGAAGCCAAACAGGAGAAATACCCTCAACTTGCCAGGAAGTCTTGTTAGGAGAGGAACTCTGCCATCAGTACTCCGAAGTGCCACCTTTTATCAGCACCATCGATGAGTTGGCAGCGAGTATCCCAGTTAGTTCAAAACCTGTGCCTGCCTTTTAGTGGAATTGAGCTCTAACAGATTCAAAACCCCCCTCCCGCAGATTAAAAACCCGACGTACCCAGGTCTCCACTGAGCAAGGCCTCCGCCAAGGGCGGGTTGCGCTCCTTCAGCAGGGAGAGCTCGTGGGGGTTGGCGAGCAGCATCTCCCGCAGCAGCGCCGGATTGTCCAAACCCTGAGGGAACGAAGGCGCATCGGGAGGCGACGGGCGAAGACGCTGCGCCGGTGGCTGGTGCTGCTGCGAGGACGTCCCAGGAACCGCGATGCTGCTGAAGTCTATCCTCGGCAGACCTGGAGGGGGAAAAGAAAAATAAGAGTCAGAGGTGTCGGCGCTTCACGTTTACCATTCCGCTTGAAAAACACATTGGAAAAACTGCAAGAAGGATGAGCCGCTCTTAACGCTACAGTATTAGACTGGATTCTGTGAACAGCGGTTCGTGTCGGAAGCACGGCCACGCAGTGGGGTTAGTGGGTTAGGAATGCCAGCTCGTACTGCTCTAACTGCGCCAGCCTTCTATCTGGCCCATTTTTTATCCCCTGAAATGCACTTAATGAATCACAGACTAGTTATTTCCAGCTTCACAAACGGGAATATCACAGGGAGGGATGGCAGGGCTAAACCCAGCGTCTCTAAGGCTCTTCTGAATCTTTTGGATTAAAAAAAAAAAAGCAGAGGAAAAAAAAAAAAAGAAAAGTGTCATTTCTGCAGCCCTGCATTGCAGGCACCAATCCTCCAGCTGAGGCAGGAGGACGAGGACCTCAAGCAACGCTCCCACATCCTTCTCAGCCAGCGGTACTTCCTTTTCCACTGATATTTTCTGTGGGGAAATCGCTAGGAATCGCTGCAGAAGGCAGGACAGAGGAACAGGGCTCCACTCAGATGTTATCTGAGGAGTTTCTGGTGTGTACGCAGGATTGCGTAACTGGGTTTGTCAAGATGCATCTTCTCCGGGTGTTTGTCACGGTGCAGACTGGCAGCACGCACCGCAACAGCCTTTTAACCTGTCGGAGCCGCACAGACTGCAGGTTATTGGGCCGTTACGCTGAGCGGGAAGGGAAGCGGCGGTCGTACGAAAAGTCACACGCCTGTACAAAGACTGCCGTTCTGAACCAGTCACCTTCCGCGCCTGCTCTGTATTTCCCCAAAAGAACAGCAAAATGGCATTCGTTTCCTTAGGATTAAAAAAAAATAATCCATTAAATAACTAGCCCTTTAGCCAATTTTAAAAGTCCCTGCCTCATCCCTCACCACTCTCCTTCCTAAGTGTTTTGCCCAACGAGGCGCTAAAGGAGACTGACAAGAGATGGAGTCGGTGTTTGATAAATATTGAGATTTTTGGATGCTCAGAGCACAAATCTTTTCTCACCTGGGAAACGGATGGAGGGTCGCGGCTCTACCACCTCTTTCTGTCGTAAAATCACCACGTCCCCGTCTTTCAAGCCATAGGAGGCCAAAGATCTGTTGTTGTCGGTCAGGGGCCGCTCCGCATAGACTATCTGTTCATGGAGAGAGCGCAGAGAAAAACACCGCGCGTGACAAAACAGACATCTTGCTGTTCCTTATTTTTTTTTTTTATTTATTTTAGGAAAGTGTTCCCAGTAAATCCTCCGGACCCGTCTCAAGCGTCAGAAGGGAAGGTGTGCAACGCTCGCCACGGGCAGGCCCTGCCAAAGCACCTCTACCTCAGGCGCGGAGAGACCTCAGCGGGTAAGCGGTTGGACGATGACACAGAGTTGGTTTTACCGAAACCCAGCAACAGTTTCTTGAAACCCAGCATCTCGGAGAAGGGCTGGTCTCTCTTAATTAGAGGCCAGGCTTTTGAGAGGAAAGCCAGGCTCGTGGCGGGGCCGTTCGCCACACGTTCCCAAACCCCAATCTCTACGATTTCATAAGTCACGACCATCTTCTACAGCGTTATCTCCCCCCAAGTCAGCACCTACTGACCAGGGACTGACTGCACACGAGCAGGCAGCATCCTCCACGGTAAATCCCTGGATGATCCAGTCCAATATCTACCATCTCTGCCTTTTCCCACAACATGCTTCCCCAGAAGAACCAGTTTTACAGGGACCTCAATGCTTTCCAGTTTACTTCAGTGATGGAACTCTATCCAGACTCCAAGGTTCAGCACCCAAAGACACCTCTCCCGAGCCTGCGGTCAGTCCGTGGCAGGAAGAATTCACTTCTTTTGACTATAAAACACAAAGCCACGTCGTTCTCTATTACGATAACCTGACTTAACATGGGGTCTGCAGATTGAACAGAAAAACATACCGAGATAAAAATGAATAATCACCATGGGAACATTTCTGTTGCCATTAGATCTGTAATACCTACAGATGTCCCGAATTACAGGGAAACAAACAAACAAGAAAAAAATAAGTAAAGAAACGCTTTATGGGAACAAAACTTCTCAGAAATGGTATCTGCTAAGCATGAAGGTTTCTGTGCCTCCGTTGGAGGACAACGAGACCAGACAGATCAGTTCAGCAGCCTCCTACCCCCTGGAAGGAGTCCAAAGCGAGAAACGCCAGAGAACTCGGCCTAAACCCGTCGGGCATAGGATTGAATTTCATGTTTACCACCCCGTTTAGCAAGACCCGCGTCTCTCTGGGTCTGCAAAAGGCCGGTTCAGCAACAACAGGTTTCCCGCAGGTCGGGACTGGCAAAGTCATGTGGGAGAAGCTTTCAGAGCCCTTGTCTGGATGGGCTACGGCTCTGCTCGATGCTATCGCTCGTAGCAGATCCAAAAAGAAGATCCAAAAAACCCCAATTACTATGCATCTTAAGATCTGGAAGACGCTACAGACTTTCACTGCTTTAATGCAGCAACTCAGAAATATTACAAAGAATCCCACTAATGCACTCTAAGAGCGGCGGTGCCGAAGTAAGACAAGACAGAAAAAGCAAAAATAACAAGAACCACGTACGACGACAACAACCGGAGCCATCAGAATTAGGGAAACACACGCCATTGGAAACCAGCACGAGCTTCCAACCTTCTCGTTAACCACACACTTCACAGCCTCAGCGCTATCACACCAGGCTGGGTGCAAACACGGGTCTGTTTCCAGCCTGTATTAAGGCACGTGGTCTCTGCTCTGATGGTTTGCAAGACATTACCGGCAGAATTAAGGTTAGTGTGTGATGGGAAGAGTCCCAGCGCATCCTCTCACGTTCCCGGACGCTTCCCGCCCGGCCTGACTCAGTAACGCCGCTGCCCGCAGAGAAAGCGAGCTCGTAATACGTCCCAGCTGCACGCCCAAATCTTAAATGGCAGTTTCCCTACGCAGAGACTCTGGAAGAGACAAGTTAATCAGTTTAAGTGATGTTTCACCTCTGTCGTCTTGCTGGGATTGGATTTATGAGCGTTTGGCCGTAACACCTCAGACGATGAATTAAGCGCCCGGCACTCACGCTACATCCATTAGCAGCATGGCTTAGGACGCTTTTGGCCCATTCCGCTCCGCTGTTAAAACAAACTGATTTCATTTTGCTGTCTTTTGATTATCTGGTTTGTAGGGTATTTTAGAAGGCTGGCCAGGTACCGACACGGGCTCTTCTGGAGGTGACCTGGGGCAGGGATGCAGGCACCGATACCACCCGACGGCTGGATTTTGCACGATGCCGTAGGGTAGAACCTCCTTATGGAGCGAGGAACCCCAATCCAGAATGCCAGATTCCACCAGCGAATGTAAATCAACCCAAACTGAACGCGTTAAATCCTCCCGTGCACAGTCAAGGGCAGGAAAGAAAGAGAAACCAAGGAAAGAAATGGTGCTGCCAGAAGAACCCGGTTCTTCCCAGAGCCTTCCCGTCCCTTCTCCAGAAAAACCACCACCTCGGCACGTGGAGGAAACCGCAGCGAGCCCAATTATTTCCCCTCTCCTCACCCAGCTCCTCTTATCACCGCAGCCCGGTCCCCGTTATCTCACACCGCCCTCCCTGTCTTGTGGCCACCGCCGTCCCTCAGAAACCTCGCAGCCCCCCCGCTCGCCTCCACCCCACGCTGCAGCACCCAGAATGAATTCCCCAAAACTGCAGAAAATAAGGCTGGGAGTAACACACCGCAGCGCTTCACTCTGCCCTGCACAAGGACTATTAAATTCACGCTCTCTCCTGTGCCAACGGGACACTTTTAGAATCACAGAATGGTTAGAGTTGGAAGGGACCTTAAAGATCATCGAGCTCCAAGCTCCTGCCCTGGGCAGGGACACCTCCCACCACACCAGGTCCCTCCAAGCCCCCTCCAACCTGGCCTTGAACCCCTCCAG
>JAOXJK010000008.1:7837233-7852534 GCA_025774025.1 Xenus cinereus
GCCCGTTCCCTCTTGTCCTGTCCCTGGGCACCACTGAGAAAAGACTGGCCCCATCCTCCTGACACCCACCCTTGAAGGATTTATAGGTGTTGATCAGATCCCCCCTCAGCCTTCTCCAGACTGAACAGACCCAAGATCTTCTGTCCTTCTTGAGCTGGGGAGCCTGAACATCTAGTCCCCATGCTGCTTTTCTGGAACATTCCCTGGCACTCCCTGCACATGTTTGATGATGAGTGCCCTGCCTGGGCACTTTGAGTAAAAAAGAAAGGACACGCTTTCCCACGGCATCCACCACCATGACTGCGAGCAGAGACCATCGCTGGATCCAACTGTGGTGACATCTTTACTTGTTCTTTCTCCTTTTCTCACATATTTCTCTCTCTCCTTCTCTCTGTCTGCCTCTGACTTCACTTTTCTGGCACTAACAGTAATGTCCTTGTAAGTTTTTACCAAAACGCTATCTTTTGTAATTCCGCTGAGTTGAAGTATAAGAGTAATATCATTACAAGTTTTGCCTCTGGCTGTTGTAGTTCCCCTGAGTTTAAGTAAATTTTAATTTGTTTAAAACATCTGGACTAAATGTCATTACTCCGGCTACCGCACAGAGAATTCAAAAGTTAACCTTGCCCTCACCCACTGAGTGGGATGAGACAAAGACACGGGACAGAAATGGTGATTTCTGACAAGATTTGCTGTGTGAATAATCCTGGCAAATTCCAATTTATTAGCAGTTCCTGTCATAGATACTGCTGTGGACCCAAGGCAAAGCACGTGTTATTCTGAGCACCTTCGTCAGCACATATGACCAGAAATCTGCATCTACACTCACAGAACTATTTCAAAAAGGCCCCTGTTTTATGGAATTTATATTTCAATTCTTATTTCTTGCTTTGAAAGACTCTCAAAGCGAGCACAATAGGTACTAAAATGACACGAAGAAATATTCTAAGTGGTGGATAAGGGAGTGGTACAGCTGGGAAACACAGTACAATTTCTTTTTCGGGGCAGTATCGGGCAGGGATGATGCTTCGGGTGACCTCAGTGCTGCCTCTTGCGCGCTGGCACAGACCCATATTGGAAACCGAGCTGGTCTCCTGGCCCCACCGCACAGAAATAACGCCGTGCTCCAGAGCTCTGCCTGCACAGGAACCTGCAGCAGAGCAGACAGCTCTGCTTGGCCAGCGCTGCCTCAAATTGGAGAAAATCCCACTGCTGATAAAACCTCCGCTGATAATAACCTCTTAATTATCTTCAAACCCATCCAAAAGAGCTCGTTCTCCACCAGAGACGACCCGCTATTCTGCTTGTACCGCACTTGCCAAGCGGCCCTTCGGTTTCCTTTGCTTAATGCGCTCTTGAATCCTGGCTCTGCTGAGCAAGTATCAGAGATCTCGCAGCCGCCCTGATGGGTAAAGCCTTTCACAGGCAGCTTTGAACATCCCCACGCCTGCGGAACCAAACCCTCCTGCCTAATCTGCAGAGAACTTTGATTTTAACAAGGTAATTGGGAGAGCGTTTTTCACTTGTTTTGTCACAGAAAGGATCGCTGCAATAGGACTAGTGAGATTTGATGGATAGTCAAAACGAAGGGTTTCTTTGGAGACCTCTCCATGAATAGACAGAATTGCCCACAAATTACAGATGCTGCTATTCCTGATTTCTTAATAGCTCCTTTTTCAGGCCCAACAGAGCGAGCACGTGCTGCAGGAGCTCACAGTAAAGCTGAAAGACCGGTTAAAAAATGCCAGACTTTTCAGAATCAAATTCCATCGTCCACAATATATCTTATGCTAAGTGCTTCTAATTTTAATATAATTCTATGCAACTGAGTGAGAGAGAGAAATCAGAATTTGCTTCGAGTGTCTATTTCTCAAATGGCATTAAACCCCCGTATTATCTCGATGTGCTGTGCGGGACTCGGACTGAAGGGATTCTCTCAAGATGGCTCTTTCCTGGAGGAAAACCTCCAAGACAGGATGCCTCTGAGATGGGCCAGACGTGAGCCTTGTGCCTCCTACCCCAGCCCTCTGCTCCGGGCCTGGGGTCTAATGCTGCCCCTAAAATAAGATTATTGGGACATTTTGGTGCCAGTTCCAGCTGACATCTTGCAATCGTTGTCAGATGCGTGAGTCAGAGGAAAGAGTGATCTCAGTGACAAAGGAGAGTTGTGGAGGACACACTCTCCATCCACGTGCGCAGCGAGCGGCAGAAGGGCCGGCTCCCGTACTTGTACTGATACGAGAGGGATCTAAGTGCCCTTCAAAAACTTTTTTTAAGAGGATGAGGAGGCCCCCTCCATAACCTGTTTGGGCACATAGCCAGACTCAACTCCTCATAAATAACACCTGCAAAAAGCCAGAGAAGGAAAAGATTTCCCCACCTACAGATCTGGGCAGGGTTTGTTATCAGGAAAGCACGCTTTTTTGCATCCACATCTCCTGACACAGACCTTTCCAGATTTTTCTCCCATAATTCTAACACTTGGCATCACTGAACGCCGCAGCTAACAGCTATTCATCTGCTCAAATAGGACAAAGTTAATTTTGGGGTAAAGAATATGCATCTGCTTAGTTTTGCGCTGCTGAACTGACAACCAAAGCTGGACAGCTGTACGATGATGGAAGAACAGGGTTGTTTCCTGCCTGTGTGTGTTGTAAGCAGTGCCCAGGAGGCCATGAGCAGGAGCGGCGCTGTCACTGACCTGGCAAGAACCTGCTGCTGGTCTGCAGGCAGCAAAATCCCCTCAGCAGCGATGGCCACCTCTGCTCCAGTGCTTTCCCTGCTCGCATCATCAGCGTCTGGGACAGGCTGAGGCACTGCTGGGGCCTGAGGAGAAGAAGAAACCAAAAGCTGCAGCTCTGAAAAGTCACTGTGAGTACCAGGATGACGAAGCACAACGCTATGCACTCAGGTTTATTCAGCCAAGGGGAGGAAAGTAGCCTGAAGGTACCTGGGCTGATGTTGGTTCTTCATCTGCTGCAGCGACAGTGTCTTCAGGCAAAGGTGTCTTGTCAGGAGTAATTTCAGTCCTTGTGGCAGCTGAAGAGGAAAAGGGGAAATACCCACAACGTAAGCAAAGAGATCTGCAAAACTAGAGCATGAATCTGTGAAAACATCACAGAAAATATTCACCTAAAGCTACAAAGTCTGTGTCTGGAAGGAAAAGGTCTCTTTTTTATGCTGGTCAAGAAAAGCCGTCGAAGACCCAGAGGGTATATCAGGTGAGAAATGCAGATTTTACAGGGTTGGGAGAGGCTAGGTCCTTGTGTTCACACACAAATAATCTGTTTCGGAGGCTGGGGGGGCACATTTGTAATCAGAGGCGGGGGGGGAATAAGAACCTCTCGCCTTAGAAAGTGATAGCATCAAAAATGAAGAATCTAGGTTAAGGAAATAATATTAGGCAATAAGTGCTGTACAAGCACATTGCAAAACATGCTCTGGGGCACTGCAGAAGTATAAACGAGAAGCAGTAAGGAGGAGGATAGCTGGCAACAATTTATAGGTGTGTGAGAGGAATATCCACCCTCCAGCAAAGCCGTGGTGGTGATAATCCACTGGGAGCCCCAGGGCTGCATCGCATTTGCATGTGAGGGAAGAGACTGCGGCAGCCGCCCTCGTCCTGGGCGTGCGAGTCGTGCAAAGCCAATGGGATCAAGACAGAGCGGCGCCTGCAAGACCAGTCATCCCTGCAGCTCCAGCCTCTGCTGGAGAGAAACGCTGCACGAAGTCAGAAGAAACTCACGACTACATGGGCAAAAAATGGCATTTCATCACCTCCAGGTTTATTGGGTAGGGCCAGGCTGGTCCTGACAGGGAAAAGAAGTCAGGGAAATAGGACACAGCTGGGACAGGGAGTCTCATGGGTGGCTCAGGAGAGCCAGAGTTACTGCTCCTGCTGTCGAAAAGGGAGGGTTGAGAGCAGGCACTGCCGTTGCTGCCAGGCAGCGCTTGCTGCAGTAGCAGCCGCTGCCACTTTAAAGGCTGCGGTGGCTGCCACAAATCTGACTTTGCAAAACAGCCTGTGTCTGCTTCTGCCTAAAGCATCAGGGAACCCTCAGCCTGTGCTGCGCACCCTCCACCTGCCTCCTCCTGCCTCCTTCCTGAGGTTCTCCTCGAGAGCAGACAGCTTGACATCGTAGTGATTCCTCAGGCGGCTGATGTCCTCTTCGAGGCGGGCTCGGGACGCCTGTTCCGCTTCGTAGCTGGCCTTCAGCTGGGCCAGTCTCTCTTCGTACTCCTGAAAGGCACACACACAGCCTGACGTGACAGCCCTGAATCCACACAAGGTCACATCTCAGTCCATCCTAGGTCACATTTTATGCCCACTGCAATAAAACTTTACCATCTGCATTCACTGACTTTCTCCACGATTTAAGTTGATGCAGTATTGATGGAAGGTGACTAGTTAACCCAAGGATCCGCTGACTTGGGCAGATGTGGTGCCCTGGGAGGAGCTCTGTAAAGAGCAAGGAGTGAGTTTTATTGCCTTCTGGTCCCCAACTCCTCATTCTTCCTCCTGGCTCCATATCCCCTCTTCATCTTCATCTTCGTACCGCTCCTAACATCTTTGACTACTGCTTTCCTCAAACCTACTTCTCCCTCCTCTGCCAGGAGGAATCTTAAGTTTCATGTGTAATTTCCTCTTCCTGCTATATGTACTTAAAAAATTCTTCTTGGGGATCCATTCCAGTTCATCTCCAGAGTGGTGGGAAGCGTTGTAAATAAAACGTCCATCAACATACATCCTGTCCATGGGAGAAGCCCAAGGACTAAGAAATAGGAAGAGAAGTGTTCTGAAAAGGCTGAACCACACAGCCCTACGTTCTATTTGTAATGATTATTATAAAAACCCACAAGCTTTAGTCAAAGACACTACGGGATACCCTTTCCTGACTTACTGCTCTGATCAGCTGCTTCTCTGCTTCGAGATCTATCTGGGGCTTGAGGAGGGGAGCCAGGTGAGCAGTCTCAGCAGGTAGAAGCCCTGCAAAGCAAAGCAGAAATAAAAATCACTCACAGTTACTGGGTGGGATGTCTGTAGAATGCCTGGAAACAGAACAAAGAACCTGGCTGCCAGCAAAGAACACAGCAATCCGTGCGCTCCTTCAAACTGCACTCGTGTGCCAGCATCTGTGCTGCCAAAACACCCACTGGCCTGGGACTCCAGAGGTGTGGGGAGAGACGGAGTCAGCGGCGAGCAGAGCAGGAGAGGTTTAAGCTTCGGCTATATGAAAGCGAATATAAATCTAATCTCTTTCACAGAATAACAGGAGTCTTGTTTTCAGGGCTGTGCTAACAGATTTGGAAGGTAAAAGACACTGGGAAGGAGATGAAAGGTGCAAGGAAATTGCTTTCTTTCTTCACAGCTGTTTCTGAAAGGTGGCAGAAAAAAAAAAAATAATCTTACAGCCTTACTTCTCTCCTCAAAGTTGCCCTTTTTTAGGGGATAATTCTTAAAAGGTGATCAGCTCCCCAAAGACTGCCCTTACCCATGGGTTCCCACATTTGCTATTCCTACTTCCCAGCCAAAAGGGAGGCTGCTGGGGCCGGGCTGGATCCTCAAAGAGAGGACGGTGCTGCTCTCAAGCAGTGCCACCAGCAGGGCAGAACTTTTCTTCTAGCATCAAAAATTCACAGTGTAGGAGAACAGGGGCTGACTGCTAAATTTCAAAACATTCTATATGTATTTAATAAAGACTTTTCCATTATGTCTTTCGCAGCTCATTTTTGCTCTGCCAGCCAAAACCTCTCTTCTGTGAGTGACCAAATTCTAGCCAGAATGACCAAGAAGAGCTGAGGATTTTAATCACATCAGCATTTTCTAACAGAATCTGTCATGATTGAAAAGACTGAATAACTGAGATGGTCCTTACCAGTGGAATAAGGTCAATTTGGCAACAGTGAAGGCAAAGTCCATTACCAGAATGGAGAACTCTGCCTCCAACGGGTAAGAGAAATGTTGAGGTGAAATCCAGTGAGCATTTTACATATAAAATCTCATTTTTCTGTCAAAACACCTCTGCAGCCAGTAAGAGCTCTCCTACCTGACAAGTTCTTCGTGCTCATCTGTTCAGCCAGAATGGCCTTCAGCTTCTTAATCTCCTCCTGATACTCCCTCAGCAGAGCATCCTTGGGGTCCTCGTTGATACAGGGCTTGTTCTTGATGTTTTTCGCTCGATTAGCGTAGCGCAGAGTACTGAGGCTTTCGTCGTAGTTGTTATCAGCCGGAGATAAGCAGGCTACCATCAGTGTCTTGGTATTCCCTCCCAGGGAGTCCTGCAGCAGCCTGGTCAGCTTTGAGTCTCGGTAGGGGATGTGTTTGCTCCTGCCATCGACCAGGGCTGAGATGACATTGCCCAGAGCTGAGAGGGACAGGTTGATTTTGGTGGCCTCTTTGAGCCGCTCCCCCGTGGCTCCAGTTTTTGACTGTCTCTCGCTTCCTGCCAGATCCACTAAATTGAGTTTTGCGGCCCTAAGGTGGTCCTGCCCTCGCTCATCTGCAAGAAAATAATTCCAGATTAGGCTCTTCTTAAGTGGAAGCATCTTAACAGTCAAGAAAAAGGACTCTCTTGGCATTACGTTCCAGTTCAAGCCCTGTTCTTTGTCTGCATTTGGGCCCTGGCTCTCTAAAGTAAATAAATATCTATTTAATCTTAGAACTACATGTTTTACTGCTTTCCTGAACAAGATCCTGCACAGTAAAAATTCATGCCCGTTCTTACTCTCCCAGTGAGCACTGAACACACACACACACACACTCTCCACATATTTCCACAGCGTTTAGAATTTCATGCAGAGCCCACTGCAATCAACAAGATCAGAGCACGAGTTTATACAACTTTTTTCCACCTCAGGTTGTTTCATGAAGTTAAACAATCTCTGACAATTGGAGAGAAAGAAGGGAGGAAGGATGAAACGAGGAGTCAAGGGGCAGCAACTGGAGCAGGGCTTGTTGGAGAGCACAGGCAAAAGAACAGGCAGCTACGTGATGTGGAGAGACAGGCAGGAAGGTGACAACCATGGAAAGGCCGGAGTAGACACTGCATTACAAAACAGTTTTTCCATGAACTCCCAAAACTACAGCTTTTCTCAAGCCTGGAATCCAACCTATCCTAATCAATGACATATTGAAGAAGTTTCTTGCTGTGGTTCAAAAGACAAAGCACATCCTAGCACATACCATCAAGGACCACCATCTGGCTTTCTTTCCAGCTCGAAAGTTCCAGAAGCCCATCAGATCCCCCCTCTCGCCCAGACAGCTGTAAAACCGTGCCGTGACTCAGCACACAGGCACGCTCGGCAGCATCTGTTCCTCCTCAACTCATGACATTCTCGGCGAGAAAGTAAAATGAAGGAACGCAGGCAAGAAACAGGAAAACTGTGAGAAATTGGGACGCACTTGACCCGAACCACCTGGACGAGAAGCTGGATTTCAGTGAGCACAGAGTCAGACCCAGTGAGCTGGTGCCATTCCCATCGTAATGCTTTGAGGCGAGAGAAGATGTGAGCTGAAGCTGTGTTGAAGATGAAAATGTGAAGCTCCCCAGCTACCTGGAAGCACACTTCATGTGTGTAATACCTGCTTCCTGACCTGCATCCTGAGGCCGGATTAAGATGATGATGCAAATTCCCTGTGACTGAGGGAAAGCACATCCAGTTGCTTCAGGAACCCCTTGGCTTTTCTGGCTACTTAAACTTTCCCAGCCTCACGCAGAGCAAAGAGTAGGGGACACGCACTCCCAAACCACAGACCACACTTTTAGATGTCCATATCCCAGTCATCCCTCACAATTACAACCCAAGTTCAAGGGAAGAGCTCTTTTAGCGCTCCGAGCAAAAAAAGCATCAAGGTTTTAATGAAGTCCGCCCTTTTCCAGACAGCCTTCTAGAAAACTTGGCCTTGAATTTAGTCAAGAGTCAAGATTTGTGGCTGTGGACAACACCTAAACATGAGCAACGAATAATCTGATGCATAGGGGAAAGTTAAAAGTTCACAGGTAAACCCCAAAAAATCTGCTGCCCCAGGATGGTTCCCCAGGTACAGCAACAAACTGTTAACTGTAGAACTTAACATTTGCTGCTGAGCAAACTTGTTTCACTCCACATCTTACTGGTGTGTCAAGATATGGGAGAATTGGAAAAAAACCAAACAGATTGAGCTTAAATAGAGCACCCTCTCGCTATCCTTTCTGAGTGCTGGAGTGAGTGGATTGTTCCAAAAAGCAGGTTTTCTAACCCTTTCCCCCCTTCCCTCAGTTTGTAAACACTGACAGGCAATTAAAGAGTTGTTTTGGTTCCTGCCAGTCCTTTTACCCACAGAGGCTGTTTGTTTCCATCTCAGAGCTTAGCAGTTTAGTTTCCATGGTGTAACGAGGTCCCCAGACTCTTGCTGACATGCCTGCAGCAGCCCAAAAATCTTCTTTGTCTAATTCTCCTACAGCCCATCGGCCAGTTCTGGTGGCACTGGCCAAATCTACGACGTCTTTCTCATTAACAAATCAATCCCTAAGCACAGTGTAAAGGAATAAAACATCTGCGACTCTAAATACTGTAAAAATACTGATGGTGACTTGTGCATTTCATACATCTGCAGCCAGAGAGCCCGGTATTTGCCATAATTCCCGAAGCTGTTACTTTTAAAAAAAAGAGTAATCATAGTCCACATAATTGCAAAGAAATCCTTTAAAATATTAACTGCCTGTAAATTATAATTTACTGCAGGTTCAACTGGAAAATGAGTTTGAATTTCCCTCTTCATGAAGCCTAAAGATGACAACATAAATACCAACTCCATTAACTCTTTCAACTAATGATTACCCTAGCAGAACCATCCAGGTGCAGGGATTGTGCTAGAACCCTCAACTTTCTCCTCAAATATTCCAGCTGTCTTCCATTTAACTGCCAAACCCGCAAATTTCCCCACCTGCCATCCTGTTCCATGCAACAAGTTTTCAAAGCTTTAAATCAGAGAAAAGGTTGCAGGCTAGATTAAGAGCCCTGCACCCATCTGGATCACAAAAAAAGGAGTGTAAATACGTCTTTTTCTTTGTTAGGATTAAAGTTGGGATTTTCCAGACCCACATAATGCAAGAATTAGCATCCCCCAGCAGTGCTAATTGAGAAATTCCCAAAATCCACCCCCACACACACCATTTTGGAGGGTGAGGTACCGTCACCAACATCTGGAACCACAACTTAGGAGGACATTGTGCAACTTTCCCCATGACTGAAACAGCTGAAGAAAAGGAAGTCAAATTGTTCTCAGCCTCAGCCAGGGTCAAGGACTAGACAGAATGTAGGAGACTAATTCCTTCTTCAGTCCCAGAAAAAACCCTTTTGAGGTCTGTGTTCAGACCCAGCGAGGCAGCTTTATTGGCTACAGAAACGCCAGTGGAGATCAGAAAGGATGCTCGAGAAAGGAAAAATCAGTCATTAAAACGTTATTAAGGGCTTTTTTTATTCCATTTTAAAACCCAGATTAACTGTTTGCTAAAAAGATATGCCCCATGATTAAGCTCAGTGAAGGAATCATTGGATGAAGTGATCTGACTTGCATTGTAAAGGAGGTCAGATAACGAGACGGATAACGATAGAAGTTTCTCCGGGCTGTACAATGTATGAACTCTCAGCCATTATATGGGCTGGGAGATTTAGCACCCTTTGCTGGAAATAAAGGTTTAAGAAGATAAAGAAACAAAAGGAGAATTAAATACGTTGCCAGTTTGAGTGTTAGACATTTCTCTCCCAAGGGGGAATTTAGGAAAAATAAAGACTGTGACTGCTCAGCCATTTCACACTGTGAAGAATGCCCATGGCAGGGCACAATTCTGATTTCTACTGGACCTAAAATCAGTTAGGATCTAAGGTTTTGCTGAGGGGTGACTGGTGACGCACAGATTCTGCGCTCTGCTAGGCCCAGGCCTAATGCAGGATGTCCAGGTACCTACCTACGGTGTAGATTTCCATATTGACAGTGAAGATGGAGTGGGAACGGGAAGAGTCCTTATTCATGAGGGTGTAACCCACTGCTCGGTTTCTCCAGCCCGTCTCCATGATGCGCTCGCACTGGCCCACGCTCTGCACGGTGTGCAGGGAGAGCCCCTTCACGTACACCCCCTTCTCCGGGTGCTCCTTCAGCTGCAAACAGGGAGAAGGCAACACAAATTAAAACAAGACACCCCGAGACTGCGGGAAGATGCACTGGGAACCGTCCAGAAGCTCAAGGGCTACGCGAGATTTGCATGTGGAGAAACGAAACTATTTTTATTCAACTATTTGTATTAAACTATTGGCAAAAAACATATCTGGCTGCCACCAAAAAGCCTTAATATTTCTGAAGAAGGAATAAAACCACATACACAAAAAAAAAAAAGGGAAACAACTTTCATGGCTCTGCAGACAAAAAGCATTAAAGTGAAAAGTTTACTGATTGATTCAGACATCTCCCAGGCCACAAGAAACCGGTGCTGCGCCGCCTTCTACCTCCCCTGTTATTAAGCTGCATATTTTAAAAAAAGAACTGAAATGTTTTTCACCTATTATGGCAAAGGCTCTAATATCTCTTCAGTCATAGGAAGCTTTTTTAAAATCAAGGCACAGATTCAATAGTCACAGATATTGTTACCGGCGCTTCGCTGAACCCCTCCGCTCTCAGAGGGCGTCTTGTTCCCACTGACAGAATTCCCAAAGTCACAGCCCTCACGCACAGGCGGACTATAATAATTTTCCTCCAGATTAGTTCATTTTTAAAATGCTCTAACATCTTATTCAGGCATCCGGATAGAAACAGAGTGTTAAATACCCAACAGCATCTTTTCAGCGATTATCAATCATGCAGAAGAAAAATTTCCTACAGCATGCTAATAAACAATTTAAATATTCAAAATCTTGAATGATCCATCAAACCCACGTAAAAAAATACAAAACAATCGAGAGATCCCCGCACTCCTACACCCGCTCCCTCTGAGGCTCCCTCCGCACTGGGAATTTTAAACAAGCTGAATTCGTTTGCCGCAGCAACATTACGCCCCACATCTGCTGAGTTCATAACCAAAGCTCTATCTTTATCCTGTCAGCTGGGATATCAAGATATGGTTGTCATGACTCGGTGTCACAGAGTGACAGGCACCGCGTTCAGCAGTGTGACTTCCAAAGAAGGTCCTTAGATACTTTAGTGATGCACACCCCACGAGAAGCAATGTCAAAGAGAGTGTTTGCTATAAAAAAACCCCGCACAGAACGGAGCAGAAGTGGCTGAAAAGTAAACAGGGCAGGTTTTTAGCCACAACTGCCCAGGATGGATCCAGTTACAGCCTCACAGCCAGACTCTTCATACGTTCTGACTTTTGCCTGTGCTACAGGAAAACCCTGCGATCGGCCCAGCTGTATTTGGGGGTGATGCAGAGTCCCTGAGGAACACCCAGTGGAGGACATGGCTGTTCTTTGACTCCATGACAGACTGACAGGGGCATTTTCCTCGCAGAGCTCTGTAAAACTCGCTCTTCACAAGGTTTCATGTCCCAGGAGGCGACGGTGGGCTTCAGAGTCACCAAAGTCACCGATGTTGAAATACAAAGGAACAACCAAGAAACGGGCTTTTGAAGGAGAACTGGGGGACACAGAAGAAAGCAGTGGGTCAGCCCAGGCTTTCTGTCTCTGCAGGACATGACTCCCTTAATTACTTGGTGGAGGCAGCAACAGGCAGAGGCTGTCACCAGTGTGATGGTGTTACCCTGGAAACTGTTCTGCCCAACTCCTTGCCCTCCCAGTGCCAACCGCGGTCGTCATGGAAACCGGTGTCACTGCTGATGTGGAACAAAAGACGGGAAACTGCAGCAAGCGCCTTCCCAAACGGCGAGTCCCCTTCTCCCACCCTCCCTCTCCGCACGCTCGGGGCAAAGCACGCTTGGAATGCAGAGCGGAGAGGGTTTTGCCTCCCTGAAAGCCAGGAACCTGCTAAAAAACCACATCTGCCCCAAACAGTTTGGGTCTGTCCCCATCTCGGCACGTCTGTGCGGCAGATGGTGCTAGTGCCTCGGTTTTCTTCACAAGGGCAGTCCTGCAGGGAAGTAAATTAGGACAGGAGATTTGCAGCTTCCCCCAAGAATACGAGCAAAAAGATCTGCAAAGCCACCAAGAGGTAAATTTTATAAAAATCAGCCCCTTGATTAGGATTTCAGGGAAGCTGACCTCCCTCCGTGCCTGGAAACTGCCCACCTTCCCCATGTGTTCCCACGGGGAGCAGTATCTGCTCTGTCCCCTCAAAAAAGGATCAGCCTTTTTTGTTTTAGACAGATAATGAGATCATCCACAGCTACACTGGATAAGATTAAACATTTATAAGGCAAAGAATCCTCCTTAAGCTTTAGACACAGCCACAAGATGAAGAGGATTAGGAAGAAATTGCCCCATGAGCACTTTATTCCATCCTTGTCCAGTAACCATTTTCACGCAGCTTCTGCAAAGCCACCAGACGCTACCAAGTGGAACACTCATCACTGGATCCTGTTCCTTCTGCCACAAAACTTTCACTAAAGTCCCTCAAAATCTTCTCTCAGCTTCCATACGCATCAGTGTGTCTTCATATTCTGGCATCCAGCTTCTGACAGAGCGTATTATCGCACTTCAGCGAGACATTCATAGTAACACTTATCTGAGCAAATTAAAGCACTTCCTAATTAAGGCACGTCAACTCCACCTCACCTCCAACTTCTGCTTGGTATCAGCTCCTAGAAGGTCTCGTATGTCTTCGTTGTAAATCTCCAGGTAGGAAGCTCTCACCAAGAACTTGGCATTTTCAGCACACTGCACAAAAACAGGAATGATTTTTGGGTAAGGTTCTCAAAAGGAAGGCAAGCAGGCAGCCCACAGAAACACTGGGTGCCAGCTGGGTGCCTACCTCCCTTCAGCACCTCATCAAATCTCTCCTGGCATTTCATTCCCAGGTGTAACCACTTGACACACTCGCTAGCAGGACTTCCAGTCCTTAAACATCTCAAGAGGGAGTCCATAAAGTTGGCAGAGATGAGGCTGCAGCTCATCTGACTATATTCGGGCCTCAGCTTTAGGACCAGAGGCAGGACACCCAAAAGCCTGGCCCCATTCTTGCTCCCGAGTGCGATTGGCACTCTGCTCCTTGGGGTATGACACAAAACTCATCTGTCTCGACATCACAGCATCTTACAAAGGGATCTCTTTCACACCCTTACACACCTACCTGTACGCTCTCAAAAATGTGTTCAAATGCCCTGGGTATGATGCCTTTCTGCGTAGAAGGATCCACGATTCCCTGCATGGTGAATGACTTCCCGCTGCCAGTCTGGCCGTAGGCAAATATGGTGCCGTTGTAGCCTTCGGTGACACCCTGGAAATGGAGGAAAACCAAATAAAATAGCCATTATCTTCACCCTTTCCATAACTGGAAATACATCGTCCAGATTCTATCCCACCTCATAAAAGGTATTTTAAAGGAAGAGCTAGAAGTAAATATCAAACAACTGCTCGATCTTCATATGCCACTAGAGTATAATAATAATAAAAAATGCATTCTGCTAGTATATAAATCAACAGTTTCTCTCAAAAATGGAAAACTTGAAGAAATGCAGGTGCTGAAAAGAGAAAGGGCAGTCGACAATGCTTAGCAGACCAGAATGGTTTTGCTTGTGGCAGAAAATCTCATGAAACCCAGAGAGACAACTAGAATGCCAGCTGATTGAAGGGTGGCCAAAGCGACAGTCCCAAGCTTAGAATAAATTCCTCTTGAAAAGCTGGTGAAAGAAGGCCTTGCTTTCATTTTTTTGATTTCTTCCTATTTCAGAGCAGCATGATAGGAACAGAAGATATTTGGATTTCTTAAGGCTTAAATAAAAAGAAAAATAAATAATCTATTAACCTTATAACCTACTGTTTCAGACCCTGGTTGTTCTCCTGATCAGGAACTTCCATTTTAAAATTATCACTGGCCATTTTATCCCTGTTTCTTCTTGTGTTTTTGGGGGGCTTGAGGTTTTTTTGCTTAACTGTTTCCTTTCTCAGCTTAGCCATTTACCATGCTGATGTGTTAACAGGCAACAAACATATCCCCTCTCACTTTGCTATTCTAAAGCAGGCTGAGGTTCCCTGTCTTCTCTAAGGTTTCTCACTTGACAGTAAAAAGTCCCTAAAATCATCAGGAATCATGTTTGTCTCCCTTTTCCTCCCTCACATCACTTTCCACTGCAGTTTCTATCCAGCTACCATCTCGAGGGCCCGGGGGGGTTTCACCTTTCATACAAACATCCGCCTAAACCAATTAAACGTAATTCTATCCTCAGTGCCCCGCTGGCTGCTGAAAATGTTCTTTTTTTCTTCCCAATTTCCCAGCCTACTGCTGGGACGCAGTTTTGCCCTCCTCTGCCCCCCAGGGCTGCAGCTAAACCTCTTGAAGGACCAGACAGGGCTGTTTCTGACCGTGAATCAGTTGTGCTTAGGGAACACCTACCTACGTAAAACTCCTCACCCCTCGTCCCGAGCCACGTGTTGGCTGTGTGTCTGGCTCGCTTCAGGCACCACTCACCTCCACCAGCGGGTAGGCGATCTCGTTGTAGATCTGCTCCGTGTTGTGCTCCTGGAAGTAGGCCCCGTCGAAGGTGAACTGCTTGGGGGGCTCGCCGCCGGCGGCAGGGTTTTGGAGGAAGCACTGGCCCCGCGCACTCTCCATGCTGACCACCGCCTTGCAGCCCAGAGCCTTCTCACGCTCGCTCATGGGCCGGCAGCGCACAATCACCTTCACCGCCTCCGAGGCCATGCTTCAAGGCCCGGCTCAACCCCGCGCGGGCTCAGTCGGTGGGGCTGCGGGGGCATCAGGGCCTGGGTGGGCCTGTGGGAAGGTTGGGGCAAGCCCGGCCCCGGGGCCTGCACCCCTCGGTGGGGTGGAGCCCTCACCGCTTGCTGGGGGACACTGAGGGGAAGGGCCCCCCCCACAACTTAGTGTGAGGAAAGAGAGGGATGGGGACTGTGAATGGCCAGGGAGAAGGGGAGACTAAGGAGGAGAAAAGCTTGGGAGGGGTGAAGGGAAAGGGGGAGGCTTGGAATAACTCTGAGGGGGAACCAGGGGTAGGAAACCTGAGGGGAGGCTGCGGGCGGGAGAGCCTGAGGTAACTTCGGGGAGGCGGGACGAGCCCAAGGGGGCCCGCGCGAGGGAAAACCTGAGGTAAACCCGAAGGTGCCGGGCAAGGCCGCGGGAGCGGAGGGGAAGGCGAGGCGAGGGGAGCCGGGGGTGCCCGGAGGGAGCCGGCGGCTGAGGAGAGCCCGGGCGGGC
>JAOXJK010000008.1:7871627-7889552 GCA_025774025.1 Xenus cinereus
TTTTCTCCAGGCTGAACACCCCCAGCTCCCTCAGCCGCTCCTCACAAGACTTGTGCTCCAGACCCCTCACCAGCTTCATCACCCTTCTCTGGACCCGCTCCAGCACCTCAACATCTTTTTTTGTGGTGAGGGGCCCAAAGAATTCTTTAAAAACCCCACACTTTTATGAATAGGAGCAACACATAAAACATCAGGCTATTTTTACCCTGGACATCAAAGATCAACAGCAGCACGTAAAGGATTTGACTCCAGTCGAGCCCAGTTAGAAGTATGAGGCTCTGCTGTGCATACCCTGCTTTTACATCTCACCAGATTCTCCCTCCGGTTGCTCTTAAAACAGAGCAGAGATCATCAAAATTCCTTTTATGCAATGGCAGGAGAAAGAAAACAACAGATTGCAAGCTGAAATTTCCTTATCTGACTTGCAAGACTGTGACAAGCCCTGGAAGCTGGCTGAACACAGGCCTCGAGGGACCAGGGCAATTTCCAGTGGTCCTGAAAATAAATTATGCAAAGACTCAGGAAGCTTGGAAACTCTCTTCCCTGCCCCAAGATGAAGAAGTCACACTTGACATTAGCCTCTAATTGGCAGAAGGCCTCAGGCAACTTCTTCAGCCCACACTGAGGGAGGGAACCTGTGCTGCTCTGTTGGTGAGTCCCAAATCACAGCCGCACTGGCGCCGTGGTGCAGCTCCAGGTGAAGAGCGCGGGATCCGCAGTCTCCTCTCCAGCCCCACGTCCTGGCACCAGCACCTCGAAACCACAGTGACAAACTGATCTACTTTTAGGCCTGACTCCAGTGGAGATGGCTGCGAGCTCAGCCTGCTTCAAATGACCTCGGTTAAACAACTGCATGGAGGCTCAGAGCAAATAATGCAAATAAGCCACTAGAAAAATCTGCTTTAAAGTCTCTTCTGCTAATGCAAAAGTCAAAACAGACATTAATGTCATTCCTGGGAACAAAGACATGCCAAATCTCTTTCCAAATATAACAGGATTAGTTTCTCTACTCACATGCTTGACCTTTTAAAATCAGAGCCAAAGACGGACCTCAAACAAAACAGCAAGAGTGAATTTTTTTTAAAAGTTACACTATGCAACTTCTTGAAATAAAAAAGCAACTAGGAACTGCGTTTATACCAAGCTGTAGCCTTTCAAAATAGAGACAGATCAAATCAACTTGGTGATTTAAGAACAATAAACTGCTTGAATGCTATTCCCCCTTCCTGGGAACGTGCTATCGGCAAGAGAAACATGCATTATGTCTCGGAAACCAGCCTTTGTCGGGCTTGAAAGGAACTAATGGGAATTAAAAACACTGAGCATCTCTGCAGCACAAAGAGCTGCGCAGCTGTCACTTCCCCAGCGAGCTCAACAGAACAGTTTAAAGGTGCTGCAGAGACACATCTGCAGCTGCAGGACTCTCCTTCAGCATGTAAAAGAGAAGCGTTACACAGATCAGTACTTTACCCTGGAAGTTGGAGTTGGTCCCTGGGTGGTTTTCCAGGATATACTTCTTCAGCGCTGTGGTGGAGCAGGTCTTCGGTTCGTTCATGGCCGCAATAGCAGACAGGATGGCGTCTTCCATCAGAGTCCCACCCAGCAGGGGCTTCTCCCCTGATTTCTTCAGCTATTTTCCAAGGAGGAAGAGAAAAGCATCAAGACAAAATTCTCCCAAACCAGGTCAGGACAAGCTCCTCTGCACCAGGTGGGTCGGCGCTCCTGCATTAGCACAGATACGTTTTATATTAAAACACTGCACAGGGAACGCTGCTCTCCCAGCTTTAATTGGGAGGAGAGGCCTATTCACTCAACTGGCCTGGAGTGCTTTTTATCCATAACACATTGTCCCAGTCCCCAAAACCACCGCAAGGACGTGGGAATCTAAAGGCCTATCACTCAGGGAAGGAAATAGATCTTTCTCCATCCCACAGACCAAATGTACCCAAGAGACTTCTGTGGCATAGACACAAGGAAAAGACGTCGCAGGCATCTGGGGTACCTGCTGCCCTCAGAATCAGTGATGGAGAGGAACGCTTACCCCACCAGCTCCCCTACTGTGCTGGTGAGTCAGAGCTGAAGCAGCATGTGGAGCACGCTAAGCAAGGAAGGCAGGGGGGGCTGCTCCAGAAACGTAGACCGAGAGGAGAAGAAAAGTCCTACTGCTTCACAGTTTGACAATTCCTGATTAGGACGGGCTGCTAAAGAAAGGTGTACCAAATAAAACTGGGGGGGGGGCGGAGGGCATGCTAACTTATCTCCAAGGTTTGTGGTCGGTACGGTCAACAAAACAAGATGAACTCTGGTTCTGACCTGGAATGTCCCAGACGCTCCCTTCCCTGTGATCTGCTCTAACTGGCCCTTGTCTACAGCTCTCTGCAGGGCATTCTTCAACAGCTGGGGT
The DNA here is from genome assembly GCA_025774025.1 of Xenus cinereus. Lineage (NCBI taxonomy): Eukaryota > Metazoa > Chordata > Aves > Charadriiformes > Scolopacidae > Xenus > Xenus cinereus. The sequence goes on from JAOXJK010000008.1 coordinate 7,874,032, forward strand.
CTGAAATACAGGAGGATAAAGCTTTACTGACACGCACTGACAGCTTAAAAAACAAACAGAGAAAACAACGCTTTATACAGAGTGTGAGCAGAGCGGTACTTACAAGTGGTATCTGCCTACATAGAGACATTTTAAATGGAGATCTGTCAGCGAGTGCTGATTACATGAGAAGAACAATGTACGTTAGCGGAAATTCAGCTGCAACGCTCTCTCGGCGTCTCTGCGTATCCAGAAACAGACGAGCTTCACTTGGAAGGGTTTACTCATTTTGAAAAGCGCATTTGGACTCGATGGGCAATGAGTCAGTCAGCTCGCAGACAAACAAGGGACTGAGAACAAGCCCCTGGAAGAGGTGACGCACAGGGTTTTCCTAGATTTGCTTCCTCCCCAAGCCCCGACCCACTCTGTATGGGCAAACTTAAAGATTCCTGTAAAGGTTTATTAAGGATTCCTTAAAGATGCCAGTTAAAGCATCCGGAACCAAGATCCCAAGGAGAGACCTCCACATCCACACGGCTAAAGGGATCTGGGTTTGGTTAAGAGCGCAGAGCTGTGCTGACGCCGGCATCAGGAACAAAGATTGGGTGTGGAGGGATGCAGAGAAAGGCAGGGCTTTTCCTCCAGGTTTCCTGCAGGCTCCGCAAGGCAGAGCACCACCTGCCTGCTGAAACACTCAACCGCATCACCGCGAAGGGAGGCAAAGCCAGAGGAAGGCTGCGTTTCACTGCTCCTCCACAACTCAAAAGCGTACCTCCTGCACCTACCTTATATCTACTTTGAGTTTGGGGTAATACTGAGACACGTATTTCTTGATCAGGCTGTAAGAAGCTTCCTTCGGCTCACACAGGCGGGTGAAAGCCAGCGGCAGGACATCTTCCAGCTTGACTTGATGCTCTGCAGTCAGAGCGGAAGTGCTTTTCTGAAACACACATACTTTTATGCATCAGTGGGGCCCAAAACTCTGGGTTTTCTGAACACAGACGGGAAGAAGTGCTCCTGACACTGGCCACAGATCTGGAAAATCAGTTCTGTAAGGCAGCTCTTAAAATTAACAATTTTAGAAGTTTAGCACTTCAAGCAAAATCCAGCAAATTTGGTTGCAATTTTCATAGAAGTCTTAGGAAAATTTTACAAATACAAATTGCTGAGTATTTAAACAATATCTGTATTTCTAATGGTTTCCTTCCTCTTTCTATAGGCATTTTCCTGTCCTACCCTTCAATGAGACAGGTGAAAATGATTCATGCTGACATGAAACATAAAAACCAAAGGCAAGACCTGTTTACACAGGTCAAATCTTCCCAAAACTGAACAGCTAAACAGAAGTGCATTTTATTTCCAGATGACAGAGCAAAACCTTGACTGAAGCCAACGCTCCCTTCTGAATTTTCCTCCATCCCTTTGTTACTATGAGGAGGGGGATGATTAGGAAAAAAACCGTCCTGTTCTTTATACAGAGAAGAGTGGGGCAACGTGCTGAAGTTTAATGATTTTGATGCTGAACAGCAGCTTGTCAAACGGGTGAGGGTGCTGCTCACCCAGACAGCTGCTCCGCCGCCAGCTGAATTCACCCAAAACAAAAGCAAGCTATTTGTTTCACTGCACCACAGAGAAAGTAACCAGGAACAAAGACACCGATAAGCTGCAGACAAGAAAAGTGATGCGTCAGCAGTCATCAGGTGCCTTGCTCAAACTTCTCATAGAGCCAGTGAGCTCTATTTAAAAAGAAGTTATACTGCAATTGGTTTCCTTCAGTGGCCTAGTACCAAGCGTGTCGCTCGTTCCTTCAGTTTTAGGACTTTTGGTGTCCCCAGCAGTCAAGAGACAAGCACCGAGGCGCTACAATACTCTCTGGGTTCACCCGTCTAAGCTGCAAGGGGATCAGCAATTCTGGGTAAGCATTTTGTAACTGCAGTGTTGGAAATGTGTTTCATACACTCAGGGCAGCAGGGAGTGAAGAGCGGTGCTGGAACCACCACTAATTGTGAGGACAAGGCTCAAAAAACCCCACATTGCATTTTACCTCAGAACAATAGAAACCCAATATTAGCAGCTTGCTTCCAGAAGGAATGTCCAGCTTAGGACATTTTCTTCTTCCTCCCTCTGCCCTCACAGCTGATGGAAAAATGTTCATCTGACAGTCCTGAAGACTGAAATCTTCCATTTATCCACGCGACAGATATAACAGAAACAGCAGCAGCACAAAGCTTTCTTACAATACCCGAGAGGCATCTCTCTCTACCAGGTAAAGACACAAGAAGGGTTTCATGGTCATTCAGTTTTCTGCCTCTGAACCAAAGCCTAGAGATTTAATGTAAACATTTCTAAAACTAAGATTTTGATTATCTTACTTGGATTTAATTTCTCGTACTAGCTGTCTGATTCTGATTTTAGTGGAATGGGTGTTTTAATTAATGTAGATGGGGAGGAAAAGTACAGCAAGGAGGAGGAATACTGTTTGGGTTGAAGTTAGGCTGCATTTCATAAGATACATGTGTTTCAGTGTAAGGTTTTTCAGAGTATTGTTTAAAATGATCCATCTTACCTTTTTGTCTCTGGCTTTTGGAACAGTTTTTCCTGCGCTAGACACCACCACAAAGCTCCCTGAAGCTCCCTTTCCTTTCACCTAGTCCAAAAGAAAGTTCACTTCAGTCTTTAGCAAAGTAACTCAGAATAATAACAACCTGAAAGAGAGTAACTGTCACCATTAGGCAGATTTTGAATGCACTGTCACCACCCTGGCAATGGGCTGTGATGGCAGAGGCCTGATTTGAATCCACTGAATCCTCAATAAATCAGAAACCACAGCCAGACATTAATAACACACTCTGCTGTCCTGACTGGGAGATCCCAACAGATATCACAGGCGTAAGTTACAGCATTAAAGGAAACTTGCTGCCATAGAAGTGACGTTGCTGGATGTGGTTTGAAGACACACTGCTGAAATGCTGTATGACACAACACCGAGAAACGGTCATAAACTGCACAATAGAGAACCGTGCAAAGTATCCGATTGACAAAAGAATGCTGAAATTCTGGCAGCGTCTAACAAAGTGGAGACAGAGGTTGATTAACCTCCACGAGGCAGAACATGATCACCCAAAAGACCTGCTAACAGAGTTTAAGAAACTCCTGTGTAACTCAGTAAAACCACATCCACTGCTGCTCCACAGAGGGACTCTTACCTGTCTAATGAGCCCTCTCTCCAGCTCCCTTTTCAGTGCTTGCTTCAGAAGATAGCCTCTCCTCTCAAGCTCCAGGGAAGGGTACTTGTGGATGATGTATTTACGTATTGCAACGACCGATGCACCGCTCTTTTGAAAACACGCCTGAAAGAGAAGCAAAAAATTAGTAGAAACCACCTGCAGTGAAATTGTCTTCCCATGGGGCTGGAATAACAGAGACTGAATCGCTACATACAGGCCAGCACATCGGATGCCAGGGCTGAGTATAAAATATGACAAAGAAAATACTTAACTTTCCCCTTCAGAGCAGCTGAAGAGCAGACAACACAAAAGCAGCACAGCAAGTGCATATCACCTGCTCCCCTGTTCTCAACTACTTACATGTAACAGCTTAAACACTGCTACAAAATACAGTCACCTTCTGGCAAACCAACACTACGCAACTGGTAAGTCATTTTACTAATGTCAGAGTAATCATTAAGTCAGAACAAGTTGCCAATTTTTATTTTTTTTTAAGAAGCTGGAGGATTGACATTAGCAAACTCGTGAAAAACCTAAGTTGAAGTTCATATTTTGAAGATGTAGCAGCTGGAAAAGCCATCTTGCAGTTAAGGCGGGTGGAGTCCAGGTTTCCTGTGAAAGCAAAGTGCGTGAATGAAGCCCGGAGGGGAGAGCAGCAGCGCTGCAGCGCAGCTACAACAGCACAGGGCTGCTCTTACAATCAGGAGGGATACAGGAAACCAAGACCAACACCCCTCTGGAATGCTAGTTTACAGTATCTCTGTCTGTCCTGAATTAGAATAAGTTAGTGCTGAAAAAAGCAGGTAACAAGTACATAGATTAATCAAAGTAAATCAAGTTAAACGTGGCTAGAAGGCACATCAAATTAAATGATGAGAGCCATCAACCACGTTATGTCATCATAGCTGTTTCTAATAATGTAATCAGGGAGGGAAACAAATTCTAAACAAAGAAATAAGCTACAGGGCCCCTCGTCATCATAATGGACTCACATCGCAGCTCCATGGGCTTGCAGGCAGAAGCAGACACATCTGACACTGTGAGTTCCCTGCTAACAGACAGCACTGTCATCTGCACCATCAGCAAGCTGAAATTGTGGATTTTAGGAGCACAAATTATTCTGCTTTGCAACAGATGAACAAAAGAAACATTTGTCTCCTGCTTACCCTGATGGCCTCAGTTAAAATAGCATCCATTTTGGGACGTGAGGTGGCAGCCATCTGAGTCTGCTTCTGTGCCCTGGCTAGCTGGCTGGCAGAAAGAGTAGCCCATGCAGGAATAGTCTTTTTCACCTTCTTCTCCTTTTCCTTAGACTGATCCTTCTCACTTGGGAAAAATACAAGGCAATAGTAAGACAAAAGACACTGTAAAACATGCCAACAAACAGAACAAAAATTTAAAAAAAAAAAAAGGCCCAGAACATCTGACATTGAAAATAATGTAAAGAATATCTTGATGTTTCTATTAGAAAAAAAGAAACCCTATCTTAAAATTCAGCCTGACGCATTTTCTAGAAAGCAGCTACATTTGATTGGTAGTTTCTTCCTGAGAAATAAGAGCACCGTTTTAAGGGATCCATCCTATTTTCCCCATCTCTCCCACCATCTTTTTTCTATCTCTAGAACCTGACTTCCTTTGGAATCCTACCCAAATTCCTGAATTCAGCACTAAGCAAGCCTTACTCCTTTTTGGTTTCTTCTGAGGGCTTTGTTTCCCCCTTCCCTTCATTCTCAGGTTCCTTTGGCTGTTCTGCTTCAGTGGATGCAGCGGGCAGGGTTTCATTCTCTTGTTCTTCTCCGACAGAGGCAGACTCCTCAGAAGTGGCTTCTGCATCTAAAAGATGTGAAAAAGCATCAAGTTACAGCCTAAAGCTAGTCTCTATTCTTCAGGAAGGCAGAAAGGGGGAAAAAAGAGCTTAAGAACACACCCTAAAAGTCATTTCCCACCAGACAATTTCTTTTCTCTAATTTAAACAGATGACTTGAACGTAACTTTAGTGAATGAAACTAGTGAGAGAGCTTCAATAAGGTGGAACCAGCCATCAAATGCCAGAATAACTTCAAACAACATCATGTAGCATTTTCACAACGAACTAATTCCCCCAGTCTTCTCCTCTTAAATCCAGAAGTTACTATTACACTCGACCCTCATCAGAGAGGCCCAGGCAGGGAAGGAAGGAGAAAATCAGTGCCAAGATTTTTCCCCCAGGTTGAGGTTTATGTGTTTTTAACTCAGGTGCAAAAACATACACCTCTACAAGAAATCTGGACAGATACATACAAGCAGCTTTGTTTACAACCAACTTGTCTTCAAACACCGCTGTTTCTGCACCACTCACTGTGGCACCTGAAGGATTTTAACTGTTCAAACACATTTTCTCCAGACTTGGCAAAGCTTTAGATCACACGTGCATTTGCAGAAGCACTTTTCTATCAGCAGGATCCAATCCAGTCAGAAATCAACTCACCAAGCAAATTAACTCCAGTATATTTAGCTGAGAACAGGCCCTAGAGACTGGGCTGCCTGCTAGGTATCGTGTGTACGAACTGCTATTGCCCACTTTTTGGATAAAGAGCTGTCTCCCATGACTGCTCTGTGCAGCAGACAGGTTCTCTCTCCCTGAGAAGGAGCTAAATCCCTCCTGCTAAGTTCCTGGGCATAGTTTTCCCTTGGAGGCATCACACATCTAAAATATGCAGTGTATTAATAGTCAGTTTCGTTATGTATTTAAAATATGCAGTGTATTAATAATTAGTTTCATTACGTACTTTATTTATTTGTGTCACCAAAGAGGAAAAAGTCAGTGAAACCAACAGAATACGACACTGAAATGACACATTCTGAGAAACTGCGGTAAAGCTGCTAAGACCAGACACATGAATATCGGACTAGATGTTATGACACATTGTGGTAAAATCCTTTTGTTCAGCAAAAGAAAGAAAAAAAAGTTAAATACTTTGTTTTTCCACTCATCAACTCTACCTTTTGATCTCAGCTCATCTTCCTGACACTACTGAAACTTTCTACCCTTACTCTAAAGAATGCACAAGTTTAAAAGGGACTATATTTAGCTGTATTTTCATGACTGGGGTGTCAGGGCTTTGCCACATAATATGAAGGACAAAAGATATAGGAAAAGACTGGCTGCAAAATACAACTTCCCAAAAATCCAGGGAAAGCCTGTGAAAAGAAGCTAAGCATTAAGCAATGTTTTAATCATGGCTGCAAGGTTTTTTTCAGGAGTTTTGGAACACACACCTGTTTGGATATACACTAACACTCCACTATAGAACTACTACGGTACCTGCTTTGACCTCTTCACCTTCAGCAGGTTTGCTTTTGGGAGGAGTTTCCCGGGAAGAAGAATTCACTGTGCGACGGATCGGCATCGTGTCGTCTTCAACTTTCTAGAAAAAATATACAAAAATCAGTACAGGTACACGAAAGAATCAGAAAGTATTTGAAATGGGATTAAAGTAAATCAAAGCAGTGTATGTAGGAATATTACGGTTACATTTGGGTTTTTTTTCAGAATTTTAAGAGACAGTAACTCTCAAACCAGCTTCTTTGAAGCATACTAGGAGAGGATAGTTTCACACTTTACAGTTATAAAAGAAAAAATTTCTTTTCAATTCCAAATTAAATGAGATGGCCATTTGAGGATTTTGGCAAATACAACAGTTCAGGGAAAGCAGGGAAGGGGAAGGGGAAGGAGAGTCCCTACAGGGTTTATTAGACTCCAAATCAAGTTTCCTACAAGCAGGGGAGAGAGAGTACCGAGTAACCTTCCACAGGACTGGAAGTCAAGGACTGATCCAAGAGCAAGCTTGGAGAATGGGCCAGCCCCTACCTCACTTAACTTGTCCGTGTGGATCAGCTGAGCTCCCGCTAAGAGTGGAAGCGCCTTATGATGCACGGGTTCAGCTTCAGACAGATCAGTCGCCATTTAAATTAATTTCTAGCCCCAAGTGCAGGTAACACTGTGGAGCCCCAGGTTTTAACCCCAAGGACTTTTTCCTAATGGTTTTCACAGTGCAGTGAGGAGTCAACCTAAAGTACAGAAAAGATGTGGTGTGAAAATTAACAAAACAAAAACATCTATGTCCATGTATCTAACAAACTAAAGATTAAAACAAAAAGAAAGATAAATGACTTACAGCTTATGACTAACATAACTGACAATCAACACTTGCATTCAACAAAGATGCTAAAGCATGTATGCAAACTTGAGCGCTATGGATGTAGCAGAAATGGTAAAGGCGTAAGCCAGACCTGCAGCCTGCTCCATTAAAACATATCTGAAAGAATAAAGAGGCTCTTTAAATTAACAGCAAGCATTAATGAGAAGCAAACATTGCACTGTGCCTAAAGTGAGGCACTGAGGTAACTAGTAAGGCTTTGGGTAAAAGCAGGAGCTGACACATTGATCCAGCTTCTATGAGCCTAAGGAATTAAACCATTACATCTGTTAGGCAGGAAATACATACATTGGGGACCCAAACCATGCCCCTCCCAAACTAAACCCCATGCAATTTATAGAAATGAAGGAGTCCTTGAACAAGAAAATAACCATCAACACAGCAGTCTCCATGCCTTCTACAAAAAAAAAAAAAAAATTAAAGCTTTACAAAACTCTCCTCCAAACACATACACCGTCGTGGGTACTGAATGGGTTAAGCTTGGTTTATCCCTCACCAAGGCTCAGCCCTCACTACCATTACACTTCTCAGCCTTTCTTACCCGCTGCCCATCTGCTCCTACCAGCCTCTCCTAAGGGGAGGTGCCCTTCTACTTCCATTGCAAAATACAGGGTTTATTTGCGCTTCCTCTTCTCAGCACCGCCTTTCAAAACCTCAAAAGCAAAGCCCCACCTCTAGCAAAGCAGGGCTGGACCCCTTCTCCCCTGTTCCATCCAAGAATCAAGCTCCAGACTGCCCTCTTCCCTTCCTTACAGAGAAATAGCCAAACGCTCCCCATTTCTACCTCTTCCGGCTGATTTCATTTGCTCAGACAAGAAGGCAGATACACTTACCATAAATTTTCACTTCTAATAGGTATTTCCCCAGCCTGAGCGTCTTCCTCTTGAACGGAGACCTAACATCACTCCTGGCACCGTTTTCAAGATGACTTTCACCAGTTTCAGCACTTTGCACTGCATTCTCCACTGCAGGGGTGGATGCTCCGTACCACATCAATACCACCTCCATTACTCTGTATTCTTGCCAAAAAATACAGCCCTCTTATTACTCAGCGGCAGGGACTCCCAATCGATCGGAAGGATCCTCTTTACTTCACTTATTTTCCCAGGCAAACCAAAACCCAGCTCATTTGCACGGAGCATTTTTATTAAACCTCCAAGCTGTGTAGGCAGGTTCCATTCCGAAACCAGCGGCAGTGAAAGAAGAGTCGAGGGGAACACGAGTTAAGAGACGACGGTTCACAAGGACTGGTGATACGAGAGGCTACATCATTGTACCTACTACAAGATCTCCTCCCCAAATAACAAACTGATAAATTAATAAGCTAAACCTGCTTCTGCTGCGGGTGGGTGCAGTGTCACATCAGGTGACATCGGCACAACCAAGCAAGAGATTTTCCTTCCAGTCTGGTGGCAGGAGGACTAGACACGTGGCCAGGCAGCATTTCCATGGGAGATGCTCTGAAAGACACTCATCTGGCTGGTCGTCCTCAAAACCCAGCGCTTTGGACAGCTAAAGGCAATAATTCCACTTCTCCAGCGTCTCCAACTTCTCCTTCGACACTGAACAGTCATTCTGAAAAACGACAGCGAACTAGCCCTGCCTCGGCACCAGGACAAGCAAAACCAGCGCAACAAAGCCTGATGCTTTCTTCTGAGACAAAACAGAAAAATCAAAACACTCTACGTGCCAAACCCAAAATAAACTGAAATGAATGAAGCTTTCTTATGAAATTTCAGGATGGGAAAAAAAAAATACTAATGGCCAATTGGAACATATGAACTGTAGCCCAGCACAATGAGAGGAAAAATTAAAAATTTTCCCCAGGCTTCAGCTTAATATCAAGTGTTTTTTCTAACATGTGTAGCCTGAAGCCCTTCAAAAAAAAAAAAGCCAGCATTTTGAAATGAATCTTAACATAACCAATAACATCCCCATCCTCAGGGATGAGGGCTACAAAAGACGTTTTCCCTGGGATTACAAATATTCACACACAAGCTTGCACTAGGGCTGACCCGGTCCTGGGTTTTATTTATTTTTAAACTGTGTGACCTGGATGTCACACGCATGAAAACATAGTACTCCCAACTTTGACTTAGAATTCCCCAAGTTCTAAAATTTGTTTAGATTACAGTATAAACTACTCGAGCCTTTGGTCTCAAGAGTGAAACTTAACACAGCACAATTCCTAACTTCAGTGCCAACAATACATGCAAATAGGGCATCATCCAGAAGAAATTCAGAGTGATCCGAAAAGGAGCTTGTTGATTCCTTCCCATTCCCATCTCCTGCTCAAAAGGCCACGGGAATCGAAGGGGCAGGGGGATAATCGTCTACCGACTTCAAAGCACCGATATTCAAGGGGCAAAGTCACAAGCATCACCTTGCAAAAGCATCACAGCCCAAGGACCGTTCTTGCTCAGCCTATTTCTTTCCAAAGAAGGATGAAAAGTAGTCTTCTGGACTGACTGCGAAATGTCAACTATAAACAGGCCTGAATTTATTCTCTTAAAAAGATTAAGCAAAAAACTAGAAAGTTTTGAACAGCAATGCAGAAAATTCTCATTGCACCCTCCGAATAAAACAGAAGATTTATTTAACTGAAAAATCAAGTCACCCAAGCCAACTGTTATCCTACACCCTATTCCACGTATGGGATACTAAGATATCTTTAAATGTGTACCACAGCTACAACTGCAAGCATCGCTTATAATACTAAACAACTGAAAAGTAATAACTGTATTTTGTATTTACATAAATGTAAAACAAACAAATATTGTGCTTAGAAAGTGTGAAGAAGCCACCGATTGAGGATGTGGGTTTTCAAGGTGGTTGTTTGGTAACTCTCACGTACACTTAGATCTGATCGACTGCCAGATAAAAAAATAATCCCATCAGCAATGAAATAAACACCAACCTCTCCAAAAAGTTGCTTTTACAGCTCAGAACTCCTCATACTTATTTTCCTATGGGTCATTTGAAAACGCAGGTTCACCAACCATCATGAATTAGTCATTTCAAAGCTGGTAATCTTGCAAGGAGCAACAAAAACTCTCCAGCTTTCTGGATTTCTAGATGAGCAGGAACGGTCGATAGCGTCCAGTCTCCCAGCTTAGGGAGCAGCCACTAATAGAAGATCCAGGCAAAGGCACAGGTAGCTTTCCGTGAACTATTATGAAAAAATGTACCAATTTCTTCCTGAGCTATGAGCACATCGCTAGGAAAAAAGGCCATAAAGGGAAGCTTCAGGTGAGACATACGTTCTGGGTAATATTTCAGAAGACTGGAGTCCCCGCACCAACATAACAGACACAGGAACGTAAAATAAAATAAATTTGAGGCATAGTTTGGCTGGGTCCTTGAATTTCTACTGGCCATAAGATTTTCCTGCTTATCTCACACTTCCATCTCATTCAAGAGAAAGTATTTCAGGATAAAATCAGGTCTTGCCTATGGCAAGCCAAGTATCGTGCTGGCAGAAATACCAAGTCCCAAGGACTCGGGGTAGGTTGTACGGGCTGAAAACAAATATGCAATGGAAAAATGAGAAAGCGTATCCAATCCTGTGCCCTTACGGGTGTCCACTTACTGTTACACGACACGTACTCCGGTGATTGATGCGCTCTTAGACATGACTTGGAACACTATACACGACGTGGTTCTAGAAATCAGGTCAAAAAGGGCTAGAAAAAAGTTTTTTATGTTCTTGCAGATTTGAAGTCAGGGTGCCAAGGGATATAAACCCACCAACATCACAAGCAACGCAAGGAAGAATGACTGTTTATTATCAGAAAGGCTTAAAAAGCAAAGTAAATGGATTTCAAAAATAGCCTGTTGATTATTGTGCAATTATCTACTACTGTATAACGCTGTCCCGAGCAGAAGAGCATTTAAATATCTCAGAAGCTGCAGGAAAAAAGCACAGGAAGTGTTAATATTTTTGCAAATCCAAATCAAACATGCCAAAATACTACCTTCTAAATTGCAAGTTGGTCAACTTTTTTCCAGACTCCCGGCCCTCTGAAATCCTCAAGGCTCTTCCTTATAAATCCAGCTCAGTAGAATGTATTTTATGAAACCCTTAATATTTACATTGTCACAGAATGTATCCTCCAGCAACAACTTTGATACAAAATTGTGTTTTGCAAAAGGTATCAGTTAAAAGTTTTCAGTTTGTTGCCTTTCTCAGCCTACTTCAAAGAAGTTCTAGCTTTAATGATCTCCTTTTGTTCTGCAGTTCACCGAGATGCCTGTTGTCTTGATTAAGTCAGACCAGTAGCATTAAGTCATTTAAAACTGCCGAAAAACGTGCGGAGGAATAAAATATCTTACTGAATCCAGAATACGAGTTAGTCCCCACTTCTAATCCTTATTTGGCAACCAGCTCGGAAATTCACTCCCGTTTCCCATCTGGCTGAGTGTTACTCCACAACTCGCCTTCCCACATCACTTTTGCTGCCATTCGACCAGTTTTGTGCTAACTTTGTCCCGATCCTCACGGCCACCACGTCGCATCCATTTCCTGCGGGGCATCCAGTTCAGAGGACTTTTTCAATCCCCTGCCTCCTGATTAATCTACAAGGGCTCTGTATTCGCAACTCCCCGGCGGTTGAGTCTCCCAGAGATCTGTTACAGGCTATCTGAGCCTCACGCTGCCATAAACCATCTTGTTTCAATTAAAGAAGAATAGTGGTCCAATACAAAGATCCAATAGCTCACCACTGGCCAGGCAAGAAATACTTTGGCTTGACTAATGTTACGGTTTCTATTTCCATCCACTCCTTCCCTGCTCAGCGTTAAGGAGGGGAACACCAAATCCCAAGTACCTTAGGGGAGCAGAGTGAAAATCTTTCACACTTCTAGTTTCCAAACACATGCATTCCTACACGTGTGGATCCAAATTTCTAAGTCTAAAGATACATTTTCATTTTTTTCATTTCAGGGTAGCATTAATTCGGACCTGTGACTCCAGACACCCTGACTTACACCTTGCCCATCCTGCTGACTTTCACAGAACAAAGATTAAACACGGCCCTCCTGCACACACAGCTGCTGCTTTCACTGCAAAAAAAAAAAAAAAAATAAAGGCACAATACTACTAGCACCTCGTGTCTCTTAGGGTATAATACTGAAACTCAAAGTCAGCTCAAGCTCAACAGATGTTTATTAAAATGCAAGTAATGACCCCCGCCTCACCTCCACTATTCCTCACCACCAAGAATGCCAGCTCAACGTAAAAACTACTAAAGGTTTCAGATTTTTTCCTCGATCAGTCTTTGACCTATACAGAAGAGAGTAGCAGCAGATCATTTCCGTGGCCTGGATTATCTTCTTTTCCTTTACCCAGCAGTTTTTCTTCACTGTCCTCAGACACACAGCCAAAGCCAGGCAGTGCGCAACTTAAATTAATGCCACCATCATCCCTAGAAACTCGCAAAAAACTTCAGCCAAGGGATTAATATGAAGCAGAATTTCTGCTTGCGTAGCTGTCTAAAAATAATCCCTCTCCACACTGATGCTCAGAATTGTGACAGTGAGAACTCCTGGGGGACAACAATTTTTAAACAATTTTTGGCTAGGCTGGTCCATGATACAGATTGTCCATGCGCTGCCACTGCCACAAGCAGCTGAGGAATGAAATAGCCCGTATTAGAGTTCAGCTTTAAGTTTAGAACAGATTTTGGTCACAAACATAAAACTACTCCAACATGAAAATCCACTGCTGAGAGTTTCATAGCCTCAGATGAAATATCTTAATTCCAGGATCCAACATTATGAATTTTGACACACCACTGACACTTGAATGACCGTTTAGGCTGCTAACGTTACATACCAGGGTACGAACCTCTTACAGGCAACATCCTCCTTGATTAGCTGGATTGAATTTCAAACCACTATGTAAACCCTCCTCCTGAACTATTACTTATTCAGCCATCACTTACTATTCTATAGCACAAGACCATACATAATAAAACCTATGGTTTCCTCGCAGTCTATACAAAATCTACTCACACCTCACATTAAGGGTCCATCAATGTAAAACTTCTTTTATTCTCCCTCATGGAAGTTAAAATCCTCACAACGCCCTGGGTCAATTGTAACAAAACATTGACAAAAAGATTCACACATCAGTTTCTGCTGAAAGGGAAAAAAGTGAAAAAAAATATTCTGAAGACAAAAATAATTCAAGCAGCTGCTACCTGAGGAAAGTGCATGATGCATTGAAGAGCTAATTAATTACATGCAGGTAAAGTGGAGAAAGGCTGCAAAAGCCAGTAGAAGTTTTCAAGACATATTCACCAAGTTCTTCCCCCCCAGTGGAAATTATGTTTGGTTGGTCTTTTTTTCCCTACCCATTCCTCATTTCCATGTGTTTCCCAATCTACCCACCGATTTCTCTAGGTCCCTCCTGAGGAAGGTAAGTGCTTTCCTGCCCAGTCCATCGAAACATCTCCGTTCTTTAACTGAACGGAAGGGACGCTCGCCAGCGATGCCTTCCTCTCCTCTCATTCCCCCTACACACGCTGTTCTCACATGGAGGAGCTCAATAGTGCGACATTGTTTATAAAACACGAGTACTTCAGCACCTTTCCCGCCTCAGTAAGACAGCTGCTTGCCAAAGATTCTTCGCCAACTATTTCTTGAAGATGCTAAAAGTACTATTTATGGTAAAAACAAACAAACAACAAAAAAGACACATTCGAGTGCAACTATTACTCAAAAGGCCTGATAAGAACTGAGAAGTGACACGCTTGTCAACCCAGAAATAGTTCAGCTGCCAAGTAAGACTCCTGAAAAGAGTAACCTGTGAAACACCACAGACACGAGCAAACTGTCAGTCTCTGCTACACTCTAAAAAGAGTGAACACACCCACAACCCCACACTATCTAACTTTTCTTCTCCTACAGCACAGGCTGAGCGGTCCCCCCTGATTTGAAGACACTGGTGACTGTGAAAATAGTTAGAATACAGGCGGGAAGGATTTGTTCCGAACAGCGTCCCCGCTCCGGAGCTGTCCTCGGGCACCGCGACCTGGTGGAGCCCCTCTGGCCTGGCAAGAGCTGTCGAGATTTTGGTGTGCTGCTCCGCTTCTCCTTTTAACCCCAAAACCACATTCTAGGCAATAAGGATAATGAACCCAGCATGGAAGCCCCTGTGGAACAGCCCCATGCCAGACTGGAATTTAATAGCCTTCTCTATGGAAAAGCACGTGCAGTAAGTGGAGGAGGGTAATTAACATTCTTTAACCAGGCTGTGACCACCAACAGGGTCTCGGGGAGGAACTCAAAGCGCCTCGTAGCCTCACACTTAGGCCTATATCCATCTCTAGTGGCGCCGAGAGGGATTCAGGGATTCTTTTTGGCAGCGGAGCCACACTGAAGTCTGGGACGGAGGTTTTGCCTCGAGTGGTGGCATTTCCCCGGCCTCCGACGACGTGAGTTTGTGGAGAGAAGAAAAAAACAAACCCCGCAACCAAGAGGCGGGAAGGCTATGGCAGGAGCTAAGGCACTTCCTAAGTTTATAAATAGCGATTATTTATTATGTCGCACCCCCATCAGCCCCTTGCACCGCTGGCCTTCACCCCGCCGGTGTTCCCCAGGTGTCAGCGGGACGGGAGAGGCGGTTTTGACACCCGCACCTCCTTTGTGCGGGACGCCGAGGGGCTGGGGGAGCCCCGCACCCCCGCCAGGCCCGGGCAGGGGGAGACCCGAATCCCCGCCAGGCCCGGCCGCGCCGCCCGCAGCGTCTCGGAGGGCCGGAGGCGCCTGCTCGGGCCTGCACCGGGCCCGGAGCCGGGTGTGAGGCGGGGAGTGGCGGAGGGGGGGGGAGGGAGCAGGCCGCGCTGCCCACCGCGACAGCCCCCGCGTCGCGACTCCTCACGACAGCCCCTCCCGAGGCCTGTCACGGAGGGGGCGCGGCGCTGAGGGGAATTCCCGCGCCCCCTCCGCCAGGCCGCCCCCGCACCTCGCCCCGCGGCCTAGCGGGCCCGGGTCCCCCCGGCCTCTTCCCCGCCTCCCCCCCGCCGCGGCACCGGGGGCGGGGGGGGACTGTCACTCACCAGCAGGCCCGGCGGACACAAAGCGGCCCCTCTAATGGCGGCGGCGGGGGAACCGG
>JAOXJK010000008.1:7890262-7912288 GCA_025774025.1 Xenus cinereus
CCCCTCCCTGATCCAGAGTCCCTCCCCATCTCTCCTGGAGCCCCTTGAGGGACTGGAAGGGGCTTGAAGGTCTCCCCGGAGCCTTCTCTTCTCTAGGCTGAACCCCCCAACTCTCTCAGCCCCCCCTCCCAGCATCTCCATGGCCCTCCTTCAATTTGCTCTCTTTCAGGCGCCTCTTTACCTGTGCCTCAGCTGCCCCAGGTGAGGATTATCATTGCAAGGCAGAGCAGGGGTGTGACCCACACTGGTATTTTCAGCATCATGGTTATTTCAGGTCTGTGCAGAGTACGCTGAGAGGTAATAAACTGCTTCTGTCTACCTCTTGTTATGCTCTTGCTCCAAGTTCGTTTGTTTATTTTTTGGGGGTAGGCTGTGGGGTTTTTTTTCCTTCCCCGCAATCCCTCTACTTTCCCTTCATTGCAGTTTAAGGTACAATTCAATTGCTTTACCCACCTATTCTTATTTTCTTTTCTGCCATAAGTATGCTTTCTACAAGCTGTCTCCAAACCTCTGCACCCAGCTCTTTACTCCCCACATTACCATAGTAGATGTGTACTGCTCCCAGATGCCACAAAACTTTTCATCTGTAGTCTTCTGCCCAGGCAGTTTCTCATCTTTTTACTAACATAATCCTACTCATTTGTTTTTACAATTTGTCCCAGGGGCACTAACAGATTTATTTGGGTACCACCTTTTATCCCTCCTGTGGGTAGGAAGCCCCTCCATGAGCACTTTTTAGAAGCACTTACACCATTCAGAGCACTGTGGAGGTGTCATGTTGCTGCGGTAGTGCCTTGACTGTTTCTTGTCTAAACTTTTTCCAACTTTTCCACTCGCCCTCGTAGGTGACTGCTTGAACAGTGTTTCCTTCCAAAGGCAAGCTGTTGCGACCAAAGTCTGGCCTTGCTCCGTGTCATCGTCTCCACTCCAGATTACCTCTGTGATGCTTTGCTTCCCTACAGTCCTTTGTCTCCTGCGCTGAAGAGCCCTGGAAGTGCCTTAGCCAGATGGCTCCACTTTGCTAAACATTCCTGTCTTGCTTGTGAGTGTGAAACAAGGACCGTGCAGCTGCAGAGAAATGTGTTCTTTGGCCTTTCTCCCCTTGTGGTGCCTCTCTGGCAGGAGGGGGGGTGGCTCGGAAGGTAGATGAGAGGGGAACCAGAGGGAACGTGCTCCTTGACTGCCAGCTTTTAAGACACCAAGAAGGAAAAGATGAAATCACTCCAGCTGCCCTCCCCTTTTGTGCAAAACCCCAGCACCTGTGTTGGCAGAGCCACAGAGTTACACCGCGATGCAAGCAGAGGAGGAGAAAAGATTTTCTTGTCTCCTTCCCTCCTTTTTATCGTGAAATCCACCCCAGAGGGGTGCACATTCCTTAACAGCCTTAAAAGGGTGGGCTCCTGTGAAAATACCATGCCTGGGGAAGGCAGATGGGATCAAAACCACCTCCTCTCCCCTGCACCCCATTTTTTGGGTGGGCTCGTGTCATCCCTGTCCCCCTCCTTGTTCCCTCAGTGCTGCAAGCAGCGGGTGACACTGGCAGGAACCTCTGACCCAGCGCCTTCGAGGGGGGATGCACAGGAGGAAGGGAAAAGTGGACAAGGAAATTCAGGGATTGTTATTTCAGCAGAGGGCCGCTGTCAGAGTCCAACTGTGATTGTGTAAAGCACTATCATTATAAAATACATTTAATAAATACTAAGCATTTTCAACACCTTTCCAGCCCTTCTAGGCGCCATGCCCTAGTAGGATTCCACCTGGTTCATGGATTTTTTTTTCCCCCTGAAATCATTCAATTTGATTACATCTTTCTGCAAATTTGCCTACAGCTTTAGGTTTTTGAGTGCAGCTTGCAGTTTGAACCAGAACATTTAGACATATCCCTACTGTTCCCAGAGAGCAGCTGTGAAATTTGCACGTGGAGAGATTTACCCTTTCCAGCCCGTACCCAGAGCAATGCCACGTGTCCTTGTTCTCCTTAGAAACATGAAACCTGTCGTGCTCCTGGTTTAAATACATCTGGTCACAGAACCTCCATTCCAGGGGCCGCTCTGTTAACTTTCTTACCCTACACCAACTCATATTTCCCCCATTTTGCCACATTTTTTTTTACTTAAAGTAAAACTTTACTTTTTTATTTAGCTTACTTTTTTATTTAATAAGCATTGCGCCCATGTTGCTTAACAACTACCTGCCGCGTACGGCACAAACCACAAGATTATTATTACCTTTTTTTTATTACCTTTGTGCATGTTATATGTTGAAATCAGTTTCTGCCGATACGTTCTCGACCCCGCTGGCTGGGCAAGCGCAGTGTCTGTGTCACCAAATTCTGTTTCAATGTTGACCTCCAGCTCCAAACTTCATTCTGGTTATATTTAGGCCTTGCCTCTGGTGTCATCACCCCAAGTTTTTGGCGGGTTTTTTGCTTTTCCATTTTTACCTCAATTTTTGCATTGGTTTTAATAGAACCTTTTATACACTTTGGCCCACAGTTTGCCTGGCTCAGGGAGAATCTGAGCCTTTTCCCACTTTGTCCCATGTCTAATCGCCAGCGGGCTGGGGAGTTCCTTCCCGTCGCCTCGCTCTTTCATCCCCAAAGCTTCAACATTCTGCTGCTGCTTCTTCAGCTTCTTGTGCTTTGAAAAGCAAATCAAATGTTCCTAGAAAGGCTTCTAACGTTTAGATCTGCTTATCCCTGAACGTGTACCCTAGTGGGGTTACTTTGGTTTGCTGGGATCACTTGAGCAGGACCCTTCCTCTTCTGCCTTGAAGTTCCCATTCAGCCACCGGTGTGCCTGGCCACGAGGAGACAGTTGCTGCTGTTCTCAGCTTCACCCGGTGGATTTGCACAGGGAGTGGTGCCCAGTGTAATTACCTTGTAACCATCACAGAATCAAAACATTTAATTAACGTGGGTGTCTCACTTTCCACTTGTAGAGCCACACACGAACTTCCAGCACAGGTAACTATCAAGTGACAGAGGACTTACCTGTTACGCAGCCGTGTCACCCGGCAGTGACACACTCGATTCTTGTCTTTACGCATGAGCTGCTTTTTACTTCTGGATTTTTTTTCCCTTTTACACCTCCAGTAAGATGAGGTGATGTCCTTTAACCACAATTTTCCACTTTGTTGCTGGTTCACTTTTACCAAAGACACATCTTTGTCTAATAATCACCAGAACAACTTATGCTTCTCTTCCAATTCATACTTTTTTCAGCAGTAGAGTCTTGCTGTCAGCCCTATATTTGCTGCAATGCTGTGCAAAAATCACTCCTTTTCTGCTTTCAACTCAAAAATGCGTATTCCCTACCACTTTGTGCCCTTTCAGACATCACCTTTGAGCTCTTTATTCTTTATCAGCTTCCCCATAATTTGTTCTCCATACATTTTTTCCCAGTGTCGTCCTTCACCACCTCCCAGCTGATCTCCGTTGCTGCCCCTCCAACACCTACCCTTAAGGCTAACCCAGGTAGGTTTATCTTTTCAAACCATTTCCCCTTTTCTGAGGGGTATTCTGTTCATCAGCATACCCATTTTTATATCAAATATATATCAATATATTTATATTCCTAGCAAATGAATAAAAATATGCTTAATTGCCTCCATTCTGGAGGAAATGCCACTGGAGCTGACAGAAATTTGGAGCAGGAAAACGTTGCGGACTAAGCAGGCTCCACAGACTGCTGCTTTTCTAGAGATACTCTAATTTGAAATTGCTCTAATTTGAACTTGCTTATTGCTAACGAGGCAGATGCTATCATCACTGGAAGACCAGTGCCTAGAAGTTGTGATATTTTTTTCTATAGCACTTTTGGCATTGCAGGAGTGATTTATTCTAATGAAAGCAGGCAAACGGAAATGATGGCTCCCCTGAGCAAGGAGAAGTTGAAGTCCACCAGCCTGGCGTTTCACACTGGGCCAACACACCTCTCCCAAAGCCACGTCCCCACAGTTGACATCTGGCAGCAGGAATTTGCTAAATTCCTTTGCTTGTTGAGCCAAAAGCCGTTTCCGATTAAAACTGGTTAGCAGCAGGCTGCAACACGGAGCACGCAGCAGCCGTTACCCTCGCCTGGGCAGGTAATAACTTAATGCCAGTTACACCTCCCGGCTGGGATGCTTTTGTGGCTGCAAAAGCTCATTTTTGGCTGCTGTGCTTGTGCCATACACCCCTGCCATCAGCAACATGCCCGGCACGCTCAGCGGCCTGGCTGGACTCCGGCATCGTGCCGGTCCTGCAGCGTAAGAGAGCAGCGCCATGCCAGCGAGCCTTGCTGGGAAGGCAGGAAACCTTGGGGTTGAGCAGGAATTTAAAGCATTTTTGGCGATGGCTCTTGCTTGAAGCGTAAGGTCAGCTTGAGTGCTGGCTCGCTCCTCTCTCCGTGGGAAATCTTGTCGACTGGCTTTTCTTTGAGATGTGTCAGCCACAGCCCAGGCTCCTGCTCAAAATATCCGTTCTGTGATGCTGGAGGAGGCCAGAGGAGTCAGATGGGTTTCCTTGAAGGATGGGTAAAACACTCGACTCCCGTTTTGCAGAGAAGATGCGTGAAATCCTCCCATTTGATGATTATGGTGCATGAAAACACCCAAAGCAGGGCTGTGCAGGAGAACGGAGCTGCACACTGCACCCATCACCATAAATTCATGCAGCGGTGGTGCCACAACCCTGCAGAGCGCTGAAGAGGCAGAGTGCCCGCTCCCTTCTCAGGCCAGCCGCTTTTGGGGAAGTACGCGGTTTCCCAGCACACACACACACACACAGGAGGTGTTTGGGACTCACAGATGATTCACTTTAGGCCATCTTCAATGGCACAGAGCATTTGCACCAGGCCTTATTTCAGAACAGCTTATTCTGCAACGTTAAAATGACTGATTTTCCTTCACGGGTGAGACCCGAAGGTACCAGCTGCATCCGCCGAGATGATCTGTTCAGCTCCCTTCCAGCTGTTCTCTGCAACGCTGTGATGAAACACTTCCAACAGTGCTCCTCTCCACGTTCATTAATGCACCCTGTGAGCTTAGTACAACTCTGCCTCGTGACAACATCTGCTGTTAGACCTTGCAGGGGGCTGGAACAGGACAGCCAAGCGTGCAAGAGCCAGGCTTTACTGCTCCCTCCACTCAGCAACACAAAGATTTCCTGACTGAAAGCATCGATCACCCTCCCCGAGCCCCTTCTCCCCTTTCCAATTTGCAACCGCAGCACAACCTGCAGCTGGGACTGCAACTGCGCACTTGGACAAATTCCCCTTTGGAAAGTACTGAATGGAGCGGGAGCCGGTTTGATTTCTGTTGCCGTTTCAGCGCAATTTAGCAGCTGGAAAGGAGGAGGAGAAACGGGTGCCGCATGACCAAAGCTTTCCACAGATCATGTTATTTCAGCAGACCACAGTTCCACGATGGTTACCAAAGGTGGCAAGCGGAGCCCATTGGAAAAGTCAAGGGTAGAGAATTTTGAGTTGTTTCCTTGGATATCAGGAGGGATTTAGTCACGCTACTGGAAGCCAAGTGGGATAATCAATCTCTTGCTGCGGTCGCTTGCTCATCATTGTAGTTTTCCTGCAACGGCTCCTTGCAGGTTGTCTATCCACAGAGCTGGGCTGGGAGACAGGTAGCCAAGCAGGACCTTCTGGGCTGAAGCCTCCTCATTCCCAGGTTCCATCCTACGGCTGTTGCAGCTCGCACGTGGCCCCCAGGCCACATCATCAAACCGTTGCTCAGAGTTCGTATCAGCGTGCGGCATCTCGTGAAAAACCTCTGGGTTGGCACCTTTTTAAAAGAAAGCTCACACTCCTGCTGACGCTGCTTGGCTGGAGATGCCGCTCAGTTGGCCTAGGATCAGGTAGCAGCAGAGGGCCAACATCTTCCAAAGAGCAGAAAGGTGCCAAGCTCTCCACTGCACAGAGGGAGATCTCGGAGCGCTTGCCAGCCTGAACGTCTCCCGATGGCTTTGTCCCCACGTAGCGCGTGGCAGCCCTCAAACTCCTACCACGTGGCATCTCACCACCATCACGCACTGACCTGCAGCCAACTCGCCTGAAGGCAGGTCAGTGCCTCAAGGGCACTTGGTGTTGGATCTAAGGGCATAAGAGCATTCTGGAGAAGTCTGCTTTTGAACTCATTGCCCCCAAAGCTAAACCTTCTCATGTCTATGGAACAGATCGCATGAGCAGCACCACGGGCATGGCTGTAACAGCTCTTCTGCTCCACAGCGAACGGTTCTGCCAAGGCAACCAGCTTCAGGTCCCTTCGTCTGTAAAAGCAACTTATGCTGACACACAAAACGCAGCAGGAACAATCACAGCCACCCTTTTGGCAACAAGATGCCAACGTCTGCAGTTGGTTTTAAGCGTTTTCAGGACACTCGGTGAGTTAACGGGACTTTTTAGAGGTCCTGTTTTCCCTTCATCAGAAAAAATGGTCTATAGGGTTGGAATCAAAAGCTCTGTGGGTCGCAGGAACGCAGCAGCGACCAGTGTCAGTTACTACTGGCTTAAACCCGCCTTGTGCACGCTAAAAACCATCTCTGCAGGGGAATCCCTTCTCCCGAGCCTCTCCTGCTGCAAGGCCTCTGGCTTTACCAGCTCCTCTACCAGGGAGGGCTGATTCCGGGCGGAAGATTTTTCCACACACCAAGGTCTGCTCCTGCACCTGAGGCTTCTGGAGAAAATAAGGTTAAACCCTGAACACGTTAACACAAGCAGACAGAGCGCAACATCTGAGATCGGTGTATTCCCTGACCTTCTTCGCAGAAACGGCCGATCTATTTCTGAGAACACTTTCCTAGAAAGAAACCAGCCTCAGGCAGACACCTGGCCTGGACATTTTCTGTTTGACTTCGTCAGGTTTAGGGATGTTTTCAGCCCTAAACGGCGATGTAAGCGATGCAGCTGCTCCTCTCACCCCTGCCTTTGATAGCATGCACAGCCTCAGCGCAAGAAGGCTCCCAGCAGTGGAAATGGCTTCTAATGCAGCTCCTTCCTGCTGAGCTGCATTAACCCCCTGCCATGTTCACGAGCCTACCCCGAAAGATGTTTAAATGCCTTACAGGACAAAGACTGGGAGGAAAAAAAAATCCCAACACACTCAAGCCTTTACTATTCTTGGGGGAAATTTGCTGTCCTCCCAGCTTCGGCTTTGCTGCAGTATTAGGTGGGAGTAAGCACAGCTCACCTCTCCTCGCTTAACATACAAATAAGGCTCCCACAACTCACATTCCCATAGGAACCTCTTTTAATTAATATCCCTTTTCTATTTCATCTACCTCTTAGTTTTTTTTGTATTTTAATACCAGGTTTTTTTGTATTTTAATATCCTTCAGGAGAAGATGTATTGCAAAGACCTTCCAGGACTACAAGCTGCATCCTGAGGAGCCACAACGGCCTCCAAATCTGTGCTGATCTAGGAGGCAACTGAAAAGCCACCGCATCGTGGTAGGGGTGCAGGTAAGCAGGTGACACGTGATGAACAGCACGAGGGGAGCAGAAGCAGCAGTTTTGGTCCAAAATGGGTGTCAGATACCCTCCTTCCAGTGACATTTGTGGGAAGCTGAACCTCAAGGGAACATACCCACAGCTGGAGACCTCAAGGTCTTGTGCATAAACTGCTCACAGCACTCCACATGCAGCTTAACTGCTCCAGCTTCAGAAAACGCAGAGCTTGCCATGCTGCAAACCCACCTTTTCAGAGCCTTTGGCTTATTCTGAATGAAAAGTTAAAACCCCTCAAAACTCCCTTCCTGGCATCTGCAGGGCACTAAAAGGGCAAGTTCTCCCCCACTGCAGAACATTTAATATTAAAGGCTCAAACAAGGAGGGGAGAGACTTCCTCATCTCTCCTTTACCCACATGTTCCATTCCCATTCCCCCCAGCCATTGCTTTACTGGCTCTTTGAGCCAAATGACTGAAGGTCCCCAGACAAACTGCCCTGCCCGGACGCGCTTCGATTCATGGGCCTGTTCAAATTCTTCCTTTCTGATTGAAGGCCATCGATAAACAAATCACAGTCCTTTGCTTGGCACGGCTCTGGTGTCGCACACTCACGTTCCCAGCAGGGTCTGACACTGCCCATCCTTCCAGGGGAAATCCATCAGGTGCACACACCGACTTGGCAAATATTTAGCCTCATTTACATACAAACTCGCATCCATTTAATCCAACTATCGAACTGTTACAAACCATCACGTACCCACTCCCATTCTGGCTGAAAAAAAAAAGCCTTTGGCGAGAAGAGGACCCAAATGCACCTTGAGACCCGCTGGGTGGGGGTTTCCATGCGGACAAGCCTTTCGGAGATCTCCAAACCGCGAGGCCGGGAGGGGAAGCGGCTGAGGACGAGGAGTCGCTGGATGTTGTACAAGCAGATACATACATATGCATATATTAAAGGTGAGAATATTTTTTTTCCTTTTTTTTTTTTTAACAAAACAGAGAAAAGTGTTTTATTGTTACTAAAAAAAAAAAAAAAAACCAAAACAACAAACAATGCTCTAGTGTTTTAGGCCATGGATTCTCTAGCTCAGATTCATGGCGTGGAACACGTTAACAGGGAAAGCGTCTCGTGGACATCTCCCCTCTGGCCACAACCAGGCACCCTCCTCCCTTCCCCTTGGTGATCAAATAACATCCTTCTGCAAGTACAGCAATTGTTTACATGTAAAAGTAAGATTAGGAAAGTATTTAATGTATTTGTAGCCTTTTTTTTTTCCTTGTTTTTCCTTTTTTTTTTTTTTTTTTAAAAAAAAAAAGAAGTGATTTAGCAGCTGGAAAGTAAAAGACAGCATCATGTGAGCAGCTCGTGCTGCAGAGACCACCAGCAAACGCTCCACAGGTTACTCGTGGTCCATGGACCACAGTTCACAAACTACATTTTTTTTTAGGGCTTCACAAACTTTGCAGACTGTGTTACGGTAGATGCTTCTTCACAGTGAGAGCCAGCAGGTCATCTTTGGTTGTTGAAGAGAGACACACAAGAGACTTAATGCACTCAGCAGCAGCTCAGTTTGGAGGACTGCGGGGCAGCGGGGGGCCGTCGAGGTCTCTTTGGGCGTGCAGGAAACACGCGCTCCGACTGCACCGCGAAGCGACCACGGTTAATCTCTACCCGGCTGCACTCGGGCTTCGGACATCGTCACGGGGCGGGAAGAGCATGGCAGCGCTTGTTCCACCTCTCCACTCGTGTAGGGCGCTTTCCTTTTCCCCCGTACGGATCTGCGGATCCTCAGGCACAGGAAGGCAACCGGAGGAGGCGAAGGGCAGCGGCAGAAGCTGGGCGACAACAGAGGCACGAGCCACGGCGAAGGGCTGTCGGTTCTCTCCTCGAGCGGCTGCGACCTCTGCAGCGACCAGGGTCCCAAGTCCCCGTATCGACGCCACCGATCCAAGTCACACCAGAGACACCGCGGCCGCACGGCTGGAAAAACCGAGCAGGGATCGGGCGCCAAACGCCCCCGAGGTGATCTCCCAGCCTCGAAACAACGTGCTGGGAACCAACCACACCTACAGCGTGGAGCAGCCCAACCAGCTGCTCATCGGCCATTAAGTTCTCTCTGCAGAAAAGGTCTCCCAAGCAGCAACCCCCTTTTTTTTTAAAAAAAAAACCTTTTTTTTTTTAAAAAAAAAAAACAATTGCTCTCACCCCTCTTTTTTGGTAGACACACAAACATACACACACTATATGTACACAATTTGGAACCGAGGACCTACGCAATGACAAGGAAGCCAGCACCGCTCAGAGATGGTGCACACATTCAGCAGCTGTCAAAGGAGAAGTCGTTTTACTTTCTTTTAAACTTGCAATGTTTGTCTTTATTTTGTTCTTTATATTTTGAAAGTGAAAAGAAATAGTATTGAGTCAATTTCTTTTTTTCTTTTTTTTTTTTTTTTAAATATTTGTTCTATGTATTTACAAGCCTTAAAGTTGCTCTAAAGGTTCTGAAAGTATCACTAGTACTTTTTTTCCCCAGGGTAGCACTGTTTTGAATGAGTTATTTTCGGAGCACTCTGGTCCGCAGCGGTTTTCTCAAATGCATTTCCTTCCGTTCCAAGGTTATGTACGTTTTGATTACTATTTTCTTTTTTTTTTTTTTTAATTTCTGAAGCAAGCTGAGAGGCAGGCAGAAAAATCTGATGACAATTTAAAAAAAAATTGATCTCTTCCTCATCTAGCTTACCCCAACCCCCTTGAAAGTTTTGTCTATTTATCATGCTTTGAAACAAAACTGAGGTGCATATGAAGGGGAGGGAAATTTATTTCTCTGCTTTTGTTCTATTATACAATTTGTTTACAGAAACTGCAAATTTAAAAATTACACTGGCATTTGCAGTCCTTAAAATAATAAATTAAAAGTTTTCAACTTTTTTTTTTTTTTGCTAAACAGATTTGTTTCGCTTTGTGTTTTTGTAAGCATGAGTCCTTGTTTAAAAAGAAAAGAAAAAAAAAAAGATTAAAACAGAAAATATTTTCTATAAATAATACATGTATTTTGGTTTAGTGCTCCCGCCCTCAGGTTTGACGTTTACTTTTTTTTTTCAAGTACCTTTTTTTCCTCCATGATCACCTTTGTGTTTCTCTATTTTTACCTCTCCCACTCGTGCATGTGTGGGGGAAGGGGGGGTCTGCGCGAGAATTGGCCTTGCTGCACTGTGATTGGCGAAGACGTGAAACTTTTTAAAAAAATACTTAAACTGTTTCTTTTTTTTTTTTTTTTTTTTTCTCTCTGTATTTTAAGTTTTAATTATCCTCCGACTCCTCTTCGGCCTCCCGTAGCCACGTGAAGAATGCTGTGACAGATTTTAGCGCTACTCCTTTCCCGTTCTGCTCCGCTGGGTCCTTGCTGCTCTCCCACTTGTAGAAGGCATCCTCCGATATTACCTCCTCGTCATACAGGCAGTCGAAAAACATCCGCAACAAATCTGCAATAATGGAATAAGGGGAGAGAACAGCTGTTAGTGCTGCGCAGTTTAAGTCAGCGGACAAAGACGCGGTTACGGATAAGGGGATTAACGTGACCTTTAATGCAAGAGATGCAGATACAAGTAAAAGGAAGGTCTGTTATTGAGTTATTGCTTCCTGGCCGGTTACACAGATCTGCAAGGGAAAAGAGGTCCCCTCTGATGCCGTCGGATAACACATGCTCCGCAGAAAAGGGAAAGCTGGGAAAGCAGCTGTGGGAACTTATTATCTAGGGACTGGCCGGCAAACAAAATCCACCGCAGCCCATCCTCCTCTCGCTGCACTGCACACCCTGGCTCCTCTCCAACACCTGATTTTTCACAGCTCAGCAGGAGGGATAACACACGACCAGCACCTTAAAGCTAAGGATGATCAAGTCGGGTGTTTTGGGGCACTCTGATTTTTTGCTGTAGACTCCCCGGGAATCCCTGTTTCTTTAGCAATTCCCCACCCCTTTTCCAACAACAGTTTCCTGCAGTGTCTCTGGGACAAGACTCATCCGTTGTCCAGTTCTTTTCCCTCCAAGTCCACAGGCACCTGTGGTGCAGCAATGCAATTACAACACCCGGTGCTCTCACATGTCCAGGTATCATAAACTCAACAGATTATTTTTTACTGCTTTTTCCCCCCCCTCTATTTGCACCATAGAGGTTTGTTCTTCCTTCTGCACGGCTGTTTACAGGAGCAACCAAGAGAAGAGCCAGCCTCTGAAAAAGTATTTGGGGAACTGTGCTGCTCTACAAGCTGGAATCCAAACAAGCTGAAACCACCGTACGCTGTTTTTTCTCATCTGCTACATAAAATGGTAAAATTTTGTTTCCACTGTCAGGAGAAGCAAATCCTCTTCCAGACCCTATTGCTGGATTTTACTCTCACAGAAACACCTTCTCCTCAGGCTGTTGGGGTTCACATCCCCAGTGCAAAGGCAACACTTACTAGGAGGCTGATCAAGTTTTACTATTGATGCTTGTAGTGCATAAAGTGCTTGTAGTTCCTTCTCTGTGTCTGAGTCCAGGTACTTGAGTAAGATCGGCACTCTCTGTTTGATAACAGCAGTGTCCACACGGAAGCTGGAAGAGTCCGCTGAGGGGAAGAGAAGAAAACAGGGTCAGCTCTGGTCGACAGCAGCAGGGGTGGATCTCTTATCGCCTTTATTTATTCAAACAGAAATCACAGCTACAGGTTATGCGTGGAGCGAAAAAAGGACGAGAAACAACAGGAAGTATTTCTGACCCATGGCTTTTTCTGGAAGCCTTGATCCTTCCAGTTCTTCCAATTCAACCGGTATCTGCAGCGACCCTGGCCCTGCCCAGCCTGCTGACACATGCAGAAGGGTTACAACCTCACTTTGCAGTGCACATCGTTGTGTTTCCACAGACAACTGAATGTCCAAAGCCTGTACCATGTCTAGGGCTAAAATTTTAGTTATATAGAAGGTTTTTAGAAAAGTATACCTTTTATTTTTCCTTAAAAATGGAATCATAAGCTGCGCATTACATAGGAAATCAGGAATATATAAAAATACACATTACAAGTCCATCAGCAACATGGCTAAATTATTCAGCAGCTTTTAAGTAGGTCATACAAACAATTAAGTAATATTTTGAAAACAAACCCCTCAATTGGAGGCAAGGTGAAAATGTAAACCAGAAGATGTTCCCGATACCCATCAGGGAAACTCTTGTCCTGTGTCATTTCACCGTTAACACTAGGTGGCATCAGAAAGGTTCTGTTCCCAGGGAGAAGAAAGGAGCTGGGCTGGCCTTCCCCTCCCAGCAAGATGAAGTTCAGACCATTCTTTCCACCGAGCATGACTCCTACAGCTAAGAGCAGAACCGGGGGCTTTACAAGCCCAATTTTTTGCCTTGCCAGATGCCAACAGCAAAGCTAAAGAAAACAAAGTGAACTGACCAGATGTTTCTGGCTGCAGCGGCTTTATTCAAGCCCTCCCTGAGGGTCTGAGGCCCACACAACTGACACAGGAACCCACCCTTTCCTCCATTTCCAGCCAATGCCGTACATTCAAGTAATCCACATAAACCCTCTTTCCAAAATTGAAACTTTGGACATAAAAAAAGACGGCAGAGATGCAGGCTGGCTTCTCTTCTGCAACCCACGCTTCCAACTCGCACGTGGAAACCTGCGACGGTAGAGCGCCCACACGTCCTTGCTGCCACAGGAGTGGAAACACTAATTATCTTAATAACGTCTAGCGCATTTCCACCTTCGCTAGAAAAATCAATGAATAATCTGATGTTACTCGGAGTCATCCGAAACATGCTCACGCGAGGTCACTGGGACATGCCGGAGCCTCAAGAACACTCCAACCGGACAAGCGGACGTCCCGCTCTCGAGTGCTAGAATTCAATACGGCGCAAAAGTCTGAGGTGTGACAAAAATAGAGCCTCAGGAGAGGGAAAAGCGATATAAACCTGAAAAACAGAAAATAATTCTTTGCACGTTTGGCTTGTATGATGTTTGCATTGCAAGTTACTCACCTATAATAGCTGCTTTACAAACTGCTGTCATTAAAGCTCTAAGGAATGTAGGTGAACTCATCTGGCTTTCATCTAGATTAGCCTGAAATCAAGAGTAAATGGACCAGTTAAAAACATGCTGCTGCATGAGAGCCACCATTTCCAAACTCCACCGCTGAATTTGGCAGCAAGTTCGAGTTCAGCCAAAGCTGCTGTGGTGGAAATTCAAAAATTCCTCAAAAACTCCGCTTTCCCATTCACTTCTTGAAATTAGCTGGGGTACATCAACATGCAACACCAGTTCTCAGGCCATCAATACACCCTTTAACTACTCCCACAACTCATCATTTGTCTCCAGAAACAAGCCAAACCAACAATGCTTGCCTTTCACAATGCCCTTATACATTTTTCTAAGAGTTTTAGGCTTTTCCAACAAATTTTACAGCGTGCTCCTTGGGTGGAGATTTGTTTGCTTTGTAGAAGAAATGCAGAGAATGGCTGTGTGACTTGTCCAAGACTATAAAGAGCCTGTGGGTGTCCCCAGATTTTCAGCGCTGCTTTCGTTCCGCTCTCCACTTCTCTAACGGCAGGAGAAAAAAATGCCATTTCTAACACATTGCTCCAGCAAGAGAAATAACTGAAGTGAAGCTGGCCACGATTTAGCTGTAAAGCACAGATCTAAATGAATCAGGTTGGGTATAATTTCAGACACCAGATGAAATATCTGGCTTAAAGGATGCAGCCGGAGATAAAGGGCAAAAGATCAGTGGGTTGACAGGGCTTTTTTTTTCCCTTTTCCTTTATTTTCTTTTACAGTTACTGGTCCAATGCACTGGGAAAGGTACACGCGTGCTCAGTGACTGCCCAGGATTTTGCAGCATGGCAGGGGGAATTTGGTAGGTCACGTTGCAAAAAGCCACGAGAAGCTTTTATTATTTTGGGAAGAAAGAATGTAGTGATGTGCTCTCTCTAAAATGTAATAAGTACCCAGAAGTGGTATTTTCAGAGTAAAAAAGTCCACAGTATTTTAAAGGCAGTTCCACAGTTGTATGTTAAGTTGGCTAAAATTCTTTCTTCCTAAAGCTTACATTGAAATAACCAACTGGTTATTTATTTTAGATTTAATTCTTTGGACTTGTTGATTGCACAGACCAAATCATCTTTGTGTCCCTGTGCCTAGGGAGGAGCCTGCAGAAATGCTCCTTTAGATGAGGAACTGTATGCAGGGAGGGTGAAAATAGTCTTTGTACCTCTACCCAGTCAAAGATTTGTTCATCATTCGCCTTGTCCTCAACAATGAGTTTTTCCAGCTGCTTGTTCAGCTCTTCCGCAGAGAGTTCTTTCTCTGAAAGTGCTTCTGAGGAACTGGAACAGTCGGACTCCGTGAAGTCCAACTTCTGCAACATCAGAAGTGATGATGAGAATTAGTTAAATACCCTTTCCTATGCTGAGTTATAGCAAACTGAGGGAGGAGCCTACACTTCATTCTGCTTCCTGACATCTTTCAACTGTTAATTTATCATTATATCGACTTATATACGTTCTCTGGTCCGAAGATTCGAAAGCATTTTACAAACTTGTGGGAACTACGTTATCCAGCAAAGACAACCCAAGCATCTCAGAGCAACTCCAGCCCTGCACAATACCAGTGTGCACAAAATAAAGTGCATGTTGCTCAACAAAAACGATGGGGAGCTGGAATGCAATTACCAGAGCTGGCATTCGCTCAAAGAAATTGCCGCTAATGCCCCAATTCACTGCAAAATGCGACTGAGGATCTACAGTCCCCTCACCAACCCCCAGGCCTCGGTAATCCATGTCGTTTCCTGCAGCGTGGCACTTCCCAAGTGCTAAAACAGGGCAGTGGGTCACTCAGAGCTCCAAGGGGAGACCTCCAAAGGGAGACCTCCAAAGGGAGACCTCCAGCTCCTTCCTCAGGAACAGCACCAGCAGAGCTGCAAGGTGCCCCCCCAGAGACCTGGCTCCTCTCAGCTGTGAACCCCCCCAGGGTCATAACGCAAGGTGGGAAGAGTGAAAAATTGCTCTAATTTATTCTGGCCCTCCTACAGATGGTCTGTCCTTGCTGCAAAACTTGTTCTTGAGTTCTTTCCCCCCCCGTTGGAGAACTAGATCTCTGAGAAGAAGCCAGCTGACGGGAGACGTGTGCCTGGGACCGGAGGGGACACATCCTCCCAGCGTTTCAGAAAGGAGGTGCTGAAATAATCTCACCCCAACTTGGTGAGGGAGACACTTCACCGCACGTCCCATGCCAACTATACACAAGAATGGGACGGAAGAGGATAAACAAACCAAAAATCAGTGTGCCAAAATCATTAATTAAGCAGATGCTCGCTCTGAACTCACTTGTTCCATGAGAAAGGTATGTACATCCTCCCCTTCGGGTAAGTAGTCCTTCCAACTGAGGCCAGACTCCCTCCATAAGGCTCCCACTTTCTTATGGCTCTAAAACACAAACAGTTTGTTCCTTTTAAAGACTGGAGAGACAAGCAGGGGAGTTTACACGAGCCGGAGTGGTGCAGCTGTGTCGGGAGAAATAAAGAACCGTTCAGCCACCAAACACGATGCCTCGCGATGGAGTGAAAACGTCTGGAGATCCCGTGCAAGAGAAATCATATACGCAATCCCGCCACGGGTATGCACGTCTTGTCAAGCGGTCAGACGCCACGGTGATGGGGAATAAACAAAGCATAAGGTGACACGTGGGGTTTGCAACAACTTCAGCCAGAGATTGCCTACGAAAAGTGAGATATCTGAACAAGGCGGTTTCCCACGGCCGTGACACAGAGCTGGCAGGTAAATGACTTCGACTCTTCTCCTGACTCTGCCATTAACCTACTCCGTGACTCACTCTCCCCCTGCCTTGACATTAAAGCACCGGCAAATTAGCTACTTTTAGAAAATAATTATTTACATGGCTCCTTTCTGTGCAGAGACCAAGCCTCAAATTCAGGTGCTTAATACCAAGTTCCCCTTTCAATTCCTAGAATTTATGGCAAACCTTGAGAAAAGCGCCTTTGCAGCATACACAGTTCAACCTTCCGCATCCTCTAATGTCACGCTGACTTCGCCGTCCTGCCTCAGATGGCACTTACACAATTCTGATGAGGAGAAAAACCACTACTAACAACCAGCTCTTTTCACCCAAATGCTTTGCCGAAACTTTTACCTCGTAGCACCCGCACGAGGGAGATCACTGCGCAGCCTAAGTTAAGCGCTGATAAAAGCATCCTGATTTTGAGTTTACAGAAGAGATTACAATTTCAAGTTTACAATGCAGATCGTTAAGAGCTAATTGTGCATGGTTCCTGCTCTGATTCATCAGGATCTGCATTAGACACCTGATATTACATTGAAATACCCGAGTCTAAGTATTGGCCTGGACGAGATCGAGTCAGAAAACTGTGGCAGAAACCGAAACCCAAGGCTGTGCTTCAACTCCCAGAGCACAGCAGCTTTTCTTTCAGGGAACAGAGAAAAATAAATGGAAGCCGACTGTCCAAACGAGCATAAGACTGAAATAAATAAATACAAAGTCACTATTTGCACTGCTAAACTGAAACACTCCTGGAACATTCAACCTTATTTGAATGCATGCTTTAAAAAATAAAAATAAAAAGAAAAAAAGGCAAGTGAGGGATTTTACAGGGTTTAAAATAGACACTATCCAAAGTGCAGTATTTAGCTGGATTTAAAAAAAAAAAAAAAAAGACAAAAATGGAGACAGAGTTATAGGGAAACCACCAAACTGTTGGGACACACAACTGTGAAATGTGTAAGAGAGCTCTAGAAGATACAGGGTGAAAAGGTGTCACTACCCCTAGTGATGGGTGAATCTTAAAAGAGTTGGCAGGTTTAGTTTGGATAAGCCCCCAGAAGTCTGAGAGGCCATCTGAAGCTTATCCGAACCCTCAGAACCTCTCCGGTCTGCAAGAAGAGCTCTCTCGCAAGATTCCCGGCACTTGCTGCTTCTGGTCAGCCCAGAAATACCTTGAGAATGTCCCTCTTGCAGTATTTCAGCACTCTAAGCTTCTGGAAGAAGCCAGGTGCAAAGGTACCTGCAAAAGGGAAAAGCCATGAGAAGAAAAAAAGTTAACTCAACTTTTGGGAACCTCGTAAAGCTTGGTTTGAAACTGGGGATGGAAGAGGCAGGTTTGCTGGGTTAACTGGACTGGCTGGCCCATCCCTAAATATCTTCAACGTGGGGAACGTGTGGGCTTCCTGCATGAACGTACGCGCTGCATCAGGCTCCTGTCTACGAACGGGACGCCCGGACACTTACCATTTGTTTGCATAGAAGGTGCAAGATTTCAGCAAGCAAGACGCCGGCTCTTCCCACAGGAAGCAAAGGTTTGCTAAATTCTCTAGAATGAAAAAAAACCACAGAGATTTTTCCTTATAATTTGAATTTGGAATGCGAGGCAAGGGGTAGGGATCAGACTGAGGCAGGAAATCACCTTTAACTTCTGCCAGGGACAAAGGATTTGATCCAGCCAGCAGGGCCCATAAAGGACTTTGGTGATGCAACGCGCTTGCCACAATGGGGCTAATTACAAAGACTTTATTTTTATATAACATCAAATCCACTAATTTTTGTGGGATCCTGCATTCAGATAGCAAGACCCTTTTTGGGGGAAAAAAAAGCCGTTCCTTTCTTAATACACTACTTACAGGAAAAGGGAACCATTCAAACGGCTTTTAGTTAATCCCCAAATATATAAGGGCAGGTACAAAATAGAGAAACTCTGGTCCTGGAAGCAGGTTCCAGTCCTGCTCCTACTCCTCTTTTATCTGCTGATGGGAACCACGCTGTGAAGACACTACAGCACAGCCAGGCAGAGAGCTCGGCTCACCAACGAGGAAAGAGAAGAGAATTGCTTACTGTATAAGTTCTCTCATAGAGATTCCTCCTTCTTTTAACATGGGGGTCACCAACTCAGCTAGGTACAACCAAATATGGGGTATATCTATGGCCATGTCGTCTGCCATCTCCAAGGTATCTGAAAAACTTTAAAAACAGGAAGGAAAAATGTCAAATGTTAAATACAGTTTGATTTGAGACTTTTCCTGCAAAGCGAATCTGCACTTTAAAAATCTTTTGTTACAGAAACGAGGAGCGAATCAAGGAGCAAAACGAAGAGCAAATCGAGCAGCAAAGAGAGTCACAAAGGTAACAAAAAACCCTATTTCCAACTTCTGCTTTCAGTGCTTTAGAACTGCCAGGAGTGAACTTCTCTATGGGATAACTTGGGAAGGATGTGGAGAAGGGACCACTGTGCATAAAACCAGCAGATACATCCAGGAAAGCTCCATTTACAATAGTTCTTACAGCTCAGTAACAAATTGTTTGCTGACTATAAAACCTGTAAAAGTAAAGAAAGCACTTTTGTCTGTAAATACAAAATATCTAATAAATGGAGCCTTCTTAAAAAAATCCAAACATCTAGAGAAGGGGCTTAATAATACCAGAATTCCAAATGTAAGGTAATCAAGCAAAATGCCTGCAAGTGTGCAAAACAACACACGAAAGAAGTTCAATACAGCAGAGGGAGGGTTCCGTCCAGAACAGAAACATGACAGGACAGACCACAAAAATCACTCCCCAACTCTGGGTACAGTTTCCAGAATCACTCAAAACTCCTCTTTCCGACAAAAGCCTTGTAGGTGGCTTCGCTTCCCGTGCCTGGTACAAGATGATCATTTTTCCAGCTCTCCTGCCAGTTTTCATCATGATTCATTTCTCCCTGAAAATCTGGAGAATTCTGGGGGCTGGTTTAGTGGCTATAAATGTGTATTTTCTCTTGTGCATCAAACCCAGAAACCATCTCCTTTGCTTTGTTCTTTATTTACTCTGCTACTAGTCCAACTTAGGTGTATCCAAGCGTTTCTGCCAGAAATTGGTTCCCTGTTGTGTCTCTCTCTGCTGTGACCAGCACTCAGCCCATAACCCCTAATTACACAGCAATTTGTCTTGCGTGAATAAGTATAGTGGTTTTCCGTGTTCTTCTCATGCACTTGCTGAACACCACTTGCCCTTTCATCATCTTCAGGAGCTGTTTCACTTTGTTTATGCCACATTCGGGCTTATTTCATCAAGACCCTACTTATTTTGGCATCACAACTACTTATCCACGCTCCAGGAAACACCTGAATGGCTTTAATCACAATCCATTATGGAAATGTATCACTTCAAACGAGTCGTTTTGACCATCAGCGACTGCGTGGACACGGACAAGTGCACTCCCTGTGGATATGTATCTTTTTTTACTGCTGTTCCATGTGGTTTTGAAGTTAGGCTGCCCAAACTTTTCCCGTGAGCTACTGGGTTGCACCACGATGACATTCACTGCCAGGCAGGGGTGCAGGGAGATCCCCATGGGAGCGGTCAGTGGTACCACGATGAGATATGATGCAAATAAAGGCAGCAAGATGAGGCTAACGACCCAGAAACTCGGTCTCTGAAAGCATTATTCCATCTGCTGGCTGCTTCTCTTGGTCATCCCTGTTGTAATCATCCCGTGAGGATTGATCTGTGCCGGGAACTTCCCTGGGAACATGGATCCCTCTACAACTGGACACCAGTTCAAATCCAGGCTGGGAACACAAAACCCAGAGAGCTGAAATGAACCAGCAGCCGAAACTCAGATCTTTTGGGGAAGGTCTAATCCATCTGATACCGCATTGGGTGTGTATTCTCCTTCTCAGACCCTCGAGGACACGTCTGCTCCTTAAAATTGAGTTGTCCTGGGAAATTACATGGTACAGGTGAAGGCTGTTTTCCCAGTGGGAGAGCGGCGGTGGCTCTGGGGACACAGAGGACTTCACGCTACGTGGTTTCCAGGCATTAATGTCACCTGAAGGTTTTTCACTTCTTCCTCCTCTTTTAATCGTATTCGGTGATTTGCCAAAAGGCAAACATTGACAAATGCATCACAAACCAGAAATCGCAACACGCACATTTAAATAGACACCTACATATTTGCTCAGAAATAAATACTTGCATACATACAAAAATATTTACATTCACTAAGGCATTTGAAACACTTAAAACTACATCACAATAATTATATTACTTATAAATAGACCCAGGTGGCAATACTTCAAAATGGATGTGTGGAGAAGGCAGGGAACCAGAGCAAGGTGGGAATCGTTCCTCTCCAACACAAACAGTTTTTGTTTGCAAGGAACAATCAAGGAAAGTATCCGTTTCTGGGCGCAGAATACAAACCCCTTGAAGAAATCCTGCTTGCTCAGCTTTCCCGACTGCACCAGCTGATGCAGTAACTGGCCCATGTGATCCCGGGTGATCTGACTCCTCTCCAGCGTCGACTCCACTCCCACTCGCACGAAAACGGGCAGCAGGTTCTGGGCGCTCAGCTCCTCCACGCACTGCATCGCTTCCTGTTCAAACGACACACGGGGTCATTCGCCTGAACCGAAAATAACAAAAAACGGGGCAGAAGAACATTTTCTACTCCAAGATAGTACCTGGTACATGGGATTTTTTTGATGGCGAATCAAAAGCCCACTAACTTTGGGGAGTTTTTTATTGGAAATGAGTATTTAGTGAAGCTGCCAGGCAAAGGTGCTGAACTAGGCTCTGGAACCTCACCACAAATCACCCCTGAGATGGCAACTGAACAATTTATTATTTGCTGAGAATTTATGCCAGGCAGACAACAGAATTTTTAAAATACACAATCACACTCCAGGGTACAGTTCGGCTGCTCAGTGAAAGGACAGGAATTGTCTTCTGGATGCCACCAAAATGCCTATTATTTCATCAAATACCAAACCAAGCCAGAAAGAGGACATTAGGTTAGATTCATTGCTGATCTGATCTGGCACAGAAATGCCCGTGTTACAAACCCACACCATATAAAGAAGCAGAAAATAGGTGAGGAGCATTTGAGGACCATTTCCTCTTTATAAAGCTTCTGCTTTCTGGCATGTGCGTTTTGTAACCCAAGCAGATAAAACACCCTCGGAGACTTTCAGAGAAGTGCTCGATGTCACACTTCAGAAATCTCCACTGTCATCAGCTCAGATCTTCACTGACCTTCTAGGTTCAGCCCAAGGGATCTCAACGGGGCTCCCAGACTAA
This sequence comes from Xenus cinereus, assembly GCA_025774025.1. Taxonomy (NCBI): domain Eukaryota; kingdom Metazoa; phylum Chordata; class Aves; order Charadriiformes; family Scolopacidae; genus Xenus; species Xenus cinereus. The sequence continues at coordinate 7,911,822 of JAOXJK010000008.1, forward strand.
AGACATTTGCTCTTTGTCCTAGGTTGTGCTGTTACTTATCAAGAACTGGCAGCCACAGATGCATTTCTGCAGCCCCCAAATGGCTTTTTTCTGCAGGTCAAAAGCCTGGAGGTCCCAAAACATGCTTGGGTCAGAGCTCTTCCATCAGACGTGCCTGACGGGTCCCTGCGTCTCCAGGACAGTCGGGTACACATGCTGCTGGTCGACCCTGCTGTCACTAGACACTGCATACACAGCTCAGCAGCTTGAATTTATAGTCAGGGTAAATACTGAAGACTAAACTAATGAGAAATGGCTATTCCTCTGCTGTACACTACATTAACAAACTCATACATGGCTTTATTATAGAATCATGGAATGGATTGGGTTGGAAGGAACCTTAAAGCCCAGCCAGTGCCACCCCCTGCCCTGGGCAGGGACACCTCCCACCACACCAGCTCCCTCCAAGCCCCCTCCAACCTGGCCTT
>JAOXJK010000008.1:7972499-7983019 GCA_025774025.1 Xenus cinereus
GGTGGAGTCTCCTTCTCTGGAGACATTCAAACCCCCCCTGGACACGTTCCTGTGGGACCTGCTCTGGGTGGCCCTGCACTGGCAGGGGGTTGGACTGGGTGATCTCCAGAGGCCCCTTCCAACCCCATAGCATTCTGTGATGCTGTAACATCCAAAATCAGAACTGTGCCCATGCCCCAGAGGGGGTTTCCCCACTACTTCCCAACACAGCAGCAACGACTCCTTATCTCAGCGGGAAATAACTTTAGTGGTTTCCCTACAGATCCCATTGCACAGGAGATTTCAGCGGGTGAGACCCCACTTTATGGAATAAAAACCTTCTCCCTGGCGCTGAGGGACAAGGGCTTGCACCTCGCAGTGTGGGATGACACCTCGCTGTCCCCACGCCGGTCCCCCCTGCACAACATCCTCCTGCTGACCACCTTCTCCAGCTTTGTACTTTTAAGTTTGCTGCCAACACACACCTGCTATTTGTGACAGAGTAATTAAGAGTAATATTAAGGAAACCCGCCACTAACCTCCCGCCTGCCCCTCTCAGCGCTGCCCTGACATTCACTTCTCAGTAACGCCCCGATACCCTTTTATTTACCATCATCCTCGCCTGAATAATGTTCTTCCTGCACGACCCTGTGTCAGGAGCCTGCTGAAGGTCGGCCGGGTAAGAGCCATCATCTCAAAAAATCAATGATCAAAGAGAAGCACCAGCCTCCTCCTGACAAACCGCCACTGCATTTTAATTGAGTTTCCATTTACTCTGTATTTCGAAGCCGTGGCTCCCAGCGAAAGGTCTGCGGAGCGCTCCCTCCCTACTCTAAAGGCTTCAACTGAAAAATGAACTGGTGGGAAGAGCACTGGAAACCAGTCTGTGCTAAGCTCTGCCCATCACACGCAACGCGCACGGGCATCCGACTGTTTTCTTCTAGATGGGATCAAGGCTGGTTGTTGCGATGGCTTCACAAAGCCCTGGAGAAGGTCGCCGAGAATGGAAGTTCAACAAGTTGCCATCAACACGATCAAATCATATCACCCCCCCAAGCTCTCTGCTTTAATTAAGCTTCTCATACTCTGAGACAGCTCCATTATTAATTTTTCAGCCGTTTTGGGCCCTCCAAGGCGGCTGGTGGGATCCCCTAGGCCTGACCTGGAGGTCAAGGAACCACATCTCCTCACAGATGAAAGTTGGCACCTTCTATTTGATCCTCAAACCCCAGGGCAGGGCCCGGGGCTGGGCCGAGGGGCTCCAGCCTGGAGAGGGACAGACCCGCGTCGTGCTGCCCCAATGGCCACCACCAGCAAACCCAGCGCAGCCCATGGGGCACAACCCCAGGCTTGGTTTCCACCCCCTTGCCTCTGACTTTCCCAGTTTTATTATTTACTAAATGATAAAACAAGGGGGGAAAAAACTACCCTTTTTGTGTCAACCACGGGATTTAAAACCGGCAGTTCCTTTCCACGCTTAGGGATGAAGAGCAAGGATTATGGCAGCTGCTTCCCATTGCCTTCTAAACTCCAGATATTCCAAAGAGCTACAAAATGGTTAGTCCCGAGTCAGCTCAGGGAGTGAATTCCCAAATTCTCCACATCCCAAGGGTTTCAAAGGAGCGCAGGGCCCAGCCCAGCCCTCTCCTGCATAAGCTGCACCCAGAGGAACCCGAGGAACCCAAGCTAAAACTGGCACGAACTACACCAGCAGCCTCAGAGTAACTGAGTCCGCCACGACCCGTAAACTCAGCTCAAACACAATTATAAGCCAGGAAGGGAACGATGACATTTCAGTTTATACTCGTTCTTATTTCTGTTTTTAATTACACTGGCCTCTTCTGAGCATCCTTTTTAAAATAACCCATATGTTCCTGAAGTCACTCCTTAAATTGAAGGTTACTCTACGTTTCGGACTTCAGATTGGAAGAAAACTGTTATTTTCGATTGTGCTTCACGAGGATCAGAAGCAATGAAGTGACTCAAGAGCTTGACTCAGAGAGGATGAAAAGGGAGGGAGCAGCAGCCCAGGCAGCAGCCACGGCGCTGAAGGAACAAGGTTTAGTGGTGACTTGGGTTAACGGTTGGACTCCATGATTTTAAAGGTCTCTTCCAACCGAAACGATTCTATGATTTCGAGAAAAACCCAAGCTGAGGGTGCATTTAAAACCGCTGCAGCGAAACACCTTGCAGGGCCCTTTTTCTTTCTCCTATAAAATGAGACATTTCAGCGGTTCCTCAGGTGGCCCCGTTACTGGAATCAAGGATTCCTGACAAACATTTCACTTGCAATCGGAACCGCTGCAGCTATTTTCATTTGACTCCAGCCACTATCAGCATCCTCAATCTCATTCTAATATTTTCTCTTACACAGAGTTCAGTTCCACTTTCTGTAGCATCAGCTGAGTATCAGCCCCCAGGGCGGGGATTCCCATCCGAACAAAATTCCTTATAAAGTTGCCAGTCAACTTCAGGTGCTTAAATCACGCCAATTTCAGTACTTTAAAGAGCTAATAATTACAGGAAATGACATTAAAGAATAATCCATTATTTGCCTGAAGAAGACAGGGAATCAATACGAGGCAGATGTTAATTAAAATCACCGGGGGATTGACGCGGGAATCGTTGCAAACCTCATCTTGTGCCGCTTTCTTGGAAGAGCACGTGACATTGTTGCAACAAATATGAAGTCAATTTACTTATTTACTTCTCTGAACTACTGCAGCAAGTTAAAGGCTTCCCGCATGAAAAGAGTAATTTATACTGGTCTCAAGAATCCTCCAAGTGTGGGGTTTGGGGTGAATTTGCTTTGGGGCGGTGGCAAAAGCCACTCTCTCTGGCCCCAACACGCACCGTGGGCAGAGACTTTGGGATTAAAAAAAATAAAGAGCTCACCCAGGGCCCAGGTTTCTCTGTGCCCGTCCTGATCCAGCATGTGACAGAGATAACTGGGAATAAAGCCTGGAACGTTTCTCTAACAGTGACAGCTTCTCGCAGATAATTATAAACAGACTTCAAATGTAGCAGAGTCAAAAATCTAACTGCAACGCAACTTAAATACGTGGTTAAATACGGAAATGACAAGTTTTACCCTGCAGGCAGGGCCGTAACTGGGTCCAAAAGAAAGTTTTAAATCAAGTTAAGACCCGCTGGTGGCAGAGCCGTACCAGTAAAGCCACCGAGCGCTGAAATGGTCTCCTCCAAGGCTACGCTGCCTCGGGACCCACGGTCCAAAATCTGCTCGCAGTGAGCTCAGTGATTTTTCTGAGAATATTAAACAGCCCACACAAAATATAATTTGTCTTAGTAACGACCTCTGAAAGGACTAACGAGTTTCTGAACAGCGATGGAATTTTGGTGTCCTGTAATATAAACGCGGAGCAGGAGTCAAGTTCAAGAGCAAAAGTATCTCCCCCTAAGACACCGATTCCGTGGATCCCTGTGTTGCTGTGGACGTTCCTCCCCCGCCGCCCGTCACCGCAATCCCTGGCCACACACACCCCCCATCTCTCTCACACGACATTCACCTCCATCAAACAAGCGCAGACACCTACTTCTGCTTTTTAAGCCTTTTTTTTTTTGTTTTGATCCCGCTCTGGAAGGCCGTTTGCCTCCACGCTGCGCTCCGAGGTGGAAGGAACAAAGATATTCAGCTTTTTTGGGTGTCAGTGCCCACTTCACACACTTACCTGCCCTCCTGAGACAGCGCTTCCCCAAACCTGCTCGTCTCTACAGCATTAAACTGCCCAGACTAACGGGAGCCAAGTGAGAGCAAAGTAATTCTCCTGGAACAACCCTTCCATGACTTAAGTCCCCGCCCCAACATCACTGGAGTTAAGGGGATAATTTTTTCCTAATAACATGGTAGGAACAACCTGTTCCTTCAAGGCCAAGAGAAAGAAGAGTAAACACGGACACAACGGAATCTGGGAGAGCTTTCCTGCCCTTCCCGTGCCTCTCCTGTGCTTTTCCACCCATCAGAGCCACCTCTGGCCCCTCAAAAGCTACAAGAAGCAGCAAAATGGGGAAAAGGGTTTGGCAAAGATGGATGCAGGAGTTGACAGAAGACAACTCTGGAGACCTGGTCTAGGACAGAGGGGACCTGTGCTCCCGTCCTGGCGCTGAAGAGGTCCCGCCGGGGGGTCCCACCACCCCAGTAAGCGCTGCCCGTGAGTTTCAGGAGCCAGAGCTATTCCCAATTTCCATTCTTCTTAATTAAGTGGTTCCTTACAAAGTCCAAGTCACGCAACGGGAATACTACAAGGACTCCTAAATGTTTGGCTTTCACAGGGTGAGTAAAACCAACACCAAACCACGTAATGGGAAGGGATAACCCTGTCTATGGCACAGGGAACGGCATTTTCCTCGCTCAGAGGCTGGAAAGTCGGATTTTCTCAGGGACGCGAACGCCCGGTTCTTGTTGACATCTTCAGCTGAGGAAACTCAATCCACCGCCTCGTTTGGGAAAGATTCGGCCAAGTTTCTAGCGATTGGGAAAGGCAAGCAAATCTCACAGGTACCCGGCCACCATCTCTACGGGTTCTCCTTTCCTACGGCAGCGGCATTAAGGTGGGGGGGGGGGTTAATGAGTGCAGTGACACCATCCAGAATTAAAAGCGTTACTCTGGGTTGCAGGCAGCTTGTTAGCAGGGTTATGCACGTGCTAATTATCCTAATTAACTACTAACCCGGCCGGTTCCCCAGCCAGCCTTCGTTCCGAGTTAGTGGGTGAACCACCTCCAACCACCCGCCTCCCCCAGCCAAATTAGTTTAGGATGATAATTAACGAAGGGGCAGGGTACTGTACCTGGTGATGGGCAGGTCGAGGCCCCGCTGCAAACTGAGGAAAGGCGGGAGAAACAAACACAAAAGGAAAGGCACAAAGAGTCAGAAACACCACAACGGAACCAAAATGTCACACTCTATGCAAAATAAACCCACAAAGAAAAAATAAAACGAAAAATAAAACAACCACAAAACAGTCGGAAGCTTTGCTGCGGGACAAGGACAGACGGGTACGGAGATAGAAGGAGTGAACATCGCTCACGGGGGGAAAACCAGGCAAAGCTGCTGGTTATTTTTAAGGCACTCTCTAGTGTGTGAACGCAGGCGTTCCTCGGCCTGCCGGGGGGAAAAAAACACAAAAAAACCCCAACAACCGAAAAAAAAACCAACTTAAAAGAAGCAGCAGTGGAGGTTTTAAACTGGTTTAAGGTGGAGGTAAATGGGTAAAGCAGCCGGACTCGGAGCCGTTCCAAATATTTGGTGGGAGCGGAGGATGGAGCCTGACGCTGGGGAGCAAAGAGCCAGGGAGGGTGGCTGGTGCCGGGGGTGGGGGGCACGGAATCCCCTGCAAGGCAAACAGCAGCAATTCTTTGCACATACACACAGTGCAAGTTTGTTTTCAGCTCTTTTTTTTGGTTTTTGTTAGCTTTTCCTGTAACCATCACAAAATAACCCTCCTTAACGAATGGGATTTGTACCCCCCCCCGCTGTCGGCGAAGGAGACGGGGGGTCTCCTCTCCCCCAGAGCCTGGCTGGGGATCAAAGGGTCCCGGGTCCCAGCCCTCAATCGCTTCCCACCCTCTGGGGTTACACCCGCAGGAAAGGAATTGGAATTTAACGTGCTCAGCAAACATTAAAAGCATTTTCCAATAAGTAACTGATTGTTAAAATAGAAATAAAAATGAATGCAAGAAATGGAAAAGAGAAATAAAGATGACAAGGCATCCTCTTCCAGAAGCTGAGTTAGGTCTTAAAGCCTTAATTCTCAGTGCAATCAGCAGAGCTCCACGATGAGAGCAGAGAAATCTGTTGATAATAACTCCAATAATTAAATGGAGGAAATGAAAGTAGATCCCGTGGTGGTTTTTTACCCACCACGTGCCTCTACCTGTTGCTATTTGTGATGGCTTCTAACCCAGGGCACGTGCCGAAGCACAGGGTACCGTCCCCCTCTGCCAAGTCATGCTCACGATGGTTTAATTTCTGCCTGAGAAGAGGGATCAAAACTGGCTACTAATTATTGATTTTCTTAATAAGAGGTTTTTTTCAGGAAGAAGAAGTGGACTGGGGTTCACTTCCAGCCCTACCTCCCAGCTCTCTTAATGCCATCAAACATGAGAAGCAAAGTATAAATATTCACTGGTCCAGCTGATTTTCGCTTCTATAAACAATTTAATCACCTATATTTAAGATTTCCAAGAAGTAGCCTACTAACACCGGTCTTTATATATCCCTTCTACTTTCACCTCATCGTGACACTTGGATGAAAAGTCATAAAACCCTTCGAAAAGGAGAAAATATGCACAGACAGACTATTTCTAGCACAAGAGTTTGTAAAGAATGACCTGCGCTGATTCACCAAATAGAGAGTTTTCCCACCCTTGAAAATTTTCCCTAAGCCTTACATTAAAGGAAAAAAAAAAAAAAGATAAAGTATGGTCATCTTGTAAGACAAAAGAGCTATAATGTGTATTTTGGTATCCAGGGCAGGACAGCAGCACTCGGAGTCTCGGCCTCCTCCCCACAGCGACGAGGAACGGGCACCGGGATGAGTCTCGGGAGGCAAATGCACTTCCAAGTCCTGATTTTCTCCGGAAAAACTCCTCAAAAACAATGCAAATCTCTCGTGTTTGAGAAAAGGGAACCGAGCTCCCACTGGAAGGGCTGACACCAGCCTTTAGGGTAGGGCTACGTGCTCCACGTTACACACCAATGACAAAAATGAGTCAAAAAGAGAAGGATGGGATGCAAAAACCTTGCGCCGCTTAATTTCAGGGCCGAAGCACCTCCCTCCTCGCTGTTCCGCAGAAAAGACTGGTTCTCACTGTGTTTAAAACAAGAGCTGGAAGCTTCCGTCTCAAGAAGATAAAGCATATTCCATGGAGAAAAGTAACGTGTGTTACAAGAAAACAAAGAAAAGAAATGAAATAAAACAAAACCTCAAAGTTAGTGAAAGACGCCCTAAGCTATTTTGCACTGGTCACCACTGGCTAGTGATTTTTTTAAAATTAAATTTATTTTTTTTTTTTTTAAATAATTCAAGTTGATAGGATTTGTTCCTGTGAGTAGCTGTAAGCAACAGAACAAACTGTAGTCGCTGCTGGCTCGGATTCAAACAGACACTTTGGGTTGGATTTTTTTCCCCGAGGGATGATAAGGCAGGAGATAGAAAGGAAAATTTCTGTCTGAAACCTGGCTCCGACTTTTCTGCCACCCACCCTCTCCCCGGCCCGCTCTGCCCACGGCCAGCGGGGCACATTCTCCGTCTGCTGATGCTGAGCTGGCACCTCTAGCCTCTCCGAAAATCACCATTCCGGATGGCTCAAACACCCCGCTCCCATCACAGGTTTTGGGGTTTTTTTTGGCAGATCTCCTAGAATTGGACAGCCCCCGGTGCTCGGGGCTGGCGTCGGCGAGAGCTAACGGAGAATTTTCAGTAGCGCCGAGTGACTCTGATTTTGGTTTTCTTCCCCAAGTTGGAGCTGAACTTTGAAATCCTCGCTCTGGGAGCGATGGGACGGCACTAACAGGGAGAAAATGTGTCCTGGGAGGGACGGAAAAGCCTCAATTCTGCAATCGCCAATGGCCCTCGGATGCAGAAACGGGATGGAGGATGCTCCGGCTGCTCGGGGAAGCGGGGTGAGGATCAACCTCATTAGTGCCACAGCTTAACGACATCCCCGCGCCAGCCGCAGGAACGACAGAGCCTGGGGAAGGCAGAGACAGCCTGTCACCTTCCTCTTCCCCCTCCTCCCCCTCCCCTCTCCACCAAAAAAAAAAAAAAAAAAAGATGGTTAAAAACTAAATTTAAAAAAAAAACCAAAACAACAAACCAACAATGTAAATCAAGCCCAGAACAAAAGGCAAGAGCAGCTGAGGACGGGGCCGGTCTTGCGTTGGCTCTGGGGTGGGGAGGTGGGATGAGATGTTATGGGAGCGCCTTTTAGTCGTGGGGTGGGAATGGTCACTAGCAGAGCGGGTGGCAAAACCGGCATACAGGAGAGCTTAAATTAAAAAGAAAAATTAATAGAAAAATGGCTGACAACCGCAGACAAATCATTCCTCCTCCTCCTCAACAACGGGGCCAAAAGCCTACAATTTAACGTTTTCTGGCCAAATTTTCCTGAGGATGATTAGCCGTCGAGCGGCAAACCCCGAGCGGCCCTGGTCTCTGTCCTACCCCGGGTCAGAGCCTCCCAAACCGCAGCGAGTCCCTCTCTGGACCCTGCGCTGCCACCTCGCCCGGCAGGAACTGCCACGGGAGCTCATGCTTTTAAGCAAAGAAGCAAAATCAGTGCGTTTCTCTAGATCAGCCAACAACAACATCCAACGACAACACCAACGAAAAAAAAAAAAAAAGATGTGGTAATTAAAAAAAATTTTTAAAAAAATCAAAATAAAGAAAGAAAGGAAGAAATAAAACCAGTGCCGTGGGCACAATCGCCTGCAAGAAGGAGTACAGTTTGTTATATTGCTTACAATGCAGTATTTTATCCAGCCTCTTCCAGCCAGGGACCTGTAAACCGGACTCTGGTCCAAAACCTTCCTCCTCTTCCAGTTGTCTGTGCAATGTATTGGCACTGTTCTGCTGGGCTGTCAAAAAAACTGGTTTAGAGATGCAGCTCTTCAGTCAGGTTTTTGCTCCAGTTCTAACCACAGCAACTCATTTGCGCTTTTCAACAATTAAAGATAAAGAGGATGATTATACTTACTGAGAAAAGAGTTTTTTGGGTTTTTTTTACCATCAGTGTCCCGCGTCACTGATCAGAACAAGGGACTAAGGAGGTGTTGTGGGGGGGGGAGCCAGTTAGAAATTCGCAGCTGTCCACATCCCAGAAACTTCATCAAAACTGGCGTTAATTGGCTTGTTCATCAACACGGGGGTTAATGGGCCTCAGAACTAACCCTCCTGTGAATCTCCTGGAGGTAAAACCTCCAAAAGTGGGGCAAGAGCATTGGTGCGGCTGCAGAGGTGGGGAAAGCCTGCCCTACGTGTGTGTGCATGAATATATATATATATATCTGTGTGTGTGTGTGTAAAAATACCTGTTCTGGGGACAAACAGAAGGTCTGAGAAGGTCTCAGAGGTCTGAGCTGCCGCCCTTCAGCAGCGTTATCTTACTCTGAAAGAGAAGAGCGCTGGGACGGCTGCGGTGGTTTAGAGCCAAGCTGGGAGCGCTACGAGGCGGATTCAAGAGGTGCAGGGATTGCGGGTCCCTTGGCCACCTGAGGCCTGAGCCACCCCGATGCTGAGCCACCCCGTCTCCAAAAGCTGGGGAAGCACCCGATGCCCCAGGAGGGTCTCCCAGCACCGTGTGGGGCTGCGCTAAGAGCGGAGATTCCCCCAAAAGAGCCTGCTTTGGTCCTACAACAGCAGAGCGCTATCACAATACACACCCCCCCCAAAAAAAAAAAAAAAAAGATGACTGAGGACTATCAGAGCTAAAGTTGGATGAAAAAGGGGTTTACCACAAAAAGATGTGGGCGCACAGAAGCTCTACGTTAAAGACGAGCGCCCACGGGGCACTCGGCAGCGAAGGGTTAGAACTGCCCCAGTGGCACCAGTTGGGAAGGAAAGCCCAGAGGGCACTGGAGACTGAGTGCTGCTGCGAGGGATCGCCTCCCTGACCTCCGGTCTATCGCTTCACCAAATGCTTCCTCAAAGACAAAAAAAAAAAAAAGAAGGAAAAAAAAAAGAAGAAAAGAGAAAAAGATTCTGGTAATGAATCTAAACCCTAAACCAAAGTTTTATGAATCTAAACTCTAAAACGAACCTGAAACTGTGCTAAAAATAAATCACGTTACTTGAAGGTAGATGAGAACCCCTCCATCGCTTCTCTTCTGATAAGCCACTTGAAAAGGAAAATTAGCGCCTACCAGGACAACGTCTGAAAAATGCAATCAAGATTTGCCATTTGGAACGTGCTTCCAGTTGAGTAAAACACACTTTCCAGAGAACCAGCCCGGTGGTACTGACACACACGTACACGGACACACAGAGGAACGAAGAAGAAAGACCAGGAGATAACGCAACGAGGGGCTCTCTTACCGGGGAGCGGGTCTGAGGCTGCGTGTTCATTGTCTGAGGGGCTTGAGGGTACACCAACGTTGTGGGAGCTGCATTCTGTCCTGAGGGGTACGGAGCCTGCCAGGGAAAAAGAAAAGTAAATTAAAAAAAAAAGAGCGTATCAAATGATTCATCCCAAAAGATGGGAACTGACCACACTATCAGCTGGAATCCTGATTTATCCTGAGATAAAGACAACACAGGTGATGCGATGGAGAAAGCCTTCTCCGTAAAGGACCCAACCAATTTACCAACTCATGCTCCTCCAGTGCTGCAGCAGGAACCACAGGGAATCACAGAATCACATGGGGTTGGAAGGGACCTCTGGAGATCACCCAGTCCAACCCCCTCCCAGAGCAGGTCCACCCAGAGCAGGTCCCACAGGAACGTGGCCAGGGGGGGTTGGAATGTCTCCAGAGAAGGAGACTCCACCACCTCTCTGGGCAGCCTCTGCCAGGGCTCTGCCACC
>JAOXJK010000008.1:7990627-8000975 GCA_025774025.1 Xenus cinereus
TGACCTCCCTCCACCTGCTGGTCACACTCTTCCTGATGCCCCCCAGGATGCCATTGGCCTTCTTGGCCACAAGGACATGACAAATACGTGCCAAAATAGCTCACAGAAATGCCCAGGAGTGAACGGCTCCAACACACCAAAAGGCACCCCCTGGACCAGTGTCACCTGGAAACCTGGGCCACAACCATCCCTGGTTCCTGCACCAAACACAAACATGACATTATTCAGCTCCTGAGTTGCTTTTGAACTTGATTTTTATTGCTAGTTTGTTAACTAGTTAATTCAAATCTATCTTCCTTTTTTTTCTCCTCCCCCCGTGTGCCCCGCACTCAGCAGAACAGGGGCATGGCAGACCCCGAAGCTGCTCTCTGCAATGAGTTGTATAATGTCAATAATTTGAGTATGGTCGGAAAAAATCTGTAATACCTGTCTGTAATACATAGAACCAGCTCATCTGCAAATATTACAATGATGGAGAAGCTGGAATTATTAAGTTTATTCATTTCAGGCTTTTCTGCATAGCACCATCTCTAATAATGCATAAAATCATATTCCCACACTAGTCCTGCGAACTGTCCCAGCTTTAAAAATAGCACAAAAATGATTAAACCAATAAATAAGGACAATTTCCCTCTAAATGCTCATAGATTGGCTTTCATTATTTATAATGATACTTCAAATGCGTATCAGCAAACCCACTATCAGATTAAACCTAAGGCCTCAGCTACATGCTTAAACATGCCATTTTTTTTGGTACACATCGCATCAAAAATTTCAAATTTTTTAAGCAGCTCGTTTGCAAATTATCCGGCAGCACTGAAATCAGCCTGTCCTCACCACAGCAGCTCCGTAAAATAAAAATAGGCGGTGGTTCTACCCCACTGTAAGATGCATCAGTGACTTGAAAACGCTCTGGTTTTCTGCATTTATTGGTACCTACTACTGGGAATCCTCCAAGCCCTGTTAAAATCAACGATGCGAGTACCACAGCTCTTCTGTGACGCCCAACAGGTTCTGCAGATTAATGGTTTCCACTTTCAAACAGGATTTAACACAATCACAGCGCAAATACCCGGCTCCTGACGAAGGGGCTGGGCTGGGACCAGCTTGTGACACTGGTACAAAGTCTGCGTGTGGGATTTGTTGGGAAGCTTCAAGGTTTGGATTTGGGTGGAAGCAAAGAGTAAACAGGAACTGTGACTGTTCGGTGCGTTTATTTAAATGCCTGGGCTTTTTTTCAAAAGCCTTTTTTCCTCAAAACGCCAGATACTCGGTTAGTTTGGGGTGTCTCACCCTAAAAAGCTGGTGTGGATTTCAGGGATTCCCCAAATTGCAGACAAGAGGAGCAAGCGGAGAAGCGACTGCGCCGCTGTCAGCATCCTCACTCCTCCTCCTCCTCCTCCTCGCCAGCGCAGCGGTTCCCACGCCTCCCTTCTTCCGCAGGCCCAGCCTTCAGGAGAATTAATTGGTAAATATTAAACTCGGCCTTACAAAGGTAAAAATACGCCGAGATCCAGGACGGATCCCTTCTCCTGCAAACGTGGCTCAAGCCTTGTTACCTCCATCCCCGCAGCCGTTTGTCTCGGGGCGCATCAGCTGTGTCATTACCCACCCGGATAAATTCTTAACGACCTTTTTTTATGGCTCGGTGTGATTTAGGGTCGGGCACTGGAGCGGGCGAAGGCAGCCAGGCCGCGCGGGGAAACATTCCCAGGTAACATTCGCAGAACTAAGGGCATTTTCCCCGAGTTTACCAGAATTAATGGGATTCCCACCAAGGGAAGGCGGCGAAGGAAACGCGGTTTCCTCTTCCCCGGACAATGGCAGTTTGTGCAGAGGACAATACAGACACCAGAGACGCCGTCCCTTCCTTCGCCCGAGACGCTGAGGTTACTGTCCTGGCAGGGATGTCACGACGGAGGAGGGTGAAGGGGAAAAGCAGGACAGGAGGTGTCCCTCGGACACGCCGTCTCCCCAGAGCTCAGCCTCCCCCCGCGTTTAACATCTTAATTACAATTATCTTCTCAGCAGCTACACCACCGCTGGAGGCGTCGACCCCTAACCCGTGCAAAGGTAAATATAACACACACTTTGGGGAGGAAAGAACAATCTTTCTGCTTTTTTTAATAAAAAGATAAGGCACTGAAGCTGATAAACCCATGGCCAGTTTCAGAGCTGAAGACGTGGAGTGAAATATTTAAACAAGTGTAATTTTGAGACACGGGGGTGGCCAGATGTCCTACTGGTGGCTGTCCCCCTCCCAAAGGCACTCGTTTATTAAATTCATCAACCCAGAATCGGCCTGGGTTCAGGACCGTCGCTAACGAAGGCACAAGGGCAAGGATAAAGCCCCAGTAGATTATCATTTCGTAACATCTGTAAATACTGGTACGGATTTACTTGGCTTCTTACGGAGACTGAGATGACGGTCCCTGCCTTGACTGTAGCCTGGGGGTGCTCCAGTAACGACCAATACATAATTAAGTGAATTGGTGTTTTCTGTAACAAAGGTACTCAAAACCACAGATCGTGTGTGTGTCTGCACGTGATGGGGGAGAAATTCCAACATCTCCACTGCTGGAAGCAGAGCCGTGACTCTCAGCAGAGACACCTTAGAGTTTACAAACTCCCTTCATTCGCCCAACACAATTTTTTTCCTGATTTAACTTGAGCTTTGGGGATGAACACCTGTGCTGAGGAACACAACCCGCAGCCAGTCAAGAGCCCTAGTCCACGCTACTGCCAGAAGAGCAGCACCAAGCTTGAGCCTTTCCTCCTACTCTCCTCCAAGACCCAGAAAAAGCTCCAAAAAATTGTCACCTTCTGTCTATCCCTAAGGATGGAATCATGGAACCATTTTGGTTGGAAGAGACCTTTCAGATCATCGAGTCCAACCATCAACCCAACATGACAAACCCACCACTGACCCATGTCCCTCAGCACCACGGAAGCCCAGCTTTTAAATCCCTCCAGGGATGGTGACTCCACCACTGCCCTGGGCAGCCTCTTCCAAGGCTAGACAACCCTTTGAGCGTAGAAATTTTTCCCAATATCCATCCTAAACTTCCCCTGGCACAACCTGAGGCTGTTTCCTCTTGTCCCATCACCTGTTCCTTGGGAGAAGAGACTATGGATGTTTCCAGTGTTGGAGATACTCAAAAGCCAAGTGGACATGTTCCAGAGTAACCTGGCCCTGCTGTGAGCAGGTACTTGGACGAGATGTTCTCCAGGTCTCTTCCAACCTCAACCACTTTAGGAGTCTACAGCAGCAAACAGATAAAATATTCAAGTTTTACTGCATTACGCTGAAGAAACACCCCTGCAGACTCAGACAGTTTAAAGCAACTAAATGAATTACTGGTTTTTAACAGCACCACGAGGAGGGGTCTGTGGAGACCACGGACACAGCCCTTCCAGGCTACAAGGGGCCAGAAGCGGAATTACTGCTCCATAATGGTGGAGTCCAGCACTTTACAGGCTCCTTCTCCCCAGTTTTACCCAGTTGCAGGGATTTTTTATGCCCTATACATTTATAAAATGCAGACCATGTAAATCCCTGACTTTCCTGCTGACTTTAGTGTTTATTGCGACATGCTGCCTTCTGTAACACATTGTGTTTGTTTTAAAAACTACATATTTTCTGGAGCGTGCACGGAAACAGCCATTAAATTGCATGGAACAGAAGGCATTATTCCAGAAGGAATACCAGAATAGAAATTATTAAACATAAGAAAATGGCAAGTTGCCTCGTCTTATTTTGCCATCTTATATTATGGACAAAAAGGTGGTTCAACAAGTGGTAAAGTCTGAAAAGCATCAAAATAAAGCACAGTCCATGGGACCGTGAGAACAGAAAACGTGCACAGAAAAGTCCTGAAGAAAAGGATCTGGAGAATTTTAAAACAGCTAGAGAGGAGTTTGATTTTCTATTGAAAAATGCTATTTTAACAACACCCAAAAAAACCCCGTTACTGGCAATTTTAAAACTGCTTTTGATTCACAATAGTAGCACAAGCCAGAAGGAAAAGTCTTCCGCGAGGTCATGGATCCAGGATGCCATTTTGTGGCCAAGACACCTACTGAGAGAGCTTTCTTATTCCCAAAAACTCCCTTTGGAGCAGGGTGGACGGGCCAGGGGAGGGTCCTCCTGGAAGGACGAGCTCCAGCAGCACCAGAAAAACCACATCAACTTCCCTCCCTGGGCGCAGGAGAGCACCCGGAGAAGTATCAACTACACCTCTGGAAGCAATATTCCCCTGCAAAACGTAGTAGGAGCAGTGAGGGGGTGGGTCTGCAGACCTCATCTTAATTACACTCAGCATTTCTGCTGCAATCCCTCCTTTGCACCTGGGATGGGGTAAAATTGTACGGATTTTTCTTTCTTTCCTTGTTAAAAAAAGAAAAGAAAAAAAAAAAAGGCTGTTTCCAGTCCTTCTTACGTTGATAAATCTTAAAACTAATTCATTCATCCCACCTCTGTCACGCCTTTTGAATGTTAGCTGTTTTCCAAGGTTAAGTAATTATTAAAGTTAACAGCGTTAATCGGCATTAGAAGCCACGTTACGTCTTCCCCAACATCCCAGCTCTCCTCTCCTGCAGCTCTAACTCCCAGCTGCTCTCCCCACATTCCAAGACACCCAAGAGGGGAGCATCCCTACACAAAAACAGCTCGAACCCAAAAAGGCATCCAAAGCTGGTGCCAAGCCCCGGACATGCTCTACGTTTTGCCCAGATTTAGACCAAGGAGGTAAAAAGCCCAGCACTGAATCAAAAATTATTAAATACGTTCTATAAGCAAATATTCATAGAATGATAGAATCACAGAATGGTTGAGTCTTCTTATTCCCAGTGTTATTAACCCAATCAAACCCCCATTAATCCCATTCCCAAGCAGGGAATTGGGTGGCACTTCCAGCAGGGCCTTAACCCAAAGGCCAAAAGAAGATTACGCTCCTCCCGGATTTATCAGCTACTCAATAACTCGCATTTTCAAACCCCCACCTGCAGCCACACGCTCCGGCAGGGTCAGAATCACCGAGTTGCATCAAAAATACCTGTCGTGAAAAGGCCCGACCCGAATGTAGAGAAGGGCACAAGAAAAGAAGTGAGAAGTACGAGAGGTCAAACTTCTAACAGTTCGGAAAAAGACATTAACGCTCGTCTCCGGAAGGCAGGTTTCTTGCCCACAAAGCACCATCGACAGTTTGTGGTTTAAATTTTCTTTATCCTCGTTATCTGGTATGGATAAAGACACTGAAATGGGCTGTTTGGAGATGGAAGAGGGGCAGCAGGCACACGCAAACATCTCCCCTGACCGGATTTATTCATTTACAGAAGAGTTTAACCTTTAATTCTGTGTCCACATCATTGAGGCTGCAAAGGCAATTGCTAATTAACATCCCAATCAACAACTGTACTTGCTCTACAAGTTACAGGACTCTACTGTGGGATTTTAATCGGCCTGAAACCTGCCGTAACGGCACTTTATGTAAATCAAGGAGGTTCCTTGTAGGGAAAGGCCCCGAGAACCGACTCTGACCAAGGTGTCCCCAAAAGATGCTCTCCCAGCACAGGAAACGATGGACGGGGTGTCTGTACAAATGGGACAACGAAATTAGGGAGCCCCTCACGCACCAGGAGCCGTGGAGGTTTATCACCTGACTTTACACATAGCAAAGTGTGTGTGGACTCGTGTAACGGCGAAGAAGGCCCCAAACCACGAGGAGGGATGGGCCACCGTGACACCCACGACACCCCAGGGCACAAAGGGGTGAGGTTCCGATGAAATCACATCCCTCCTTCCACTCCACTTTGTCAACAAACCTCACTTTATTAAAAGCATCCAAAATCTAAACCGGGCTACGAAGGATGGGAGGGAAGTATTGAATAAACTTCATGGTTCTAACAGGATTCCGGCTCCCGTAGCGAGGATCCAAGCTAATAAACGAGGGGCTGGGGGGCTGCCTCCAGACACGCCACAGATGGCACACAGACACGCGTCCTGGCTCGCGTTCCCAGACCTAAAGGTACTAAGGAATGTCTCGCTGCCATTACAAACGTTAATTTAGCGCTGGTGACATTTCTGAGGACCAGAATGAGACCACAAAACTCTTTTCACTCAAGGCAAGGAACCAGACGGTAACAAGTTCCAGCTGGTACGATCCGTTTGGGGTTTCCATCAGCCACCTCAAAGTCAAGGTCTCTGCACACCACGATCCAGAGAACTCCGCTCTCGGGCACTTTTTGTTTTCTGCAGGCGTTATCTCGACATTGTTGGAAACAGATAAGGGATTATTAAACACAGCTGTCAATAAGTACAGCTTCAGAGGAAGGTCTCAGTGGGTGCCACAGGGTCCTCCGCTAACCGGATACTCCATCATTTCACCCCAAGAGGCAGCCATGGGCAGGGAGCGAGGACCTCCTGGGTGCACAGCGTGTTCTTAACGAGAGCTAAAGCTTTCCTTGATGGCAGGGGAAATTCCTGGCCGTTTGCTCCAAGCACGGTGGGTCAAGGAATCCCTCGGCACGCACATCCCAGCCGGCAGGAGAAAGCCAAGAGTCTTTTCCAAACCATTCCCCTTCTTGTGTTGCTTCATCTCATGGGCCAGATCCCACCACACTTGTTCCTCGGCATCCTTCAGAACGCTCCCAGGTCACCAGGAGGGATGAAATCGTCTTCTCTCAACGCCCTGAGCTTCGCAGGCTGCGTGGTACAACCGGAGGAGCCCCCTCCTCCTCTCTGATCACTCGCTGGACAGAGGGAAGCACTTTGCTGCTGCCTCCTCCCGAGCTCCGCTTTCTCCTTATTCCATCTTCAAGCACGGCTACACCATAAATTACCCTAAGGGAACGTGGGAGCGGGGGCAGATTTACAGCATTTCAGCTGCTTCGCGTTAACGGCCCGTGCGAATGCTCTGCCTGCGCCGCTCGCATCCACCGCGGGACAGGGCAAGCAGCCACCCCGCGGTACCGGCCACGCTGCGAATCCGTGGCTACCTGATCTCAGGGTAACCTCCTCCGGTAGCCAGGCCCAAGGAGAAACTCCTCTGCTCCTTTTTCACTGACCTCTCCTTTCCTCTGCAGGCTGAGAAGGCAAATACTCTCAAGCCAGCCCCTCCTGAAGCCTGCCAGGCAAGAGGGGAGGCAGAGGAGATGCCCTTCCTCTCCCACACTGCGCGAGGGGCCCTTTCGCCCTAAGAAATCAGAAATTCGCCAACAGAAATCAGAAATTTTATGTACGTGGGGCCACATCTGGCCCTAACATCACTGCAGCAACATGTGCTGCGCATTCCCCAGCGCCGGCGGAGTTCGACGCATTCCCCGAGAGCGGCGGGATGATTTCAAGGCCCTGGAATTCGGGCAGCAGAAACGCCGTCTCTCGGCACGGGGACAGGGGGGTGTGGGACCGTTTCTCGGCGCTGCCAAACCCTTCTCGTTTCGCTGCAGAAACTAATTGGGAAGGGCAGCAAAGTGCCAGGGGCTGGCCATTACCAAAGACTCCGGAGGAAGCGGAACAGCGAGCGCCTCTCTTGGTTTGGCTGAGTCCAACGGAAAAGGTAGAAGAATAAGTGAAAAAGACACCAACCCACAGCCCCACACCACCATCTGTTTCTGGTTATTTAAATAAAGTTAAAGGAAAGCCGGCTCCAAAGGTACAATGTACGTTTGCACCTGACTTTTATTCCCACAAAAGACATTAAATATCCCGTACATCTCCTGCTCCGGGCCTCCTGAAGTCTCTCTTACAGACCATGGCGCTGTCACCTTCTCACCCAGGAGTCTGCAGGCCTCTAAGTCCTCCGGTGCCCAGAACTTTTGGGGAGATACAGCAGTTCCTTCTATTTTAACATATTACCTCATCTCCCACCACCCAGACTTACTGGAACAGGCAGCTTTAGAGCAGCCAGGAAGGTGAGGAGACCACTTGGGGAACCGCAGCATTTGTTAAAACCCTCAACTCTTCGCTGCTGCAAGGTCCCACCTGAAGAAAGGGGTAAGAGAGGCTGTGTCCCAGGAGCAGGGATGCTGAGATGTCTACTAGATAAAAGCAAGGGGCCGACAGCTACCACCCCGAGTGATTTGTGACCACACAAGCGAATAACACATATTCTATCTGGCAAAATTATTTTTAGACCCAAGCAGTATCTCAAGCCCAAAAACATAAATAAGTATTTTCATCTACTTCTGTCCAAGCAGCAGCCCCTACCTCGGATGGACTCAGTTCCATGAGTGTTCATTAAGTCACTGCTCTGGGGGAGAAATCAATGACCCCTTAATCAGATTCTAATTCAAATGAAGTGGTCACTTCCTCACCTTTTTAATTACTCTGTCAAATGAAGAACACACACATCCACGCACAAACACACAGCGCTACGCTCGGCAGAGACCACCTTTTTTCAGTGTTCAATCCCCAACGTCCCGTGAGTTTTAAGGTTACAGAGCGTTATATTGCTGTTAAAGAAATCAGGAATAAACCATTCCTCAGAACACCACGTCAGCTCGGGTCCCTTTATCACAAAAGGGAAACGGCAGGATTTAAGGGGTCCAAGAATCGGACAAAAAGAACAATCAGAGCATGGAAAAACTTGGAAGTGATGAGAGGTTTAAAGGATTATGCTTGTTTATCTAAAAGAAAACAAATAAATGAAGCCATGATGGAAGTTCACAGAACTACAAGCTGCCTGGAAATAGGAAACTTCCACTCACCTTGTTTCTTAACGCCGGCACGGGGGGGCATTCTGTGAAACCCACGGGAGGGAAACGATGGGAGCAACGAAAAGGGAACACTTTCATCCAACTGGGGAATTTCTTACCATAATATAATACTGGAACTCAACACCTGACAGGGGCCGAGGTGAGATATAAGTAACAATAGTCAGAATTGTAGTCTTAAAAAAAAGTCACCTGAAATTGATAAAGTAAAATCACCTTAAAGGGGGATGGAAAACTTCCCCTGGGGACAAGGTACCCAGGGACTGCTTGTGTCAAGAGTCTTGAAGCCCTTCAAGCCCTACTGGGGGAAGTGTCCCAAGTGTAGGCACTTCCAATTTAACTCCTCCCCATCCCCTCCAGCTGCAAACGAGAGGGTCAACACAGCAGTGGAAATACCTGAGAAGCAACAGACGCTGAACAGAATGAACAGAAATCACTATTTTTGCTGCTTTGCTACCAAACCCCAGCTCCGCAGGAGTCCCTCGGAGAAAACTCCCCACACCTCACTCCTCCGTGGTCCCAAAGAGCACCACGACCGACAATTCCCTGGCTTAGAGCCTCGGATCTTGCTTTTTCTGTCTCTCCCCAAGCACCCGAGGGCCAGCCCCGCAGCCAGAGGACAAATATGCTGCCGGAGCCCTGGAGGACCCTCGGCTGACACGGAGGACGTAAGGTCAAACCGTTCCTCCAGCGGCCCTGGGGTGACACAATCTGCCGCTCATTTCCAAGGCGATAAGGGCCAGCAGGACAGGAAAGGAGCGTTTTCCCGGCTGGCTGGAGGGATCTGGCGCAGCGCCCGCGCCCTACGTATGCACTGACTCAACAGGAAAATATTAAGGGAAGAGAAAAAAAAAAAAACCTCTTGATTAGAATTTTTTTTTTTTTAAAGAGGCTGCCTAGAATGTTCTCTTTCTCCCCCTCTTATCTGCTACATGATTAGCTTCCCTCTGTTGACGAGCTTTACCAGGAATGAATTTCTTGCTGCATGACACAAGCCAGACAACATCTGAAGGTTTGCTCTGCGACCCTGCTCCGCTTTCCCTCTGCTCCGTGAGGCTCTGTCTTTGAACCAGAGACTTTCTTTCCAACAGCCACGCAGCCAGAGCGCGAGAAACGGCTCGCAGATCGCTGCCGAATGCCCACGAGCTTTTCGTGATCCTAAAAAGATGCCTCATCCCCTAATTTCCCACTCCATAAGGGATGAGCGTTCACAGATTTTCACACACGACCACAGGTTTCCAGTTTTCCCACCAAGTTTTATCCACAATGAGTAATATTCAGGTGACGTGTTCCTTACATGACCTTATTTGCTTTCACACACCTCCTGCTCTATAAGGTCAGCTCCAGTTTAATATTTCACCTGAACTAAAGAGGCTGGCAGGGGGATGAGAAAACCTGCCTCCTCCCAGCACCGTGATGGGCTCGTGGCTCTCACCATCCCCTGGCCACAGGTCACAGCCCTCCCCAGCCCAGCCCCACTTCACACCTTGCTCAGAACGAGCCCCTACTCCTGAGCAGCCGACCTGACTGCACCTTCCTGCTCCATCCCATTTATTCCAACCTGACTGCACCTTCCTGCTCCATCCCATTTATTCCAACCTGACTGCACCTTCCTGCTCCATCCCATTTATTCCAA
>JAOXJK010000008.1:8029465-8040228 GCA_025774025.1 Xenus cinereus
ACCTGGGCCAGGCTCTCACCACCCTCACACCAAACAAGTTCTTCCCCAGATCTCAGCTCCATCTCCCCTCTTTCAGTCTCAAACCCTTCCCCCTCCTCCCGTCAGGACAATGAAGACAACAGGTACAAAAACTGACTGATACACACAAGTACAAATCCCCAAGGCAATCCCTGGATGATCCAACCCACAGGAGGGAGTTTCTTTCCCCTCTCTGACTAGAAAATAAATTCCCTGTTATGGCATAGAAAACAGTCTTGTAAAAGAAAAAAAAAAAAAAATTATTTAGGACTTATCTTCCTCACTGAAGGGATTGGGACAGTCAAGCTTTGACTTATCACTGCTTCCAGGGGAAAAAAACCAACCCTCCACCTGAGGAAAGTCCCACCAAAACCCAGCCCACGGGGCTCCCTCCTCTCCCTCCTCTTGGGTTCCCATAACCAAGGACCCGGTGCCCAGGGGAAAGGAGCAGCTCTTTGGGTCCTCCGAGGAGGCAGACGCTCTCCAGTGGAAAAACAGGAGCAGTCTCTAGGATTCCAACAGGAACCTGAGATGTCTGAGACGGGAAGAGGCACAGAGGGGCCATTTACTGCCCCACAGGCACGGGAAAAGTGCCATCGGCCAAGGGGAAAAAAACAAACCACTAAGGTTACAGAACAGAGCTCGAGCAAAAAGACTTAACGTTTCACCATGCAGCTCCTCTTAAATATTACTGCAAAGCATTAATTTCTAGTCTATAAACCAGGACATGGATACACTCCGATTTCCACTATGACTGTTTTCATTTCACATTACTTTACCTGACCTGCTACATTTTAAGGCATCACTGAAACAATCAGCTTTTGCATGTTTTTACTGCTACCGGGTCTATCACACTCTTTCTGCAGAAGGAGAGGAACTCATCGTCGTAAAAGTTAAAAATAATAATAATGACATTTTCTCCTTCAGTGGCGTTAATCTCCTCAGCTGTGGACGTCATCGGAAGAGCACTTGAATCTACAACAGAGTTTCTGTTTCCTGACATCTTTTAAGAGCGCAGGAACTGAGCACAGATCTCTTATTCAGCGACTACGTGTGTCCGTCTCTGACCCCAGATGATTCACACAAGAGCCGAGGTCTCATCTGGGGCTCTACTTGAGGTCTCATCTGGCTCCTCTATTTGAAGCCAACCCCTGAAGCACAGTGACCCACAACATCCCCCAACCTTATTTTATTTTCTCCAAGCACAGCCACGGCGTGGGCACATCTCCTCTGTGACCTCCTGGAGACGACGCAGGAGGAACAAGGCGTTTCTTAACTTCCTAAAACAAGCAAGGACCGTGAGAAGCAGGGTTTGAAAGACAAGCTGATCGAGCAGCTCAGTTTGTTCCCTTTAAATTTCAGCTACCATCTTTCCTCCTCCTTCGCCGTGAGCCACGCGACAGAGGCTGGTTGAACATCCCCAGGCAGCCCCCGTCTCCATTCCGGAGCGGAGCATCCCCGGATCAGCCTTCACATCCATCCCACTTGAGACACGTTGCCACCTTTTGAAGCTCGATGATTTTTAACTCAGCCTTTAAGGGTAAAGCGTGTCCATGGATTTGGGCACGATCCCGTGGAGCACGGCAATGCCTTCCTGCCTGAATTTAAAGGTTCAGCTCGGAGCTCAGTGCTGATACGCTCTGCCCGGTGAGTAACGAGGCAGGTGCTAATGACATCTCTGCTCACCCACACCAACGGGGAAGAGCTCTGAAGGATCTGCCTCAGATCCTGCCCTTCCCCTCGTGGGTTCGGGGCCTGAATTAACTGCTCAGGACACAACCTGTGACGGCTTCTGGGGCTCACGCACTTCAATAACCCCTTTGAGCAGGGACAGCTGACTCTCAGCCCTTGGAGAGAATGGGTGATGGTGGAGCATAAGAAGTGGGCATTTACAGCATCTGGGAAGAGAGAAAAGACATTTGGGGTTCTCATCCCTGCCTTAAAATCCTTTGAAATCCAACAGCTACCTGGTAAAAGGAGCAAAGAGCAGTGCCAGGTATTGCTCAAACATCTGAATTTTGGTCCCCTGCCCCACTCCCCACACGGATTGTGGCCTCAGGCCGTGCCAAGCCATCGATGTCCTTACAGGATGAATCTCCTTGTACCGATTTCCAAGCAGGTTCAAATTTTCAAAGGAAAAAAACCACCAACATAAACAGCCCTCATCAAGAGGACAGACACATGAAACAGAAGAGTTTGCACGAAAACCAATACTGTGAGAATTAGTAAGAGGATGTGAAAAAACCAGCAAGTTTACATTTATTTCCTGGCAGAAGAGCTGAAAGCACAGAGATGGGAGGGGAAATTAAAGAAGAGGATGCAAGGACCTAAAAAAAAAGGAGAGCTGATCAAATTCGTTCGAACAATTGAAGATCCACGGGTCGACCCCAGCAGCTGGGTGCGAATCCGGCCGCTCTCTGTACAACCCCAGAGATAAAGGAGAGGCAGCAGCTCATCCCGTCCTTTTCTGACTCATCCCGTGCTCCAGCCGTGTCAGGGACACGGAAAAGCTTTCTCCAGTATCAGCCCAAGTCGGAAGGCAACTATTGACCCAGCTTCAGCAGCTGCCAGTATTTTTTATCGCCACAGAAGTCAAATACACAGATTTAATACCCTGGATTCTTTTGCTCGGGACACACTCCAGGGGTGCCTTTGCCGTTTCACCTGAGCCAGTATTAACGTGCAGGCAACTGGATTTTAGGTTTTTTGGAGTAGGAAATGCTTAAGGGACTAAAATGGGGATTGTTCCATCCCTTGTCCGATGGAGCCGTCCCTGGTATGGTCGAGAGGGTCAAGACATTACACAAGTTTAGTCAAAACCCCTCACAACTTCCCTACTTCAATCCCCCCCAAGTGATCCCAGCGCTGCTTCCCATCTCCGACAACGCTCCCCAGAATGAATTATCCCATCTCAGAGTCCAGGGCGGATGGTTATGCATTATAAAAATCCCTCTTTACCCGAAACTAATCAAAGCCCAGTCCCAGGGTCGGTGTTTTAAGTCCGGAAGCGCAGCCACGTCCGTCTGAGCACAACACACGCCTGTGGAAACGGCCACAAATATGCGGCGCTCGGACATCAAAGACAGGAAAAGAAGAGCAGAAAAAAAAGGGCACCCAAGGTCAAAACCTACGCCAGGGCTTTTCAACCCGAGATTTTTATTACAACAAATCTTACAGAAAGGCTGGCATAGGAAGATGGCAGATTTCCACCCACCCCCCCACCCCCCAAAAAAAAGAAAGAAAATCAAGCTGAACAACTCAGAAAAACCTACTTTGTTTCATTGATCGGGTGGATTTTTTGCAGGCAGTGACGTGGAAGCTCTGCAGTTTCGGTGGCTTTGGGGGCAGAGGGGGTTAGAAGAGCTCATCTCGCTCTGATTAGGGCTAAATCTGCAAAAATCCAGCAAATTTGGTCCAATCCCAAGGTCCACCCCCTCTGCCACCATAGAGAGAGGCGGCAGGGCGGCCTCACAATTCCACTCACCGCACACGCAAAGAAAACAACTTATTTTTACTTTGTTGGGAAAATCTGTGCTTAAATTAAAAATATATTGAGTAGAAAGGACCACTTGAGCGTTGTCTCACGGACACATTCCATACTTGTTAAGTAAAGCGCAGGCCCCTAGGCCTTCAAATTCATTTCCCCTTTGATCCACGAGAGCCTAAATTTATTAGCCTTCTAGACACGCGGCAAGGCTCATCTCTTTGTACAGGAAATTGGAAGGAATTCAGACAAGGCTTTATTTAAAGTTCAGACTCCCCCTATTGGGCTACGCTGCCACACAGTGATTTTACCCCAGGCATTTACTTACAAAGCTAAAAAACCCCCCAAAAACTAGAACCAGCCCCTTTGACAAGAAGAAGGGAATTAAGACAATGCTTACCGAGGCGCGAGGAGCGTTTGCATCCTGTGGCCGACCAGTCGTGAAGTTTTCCCCAGCTAAAGCAACTCCTTCCGAGTAATTAATGAAATTAAGATATTTTTTTTTTATCATACCTAAAGGAAGCCTTTCAAATGCGAAGCTAAATTTGAGATGGTGGAGAGCTTCCTCCCCCAGAGCACCAACGCGAACCAGATCCATGTTTTATTGAGAGGTCTCGAAGTATTTCCAAACCTGCTTTATCCCATTTAATGGGGTGGTGTCAAGAGGTAGGAGACGAGAGGAGACACACTGATTCCTGTTTTGCTTGTGGAGGTACACACTGAGTTGGAAAACACTACAAAAAAGTCGCAGTAAAGCATCACTGAAAAATATATCCTCAAAATAATCAAATATACTGCAATCGGACAGATCTGGGGCAAAGAAACATCGACCAAGGCACATTCTCCTGTCTCACATCCGTGTTCTCCTGTATCTATCAGAAGTTGGGTTAATTTGCTAAAGACTATGGATTTTAAAGCCTTCAAGCCTTTAAAAAAATACATATGTGTATGCAGAGGTGGGTTCTTTCTCACCGGGAGAGTTGGGCATCGCTCTTGCCCATCCGCGAGGCACAAGGGGAGTGATGAAGAGTCCTGTCTGTGGCCACTTTCTCCAGCTTGAAACCACGGGCTCAGCATCCGTCTATTAAGAAGTTTAACTCATCCTCCCATTAGGGGATAAAAAAAAAAAAAAATGAGTCGTGCTCCCGTGACAAGTATTTCTTCTGCCACTTGCTCAAGCCCCTCCGTGGCTCTGAACACCATTTTCCTTCCCACTTGTCACACACTCACTACGGAGTGTTACGTTGGCCTCAGAAGGGTGCAGAAATACGGCCTCACGTATGGCTCTGAACTCCACAAGTCCCACTCTGCTCGAGGAGATGCTGGCAGAAGATGATGCAGCTTTGCATGCTATTAAAAATTGGTTTAGACTACTAAAAAACCAACTACTTCTGTAAAAAAAGGTGCAGCGAGATGCTTCAAAGCCTGGGGCAGCCTTTGGTCACCTCTCGATTGTGACAGTATTGCTGACACCATCTCACCTGCTCAAGCAAACTCCTCGCTGTCCTGTTCTCCCAGTTTGTTTCACCCAATAGCACATTTGATTTTGGGGCACACTCCCCCAAGAAATGAGTCTGCACTTCACCATAACAAAAGAAAAAAAATAATTAAATCATTCTACCTCGATCCTTCCCCCTGGCAGCACCGACGTTTATTTTCGCACACTGCCAGGCACCAGCACTTTCCATCAGCTGATTCCCAACGTTTGATTTCCAGGAATTAATTCTCAGCCTGATGTTTCACCAGGATTAGAGAGCACCTACCAGCAGCTTCCAGCTTTGCTAACGTGCGATTGGAAAAATAGCTTTCCTTTCGGTCGTCTCTACCTATTGGGAGGAGGAAAACCCCCCCACACACACACACATCCATGAAGTCAGTTTAGGACGGCGCCGGCTGAATTTCTAACTGTTGAACAACGCTCTTCAACTCTACCCTGCCACTCAGCAGAACCAGCTGTTTTAATAAGAGCTTACATCGTTAGCTGGCTAATGCAATAACCGAATTAAACGGGACAACGTGGAGACTAATCCAGCCGGGGCGGAGGGAAAGCCCTTCAGCGTTCCCCAGCCCTGGGACAAGCCCTTTAGCCCGCAGAGGCGTGAAGGCTCCACAGCCACGTCCCGCTCGTGCTGGGGTTTGCCAGGATGTGTTTACACCACCCGCTTCTCCCCGCTGAAGGCACGAAAGGAAACCCTCCGCGGAGAACGTTAAGAGGCACGGCGTTTCTCTCCCCGGCTTTTTGCAACTTTTCCTGCGAACTGAGCAAACAGAATAAATTCAGAATTATCAGCGCTGCTCCCGAGATGTATTAACAATGAGAGTGAGGGCTGCTGACAGAGAAAGGGGGGACTCAAAGTATTAACAAAAGCCCACAGCGCACTGGCTGTGGCTAAAGCCGGAGCCTGAAAGGCTTCTTTGTCTTTCTGGTCAATGCGAGCCTATTCAAGGGCCCGATATATAGCAGAAAGAAAGTGAGGGTGGGAGGAAGAAGAGTCCTGTCTCTTTAGGGGACGTCTCCTCAGCTGCCAAGCGGCGAGGAGGGACGAGGGGACTCTGGCGGGGACACGGAGCCGCTTTCCGAGCAGCCCCCAACCATTGTCTGCGAACAAACGCCGAGTGAAAGGACGTGCTCTGCTCGCGCCCAGCCTTCCTCCACCACAGCCCAGCCACGGGACAGCCAGTTCCCAAAGAGCCTGTGAGTGCAGTAGAAATAGTAAGCTATAGAAAATACCCCCCACCACCACCATTTCTGAGAGTCCGCTTGCTTTTCTGCGCTCCCTTCCTCCCAACAATGAGCTATTGTTCCACCCTTGGTACTGAGGAAACGTTTGTGCTCCTTCTCCGGGTCCTCTACATATAGAGACCCGCTCCTCATTTTGGGACGGTCACCCAACACGCTACAAAGCATGCAAGAGAAAAGAAATTCAGTATTGATTTCACTACATAAAACTAACCCCCCTCCCCTCGTTTTCTCAGTTCTACCATAAAACCTCAGCAGAGCTCGGCAGCCAACCAAAACACCTAGAAAAGGTCAAAAGGAGGAGGGTCCCAGTTGATACTGGTGTGCCATTTAACGTGGCCACACAAGACCACTGGTTTGAAACGCCGAGCGATGAAGGTGAGCGCTATCTCCAAGGGACAGACACTTGCTGAGGGCTTTTTCTTCTCCCAGACGTTGAAATATGGGTACACACAAGCTCCTCGCCTTGGCCACGCAGCCACGAGGCTGGAACCTCCACGTGGTTTAAGACGTGACCCACATGTCCCAAGGAACAGAAATGCTCTGCTGTAAAAACCACGGGGGGCGAATGCACGGATGCTCAGGCTTGGTCCTCCTCACCCCCAAACCCAGCACATGTCACCAATGGAGCTGGGTTTGAACTCTCCCCCGACCACTGCAGAGCCGAGATGTTGATGCTGGGAGGACTCTGCAAAGAACCTCACACAGATCCGTGCAACGGAAACACTTAAGTGAGGAGAAAAACCCAATAAAGTGTGTATTTCCACTCCTTTAACATTGATCCTTCTAATCACAGGACGCAAAGGGACAGCGCAGCAATCACCCCATGGACCCGCTGTAGGAGAGGGAGCTTTCACATGGTTCACGAGGAATGCACGTGGACTTGCTATAGAAAAGGGAGCTCTCGCACGGTTCACACTCAGGATGCACATGGACCCCCTGTAGGAGATGGAGTTCTCGCACGATTCACACACGGGATGCACATGGACCTGCTATAGGAGAGGGAGCTCTCGCACGGTTCACACGAGGAATGCACATGGACCCACGGTAGGAGAGGGAGCTCTCACACAATTCACACACGGGATGCACATGGACCTGCTATAGGAGAGGGAGCTCTTGCACGATTCCCACACGGGATGCACATGGACCTGCTATAGGAGAGGGAGCTCTCGCACAATTCACACACAGATGCACGTGGACCCGCTATAGGAGCCCTGAGCACACACGGGCTTCGTTTCCCTCCAGCAGCCTGACCTGAAATAACTACACCAAAGACAAAATTGGTCAAATCCTGTCTTTTTGCACCAAACCCACTAACCCACACTGCTGCTCTTCAGCACTTCACTTCCGGAGACTCCGCATCTATTTTTAGAGATGGCCAAAGGGCAAGAAATTTCTTAATAAAAAGCAGCAAACTAATTTATTTGCCTTAAAAACAAGGGCTTCTTAATTGCAATCACAGCAATAACTTCTGCAAAAATAGCTTGTAAAGATAAAGAACTTTTTTTCCCCGTGTCGTAGCTGAACTAAAAGGGAGTAAAACTCCGCCGTTACCACAGTTTTAATTAAATTTGATTGATAGCCCATTACATAAGTATGCACAAAGCCACAGTTCGCACAGGATGCTATTTCCTTTCAGGTTTTTCAATGCAGAAAGGACTCCCGTTCTCAACGGTTGAGATAAAGATCTTTTTAGAAGTGCTGATCTGTTGCTTCCTTGGAAAATGGTGGAAGATCTCATTAAAAACAGCCAGCTGTGCAAAAAAAGTTACTGTTCTTGGGGCATCCCGCCTGCCTCCGGAGGGAGAATCCCCTCCGTGGACCAGAGTTTTTGCCTCCTTTGTTTCTCCGCAGGCGGGGAACGGTGACAGCAAAGGAGGCAGCTTGGAAATGGGGAAAAGGAACTTAAAACCAACCCCCTCTTGCCCTGCAAACAGCAGAGAGGCTGTTCCTGCTGCAGAAGGGGCATTTTACAGCATGTTCTTATCCTCCCCCCCTTTTTTTAATGCTACATGGTCTCAGGTCCAACTGTCCAATTGCTGAAACACCCTCAAAGGTGAGAAACAACAATAAAAAAAAGCAGAAAGAGCATCAGAAGAAAGTTACCCGGCATAAACTCAGGTAATTCTTTGGAACTCTAGCCAAGGAGCAGCTGCTACAATATGCAAGCTTGAAACCAAGCTGTAAAGAAACGTGGAAATAGAGAAGAACCAAAGAAATACAGTCCATAAAATGCTATTTTTGACTGGCAACCACTCAGGCTTCAACGTGCAGCTCTGGCATCATACCCAGAGATGGGACATCGATAGGAAATTCTCTTCCACCTTCCTAACTGTAAGTTAGAAACTGCTGTGCTGACAATGAAGAACAAAACATAGCAGGGAAAGTTTTATTTATTTATATAAGTAACTGCCAATTGTCCAATTACTGAAACGCCCTCAAAGGTGAGAAAGAACAAAACAAAAAAAAGCAGAAAGAGCACCAGCAGGAAGTTACCCGGCATAAATTCAAGTAATTCTTTGGAACTCTAGCCAAGGAGCAGCTGCTACAATATGCAAACTTGAAACCAAACTCTAAGGAAACGTTGAAATAGAGAAGAAACAAAGAAACACAGTCCATAAAATGCTATTTTTGATTGGTAACCACTTGGGCTTCAATTTGCAGCTCTGGTGTTATACCCAGAGGTGGGACATCGATAGGAAATTCTCTTCCACCTTCCTAACTATGAGTTAGAGGCTGCTGCGCTGACGATGAAGAACAAAACACAGCAGGGAAAGTTTTATTTATTTATATTCCTGAACACAGCAGGCATCAAGCAGCAAGTTAAATAAAAAACTCTTTACTGCAAAGCTTTAAAGTTACCACCATAAATAGAACGTCAACAACGTCTGCACGAAAGTACACTCTGTTTTCAGGTAAATCGAGATGTAAATATTTGTTCTACTTAATGCTGCTTTGTGCAGTCCAGAAGGGCTGATCAAAGATAACCTTCATTTTGAGATGCAATTATGAAATGCCAGCATTCAGAAATCAAACAATCTATAATAAAAGTTACTCGATAGAACAATTAAGGGGGAGGGGGGAAGCAGAATTTCTCACCTATGCTATTACAAGCTACACGAGGGCTGTGAGATGCCGCTTGTACCTGAATATTCACGTGAAAAAAAAGATTAAGAGCTAAGAAAAGTCAGATAGAGAACTGCATTAAGTTTATTAAGGCCAGTAGAAGAGCTACAGGTGGAGCTGCCACAGAGCAGGTAGGTTTAAGTCCCAGCTGCCTCGACACCCCAGTGGATAAATGGGCTTTAGGGGACAAGCAATGACCAAAAGATGTGTCACCCAAACGAGCCTCCTCAAAGCACCGTCGGTAAAGGTTTCCTGGCTTTATGTTCCTCGCCTTTACTGAGCCATAA
This sequence comes from Xenus cinereus, assembly GCA_025774025.1. Lineage (NCBI taxonomy): Eukaryota > Metazoa > Chordata > Aves > Charadriiformes > Scolopacidae > Xenus > Xenus cinereus. The sequence continues at coordinate 8,039,121 of JAOXJK010000008.1, forward strand.
ACTGCCCAGGGGACTACGTATGGTTTTGGTATAGAGATTGTCATCAGTTCACCGATTGCAATTCAATCACGTTCCGCAGCTGCCCGAGTCAGCACCGAGGTTGGGATGCTCTTAAAATATTGTCGTGTCCCGGAAAATGGCCACAGAAACCTCATATACTCTTTTCCCATGGATGGGAAAATAGAGACCCCCCCCCTCCCATTCTACCTGCCCGTCTAAAGTTTAAACCACGCGGCATTTGAGGTCTCTCACGGGCAACTTCACCCAACGACCGCTCCTACGCTGTGGTTACAAAACTGAAATAACCACCCGGAAACCAAAACCTACGAGTGGACGTCCCCGGATACAGCAAAAGGCAAGCCCCCCCCGGGAATAATGCACAAAAAAAGTCACAATTCCATCTCGTGGTTAAATAACACCGTGTTTGAAGGCACCACGAGATCAACTCCATGAGCTCTTTGGCCTTTTCCTGCCCACGCTGACACCAAAGGTTTCGATGGGGAAGTCGATATTATCACTAGACACAACCAAAATGACAATATTGTGGAGCATTTGCCAGGCACCCCTACGGCTGGATTTTGGGTAATCTATTTTCAGTTCCTGGAAAGACTATTCTGTTGCAATTTCCCTGTTCTTAAAGGGGATTTAGCAACTCAGGTGCTCTGATCCTCTCTGCAGCCAGGACACGTCAACAAAGTAAGGAAGTTCCTTTAAAACACCCTGGATTCATTCACACCCCCCCCGTGGAAGAGATCGCACTTTCCAACCCTTTGCAACCAGGATTCCCTTGGAAAACAAGGAATGGCAAAACAGCCCCATCAATATAAAAACCGTGCTGCTTCCCCAAGACATCCCCTAAGGACACTGTTAACCTGGAGAAAGCCTTCATGCTGCTGAGCTTAGAACTGTTTGATTTCTTGGTAATTCACCAACAGATTCTTTCAAAAGATGGAGCCTCCCAATCCCTCAAGGGGCTCCAGGAAAGCTGGGGAGGGACTCTGGATCAGGGAGGGGAGCCCTAGGAGGAGGGAGAAGGGTTTGACCCTGCAAGAGGGGAGATGGAGCTGAGATGTGGGGAAGAACTTGTTTGGTGTGAGGGTGGTGAGAG
>JAOXJK010000008.1:8107605-8132286 GCA_025774025.1 Xenus cinereus
CCCCGAGGTCATTTCAGACCGGGTTTCTGCCTTCTGGAAGAGTCAAAGAGTTCAGTCCTGCATCCACCTTGGTTTCGGTTTTTTTTGTTTTGTTTTGTTTCTTTTAATGCCCTACCATGTCAAAAATCTCCTCTTCCCTTCTGGTCTCTCCTCTGTCGTCAGCGTTTTAAAAAAAACCATCAGTGTCCAAGTAAACCAGTCCCTGCGAAAGAAAAACCACCACGGTGAGGGGATGAAGTCAGAGTGGGCTTAAATCAAAGGGGAGAGAAAAAAAAAAAAAAAAATCCACCCAACCCCAAACTCACCTTTAAATCCTTCTTCAGGCATACAAACTGGGGATGGAAAGAAAAAAGCACAGCGTTAAAAGCCTCGAAGTCTTTTATTTTCTACCTTTACAACCCAAATCCAACCCAATCCTCAGCCACCAACGCATCTCCCAAAATCCCAGCGGCAAGGAGCCTTCCCCAAACCCCAAAAAGCTTCCAGGTGTGTGTCCGTGTCCCCCCCCCCTCACCTTGCATAACATCATCCATCGCTGCGTAATCTGCAATGGGCTCGTCAGCCTGGAAAAATTAAATGGAGCAAGGGATTAACGAGGAATCATCTGAAACGGGTCGACGGTGCCGTTCTGGGGGAGCGGGAAGCCCAAAACGCCGTCTGGGAACGAGAGGGGAGGCCTCACTCCCGAATTTCACCATGTTTTGGGCTGGTACACACTCAGCTCAGCAGCAAACGTCAGCTAATAAATGCTCTTTAATCAAAAATAAAAAGAGGATTTGGCTTCTCCAAGAAGGAGCTCATTAAATGAGGCTACAACGCAGCCACGGGTGGGCACGTCTAGTGCACGGCGGTTTTCACACTCGCCGCGACGCGTTTCTCTGGGGTTGTACAAAAACCGGTTCAATCCTCTGCTTTCTTTGACTTTTAGGAACCAGCCTCTCCCCTTACCTTTAATAAAATGACGGACTCGGGGATGACCCCCAGGCTGCCCAACGTGGCCGTGTCGTCGCTCAGGATCTTCCCCTCGATGGACAAGTTCTGGTCGAAGGGAGCAACTGAAAATGCATGCATGATCTGTGCCAACACAATGAGACACGCTGGTTGTGTGCAGAGGGAAAAAAAAAACCCACACAAAACCACCCCTTTTTATCCAGCAGCAACCGCGCGTTTTTTCCACCCCACCAAGGATTTCCCTTCACCCCCTTCCCAACCACGCGCTCCCCTCCGTTTTGGTGTTTTCCCCACTCGGGGCGAGTCATTCCTGGGAGGAAAACCACCTCACCTGTATTTTCAGCTCTTTCAGGGTCTGATTAGCAGAAACAAGCAGAGCTTTCTCCCCTCGGACTTTGCGGTGCCGGGTGCTCCGCCTGATGCCTTGCTTTTGGTAAGTGACGTAGTTCTGGTGCGAGACCTTCTGGCGCTTGGCACCACCGTTGGCCTAGGAAAAGAGGAAAAAAATAGGAAAAAAAAAAAACCAACAAATCAAGACCCTAAGTTTGGGATTTGAGGAAAAAAAAAACCCACCCTCCTCTTACCCTGGGCTGCGTTTCGGGCAAGTCAGTGGCGTGAGGGAAGGCAGGAAGCGCCGAGAAGCCCCTTGGAAAGCAAACGGCCGCATGCAAGTACCCAGAGGACACGAGATTTGCCCTGAAACCTCAGTTCCTGCCTCTAAACGCCAGCACAGGGGCAGATTATGGGCCACGTGGACTGAGTCACCATCAGTAATCGATCTCTCTCCAAAGCCAACGCGATGGGGTGGCACAACTATTAAGATGACAATTTAAGAGACTGCTAGCGGTGAAACAGAGGAGGGGGGGCTCTCCCGTCACGTTGACTCAAGGATGATGCAAAACCCGAGGAACCTGGCGGTGGTTTTGATCTCTACCTGGTTAAAATCTGGGTCTTGCTCCCCCTCTGGCTTGTTTTCCTCCCTTTCCTCTTCAGCTTCTGAGCTGCTCACGTTCAGCTCTGGAGCAGCGTCCTTCATTACCTGAAGTCATAAAAATCATTCTCCGTAACTAACCCCACAGCCTCCACCCGGAGCGTCCCGTCGCCGCAGACACCTCCGGGATGTCACCTCCATCCAGCAGGAATAACTCTGGGATCTGCCCCACGTGCTCTGCAGCGGCTCCTCCAGCCCTCCCTCCCCAGCTGTGTGGGACCACGCTTGGGGGGGACGGGACTGGGTGCAGGAGAAGGAGCTGCTCCATGGAATTGCAGGTGCTTCCTGCGGCTCAGGACCTTCCCTCCTCTCTAAGCAAAGGGAAAGTCTCCGGGGGCTTGCACTGATTTCTTTCCCATTAGCTGCCTGCTCCTCCGGTTCATCTAAGTGCGTTACGAAAGCCCCAACAAGGAAAAAGGAATATTTATCTGTAAATTAAGACACTTATCCAGCCCCACAGCAGCCCGACAGAGGCACTCAGCACCATTATTTACGGGTCTGGAAGCTGTAAGTAAATGAAATCTAAATAATTTACACAAATATATAAATAAAAAGGATGTCGAGTTCTGCGTAAATCACTGCAGGAGACACGGATCTGCCGGATGTGAATTCCCATCCAGGCTCCGGCTGGAGCTGGGGTTTGCAGGAGCCCGGGGCGAGCTCTCCATCCCGGATGCCCTGAGAGCCCGCTTCTCCCTCGGTGTATTTGCAATTAAGGATGCAATCACAGGCCCCCCAAACATCCAGCGCCAACCGCAGCCTCCCCAGAGCCCTCCGCATTCCAGCGGTGCTGCCCTAACGCTGATTTTCTACGGCCCTGGCTTCCCTCCGGCAGCCAAAGGAGGTGGCAGAGGGGGAAAGAGCAGGGGCGAGGGGATGGGAAACTCTCTCCAACATCGAAACGGGCAGGGAAGGAAGCGGTGGCTTCCAGTGCCACCGTCCCCAGTCCTCGCTGGCAGGGCTGCGGGTGTTATTGCTCCTTCCCATGGCGCCGAGGGAGCTTGCAGGGCAGCTCTCGCCCCCTCTCTCCGACTCCAGCCGCTCGGCAAAGAATAGCCGCCTGTTTTTTTGCCAGCCCCACGTGTGAGCACGGTCCTGGGTCCAGCACCAGAGAAGAAACAACAACCCTCCTCGGCGCCAAAGCCAAGATTCAGCCTCCAGACGGGCTGAAAGCCCGTGGGTGATGGCTCAGGACGGTGCTCGACGTCTCGCAGTCGAGGCAGAAACCCCCTCCAGCCTCCGGTGCCCGCAGTTCTCCGGGCTCCGGCTCCCCCCTTAGACTGGCAGGAGGTGGAAATCAATGAGAGGCCAAAAAAACCTCACCCCACGCTGCAAAGGAGCAGGGAACATCTTTATCCGAGCTTGCCCACGAGCCTTGGATTCCTCCTTAAAGCATTAAACAAGCCCAAAGGAGGAAAAGTGACTTTAACCAGCTCTTGGGTACCTGTAGAGCCAATTCTAGACCCGATACCGAGCCCTTGAGAGCCTGGTAAAGCAGACACACAATCGACAGCTTCGGAGGGGACCTTGAAAACCATCTTTAAGTTGACTGCTATTCCATCAGCATGGAGAGCTTATTTCTATCTAGGAATAAATGTCACTTGAGCAACCAAGAAAGGAAATGACAAATAGTGGAGGGGGAGGAGAACAGGTAGAGCCCAATAACGCGATTCTGAAGACAGAAACAGTTACAATATTGCCTAAAATAATCAAAGCCGGGAAGATCCATGAAGATACCTGATAACGCAAAGGATTCGGTTTGGCAAAAGGAAGCCTCGAGGAGATCAAATTTTTCAGAGTAGCTACAGCCAGAGTTTTCCCATGTGCTATTTTTGCCGAAGTGAGAGTTTCCCCGAGCCCGGAGCTGAGTGATTTTTGCCCACAGAGAGCAGCCCTGCCCACCACTGCCACCACCGCAGGCCACCCGGCATCCCCACCAGGATGTCCCAGCCCTGTGGGGACACGACAGGCTGCAAGAGCCATCTGGCCGCTGCGTTCAGATGGTAATTTGGGGATAATTTGGGGACTGGGTGCAGTCCCCATTAAATGAAACGGAGGAGAAAGGATGGAGGGAGAGAGCCCCTACCTTTTTATTATCCACCACTTTATGGATGTAGATGGTCGCCTGGGCGTACTCACGCAAATCCCGCTGCTGTTGGCACAACAGCCCTTCTCTGCACTCAGGACAGAGTTCTGGGGAGGGAAAAATAAAGAAAAAAAAGATACGCATTTAATTGTTTCAGTTCCTCGGAGACACCTGCCCAAAGCCTCCCATTGCTAACCCCGAGTGGCTCATACAACCCTGGGCATCTGCAAGGTCGGGATTCCCTTAAATCTGACCCTTTATCCCAAAAAAACCCCAATTCCCAGGGAACTGGCACCAAATAGCAAAAGAACAGAGGCCAGACAGCGGCCACAGAGTCACTCACGGGGCTCAGAGACGTAAAGTGCGCTCTCGGGGTCAGCCCCGGCCGCCTGCGTTCGGGTGATTTTGATGACGTGATCCACCACAAAGAGTTTTTGAATCCTCTCCCACTCGCTGGGCCATATGAGAGCTATACTGTGCAAAGGAACAAGAACGTGCTTTATGACATGGAAAAGCCAAGCCTCGAGCTCCTACAACAGCCTCCCCCCTCTTTTTTTTAATTTTTTAATTTTTTTTTTCTTTTTAGGCTGTTAATGAAAGCCAAGCTGCAGAAATCAGTCGGTAACTCCAGCTCCACGGGAGGGCCTGTACGCCCAAGATAACGGCAGCGTGTTATTAGTGACGCTGTTGTGCTCCGGTCGTGCCGGAGGGAGGATGGAGGAGGAGAAGGAGCAGAAGATCTGCTACTTTTAGTTCTGCATCGTTGCAGAAGCAACGCTACGGAGCATGAGCTCCAGCCCGGCGTCCAGCGCTGCGGGGGCAAGGCTCAGGGAAAGCAAATCCTAAGGAAGCCGGATGTTTCTACGCCCCGGTCAAATTCAGGGGAGTTTATTGTTAAGAACCAGCCAAGCTGAAGTAAATTCTTTTTTTTTTTTTTTCTGATCCAGCATCCTTTGACAATTTAGGTCTTGCCTTGCGTGAAGGCTAAGGTGGGCCTGAGACAACGTGTGAATTTTATTCAAGGGGAAGGATTTGTGTTGCCACGGCTCAGCGAGCATCCAGAAACGTTCCCCGGCACCCGTGAAGAGAAGAAAACTCACAGTTTGGAGTCTTCTTTGGTCATGGAAGCGTAGGTGAACATGAGACCCCCGTGGGGACAGAGGAGAGCGCTGTTTCCTACCGAGGACACGGGGCTGCATCGCGTGGGTCTCCTGCGCGGGGCAAAGGAAAGCGGTTTGCAAAGCTGGGGCGGGTTATCGCTCGCAAACCGCAGCTCTGCAGGCAGCCGAGGAGAAATCACAGGTGAGTATTCACAGAAGACATTCCAACAAGGGGGATATTAAACTACTGCCGACGCGGAAATCAGATCCGCGTTCCTGCACGCTGTGAAACTGCTCTCCCATCGAGAAGATTTCTGTCTCCTGCCACCAGCAGCCCATGGAAACGGGACTGAGCGGTGACCTTCGCCTGGGGTACAGCTCCAGACAGATGAAAAAACTAATCAGGTTACTGATCTAATCCGACCATCTGGTTAAGACACAGCAAACAAGGAAATTCAGTTCCTTACAATGTATTACAACTGATACGAGCCCTGCAAAAATCAGCTTCCGCGTTTCCGCGGCGGCAAACCGCAGGTAACTACACACCGCGCACGGGTTCGAAAGCAAAATCATTACCTACAGCCCCTCAAAAAGGAATAAAAAGCACCAAAAACCTCAAACCAAGTTACCTGACAAATTTCCTCCATTCTTCTACAAAGAACTGCGAAACAATATACAGCTCATCCGTCTCCTGGAGGTGAAAAGAGGGGAAAAAAAAGAATCCTTTTTAATTAATCCAACAATAGAGAAGCGATGACTGTTCAGCTTTTTCTGCAGGGCTCATTCTCTTGGAGATCTCGGCGTTCTTACCATGACAACTCTATCCAAGCGCGCTGGGAAAGCCAAGGAAAATAATTTGGGATCAAGCACTAAGCACTTACGTTACTAATCTCGTGTTTATTACAAAGTTAATTTAGCTTTAGATCCAATTACCTTTAATTCACTGCAGGAAACGGTCATTTCCCCTGGAGCAGCTACAACTCCCCAGCGCCGTGTTTTCCCTCGGGGGCTCTCAGGGTCCAAAGCAGACTCTGCACCCCCCAGGTGTGGGGTGAAACCACCCCAACCCGCCTCATTTGCTTCACCCAGCAAAATCCAGAAGTTTCTCCTCTGGGCAGCAGCGGGGATCGAAAACCTCAGCCCTGCACCCTCCGGAAGCACCTTTTTTTCAGGATAAACTGTTGTTTTCCTGTCCCAACCCACTTGCCATCGGACAGGCTGCTGGACCAGACCAGAAACCACCTCAATCCTAAGAGCTGGGCGACAAAATCTCTTCCACGCTCACCTACCCTCATGACTTCCCCAGATTTAAGGGCTCACTTCATCTTTCTGCAAGAAAATTCAACACACCTGAGGAATACATATATGTATTTTTTTTAGTTTATCTTCATCTCCTTTAGATTAAACCACTCCCCTTGTTTTCTTCCTCGATCCTCAACTCTTTTGCATCAGAAAAACTCAAAAGGCTTGAAGGAAAGATCCTCAGCTCTATTTTATCAGGAAATTCAAAGAGAGGGGAGGACGCAGCCTCGCTGCCTGAAGAGACCTTTGCATTTTGAACAAACCCATGGTGATGGGTTCCATTTCCATCACCTACAAAAGCAAACCCAACCAGATACTTCCCGTAATACCACCAGTAGGACCTGGCACCTCTCCAGCTGAGCACTGAGCGTTTCCCATTTAAACCCCTTTTTGGGACTCCCTGGTCCCGAGACACGGATCCGTGTTGACCTCGATATTTATTCCTGGCTGGAGAAGGCACCCGGGAATGGCAAAGTGCCCTCCCACGTCGGACGGCCCGAGACAGACCTTGGCAGGACCCAAAAGTCAATCACTAATCGGCGCCTCGAGACGTCTGGGAGCCAAGGACTGGAGCCAACAGCCCGTGCCATTTCTTCCGAGCCTCCTCGAAGCCCCAGGAAGATCCTGCAGAGCTTCAGGCTCGTACCGGGGACAAGCTGCTACGGGGGGGGTCTCACACCACCAATACTTCTATTTGCGGGGCTCCAGCATTTAGGGAAGCCCCCCTGAGCTCTCACGATGTAGGACGATGCCAGAGAAGATGTGAATTTTGCCCGATCGGCGGCAAAAGCCTGGCTCACATGGGGAGGGGGGTGGAAAACCACCTCCAGGGGTGCGGTTACGCCGTTTTGGTCCTTCTCAGGGCAGATTTAACCACAGCAGCAATATTGTCGGCGCTTATCTCGCTGAGCCGGGGCCAGCAACGGCAATGCTGGCACACGAGCCCTTCTCCCGTATCTCTAGCAGGGCGTCGGGCCAGAGCAGTTAATCGGGGGGGAAATCACACCTCGGCACAACACACGTGTCAGCTCCGCTGGCACCGGCTCCCCAGCGCGGGCACGCTCTCGCTCCGACCAAGCTATCAGGCAGTCTCTCTCTTGCAGGTGGAATGAAATTTTTAAGAGGGATAAAAGCTCATAAAAACCTCCCCCCAGACCAGCTACATTCCCTCCGTCGCCCTCCTTCCCGTACCTGAGGCCAGCTGCCCAGGCAGGGTCTGCATTTATCGTGGAAGAGGTTCTGGAGAGAAGTCTTCTGCTCGCTGGCCATCATCTTATGCAGAGCTTCGTTTTCCTCCCCTTCGCGCTCCAAAATCTGCACGAAAACAGTTAATTACCCCACAGCTTCAGCTCCCAGCTGTTATTAAAAGGTGACGATACTTTCCTCCACCGCGTATTAAAAGAAAACCAGAAATATGACTGTGTATTTACAGCCAACAAAAGGGTACCGTTAATTTGGCATTCAAATACCTTGCACTGGGAACAGCACTCTTTGTTATTTGGGAATTCGGGAGCCTTTGGAAAATATTGCTTGAGTTTCTCCCAGGCTTCCTTGGAAACCACCCTCCGTTCGTTCTCAGATATGCAGAGGTCACCTGCGGGGAGAGAGTCGGGAGAAGGGTTTGCTCTTGAGGGGCTCGGGGATGTTTTGGAGCCCTGACTAGATCGAAGAGATTACAGGGTGTCAGCCAACGCTGCGTCAACACACACAAAGTCACCTTCAACTTCTTTATCGCTTCCTTGTTTGGACAGGAACAAAAAAAATAATATGACTTTAATTCATATAAATGCCCTTTAGATTCCCAAGCTCACAAACCCAAGCAGCGGTAAGGAGATGCTCAGGAAAGCAGAGGACGGGCCAAAAAGGGCACGGGGCTACTGTCTCCTGGCCCTGGCTGGCCATAGGTACATTTTTATGGCTACTCCACTTCCCAAGCTGCAGACTAACCCCGTGCCCCACGGAACAGGAGCCAGGGGCTTTCCACACCCTTGAAAAACAAAATCACCGCCATATGATCTCAGACAGCTTCGTGTGTCCCGTCCGAGCACCTCAAAATCTGGGAAGGATGGCTTTTTCACCCTAGATCTGCTCTAGGGAATAATCGGGGTGCCAAGATGGGGAGTAAGATTGACCAGCTATCCCCTGGACAACTCGCCTGCCGTGTTATTTATCCCCATGATCAAGAAACTCAAGAAAAAAAACAAACCAACAAACTCCCGGAAGAAGATTTCAGCGCGAGGCGTTTGTCATTTTAGTGACAGCGGCAGGTCACGCTCGCGCTTTGGAGACGGACACACATTCCGGTGGCCAAAGAGGGCTTGGGAAAACCTGGAGAAGGAGAGGGCTCGGGGATCCGAGCAGGGCTGACGATGGCCAAGGGGAAAGAAGAACCACATCTCCCTGCGAGACGGCAGCTGGGAAGTCAAGGGAGGGCTGTGCCAGCCAGGAATCGGAAGAAGAGTCGTTGCAACACCGGGATTTGGACACGGCGTGGGAATATTCACACCTCAACGTGGATTTCAACAGCAAGAGGGAAGCAAAACAGCAACTGCAAAGTCGCTGCGTCCAACAAAGGGCGCTGATCTCTTATTATCTGTATTCCTCTAGCCTGGAGAGCTACGGAAAATACAAGAGGGAGAAAAGGCTCCTTCCTCCCCACCCTCCGGGAGCTCTTTAACATGACAAGCGGCTCCTCAGCCCCACGGCCCCGTCAGCTTTCCTGGCTCCAGCCAAGAGCTGGATTTCTGCCAAAAAAAAAATAAAAAAAGCAAATAGCAACGCTCCCCCCTCCTGCTTTTCCTCTAATAAACACAGGTCAGGCCGGGCTGCTTCGACGCAGCGTTTGGCCACTTGTTCTTCTTTAAACGTGACCAAGTGGCCCAGCTTTACCAATACGAGGAGGCAGGACCAGGCTGCTTTCCAAAGGATGGAAGGAAAAAAATAAAGCCCCACGAGCTTGTACAAATAAGTGCCCTGCCACCGTGTGATTAATGAAAACAGATTAATACGCTGTTGAGGGAAAGAGGTGGAAAAAAAAAAATCAGATCTGGGTGTGCGGGGAACAAGTGCTTTGCCATCTGGAAGAAGATGATCCAAACCACCGCGCTGACCCCGCTTCCACCCTCCCGCCCTCCAGAGAGACACGTTTTGGGCACGGACATCAAAGAAACCTTCAATTGGTATCTGGAAAAAATTATTCGCTGGGGTCGGGCAGCTACCGGAGAAGGAGAAATTGCAGCAGAGATGCAAAGGGACTTCTTGAGGGAAGGCCCCGGATGGCATTTCTGGAGACCAGCCAGACCTCACAGAGAAAGAGCTGGCTTTTCCAGAGCCTACCACCAAGGCAGGAACTTCCTCCGCAGCAAAATTAAAGCAGAAAGACCGAGACTACGGATTTGCTGATACGCTCCAGAGGGAAATTTTAAAGGTGGAAAGGTTGTTTTCCGTGAGTAATGGGGAGGTTGGCTCAAGAGGATGAAATGTGATCTGCCAGCGGCCCCCAGATTTAATGTTATTTATTCAGATACGACCCAAAGTCACAGATCAACTAGCGATTTACCAGCATAATATTTTCAAAGGCCCATTGGCCTATTTTTATCATGTCTGGCTACATTAAATGTTTCATCACCCTGCTGCATGCTTTTATTGAACAGCAGCAGCCTCGCGGCGATGGGAAACACGGCGTTAAAGGCTCTGAAAAACAGCAAACGCCGTGACAAAGTGTTTAAACCACTTGGCTTTAACGTGAGGCTTTATCGAGTCATTACTTTACATCCTTGATTAGCCTTGATGACAGGAGGTGTGTTGCTAATTTATGGAGTGTTTCTTTCTTACTAGGAATGAGACCGAGCATCCCTGGCAGGGAAATTTATGCCTCTGAACGGAGCTCACTGGAACAGTTGTGTCTGGGAGCGACGTACAAGCTAAAAAAAAAGTGAGATTTAAACGACAGGGTAGCCAAGGATGGAGCTAATGAAGCGTCACCGAGCAAAACAACCACCATCGGGTCAAAACCTTATGTAAACAGACACCAAAGCCCAGCAGGTTGGGAAATCGATATCCTGAGCGGTCCCAGCCGCTCCCAGATAAGCCCGTGTTTCTGCAGTTGTTGGGTAAACGCTCCTGTTTTCCTCTAAACCCAGAGAATAAATGGATGATCTCACCTTGACTGTTTTTCTCCTAACACTGCCAGAGCTTCCAAGCGGCTGCAGACGCTTGGGTGCTGCCCTTGCTCCGTCACGTCACTTTGTGATGAGGAAGGGGGAAGAGGGAGGGATGCTCCCGGCGTTTCCCACAGCATCTCTGCCTTTACAGCCCCTTTCACTGCCCTACAAAACCTGGACCGCAATGCGACGGCGCTCACAAATAAAAACTTGAAGTTTGAGCATCAAGAAACACCAGGCAAAGGAGAATAAAGCGCGTTTCCTCAGTAACTACTCATTTTGGCCTTAGATGGAGCAAAGGCTACAAGGTTAATGCCTTGAGCAGTGGGCAACAAGAGAGATATTCAGCTCCATCCCCCGTAGAGACTTACCATGTGGGCAAACGATGTCTTCATTAAAATTTAATTCCTCTTCCTCCTCTCTCTTCTCTTCATTTGATTCATCTAATTAAGAAAAAAAAAAAAAAAGAAAAGAAATAATACAAGGAGATTGCACAGAGTGCCCCTCCCAAGGAAAGGAAAAAAAGTCTTTAGGGGAAAGGAGCACGGTTGCATTTCAAATTGCGGCAAAACCCTTAACCCAAGGGAGACTTTGGAAGTAAATTTGTTATTCTCAAATGCCTTGGCCCCCGGGCAGGCAGGATTACAGCCCACAGGCCACGTAGGAGCGCTTTGAAGTGCAGGGAGCACAAGTCGGTCCTTTGTGAGATTACAAAGGATGCATTTGTTCCGGCTAAACCACCCCAGGGGTTCCCTGCTCCTAAAGATCCCAGAGTTTAACCTAAACACAGTCTAGGTAAGAGCGCAGGGAGCAGAAACCTTCCTGGCACTGTATTAGTCTGCTCTTTGCCTGGAGGACACTGATCTAAACCAGATGCTGCCTGAGAAACCAAGGGGGAGCCTGCCAGGGGGCTGACAACCCCACATTAATGTAGAAATTATAGTGAAGAAGCTCAGCTCCAGAGACAGAAGCCTTGGCCACTGAACTGGAGCGTCAGAAACACAATGAAGTGTTAGTAAGAGTCTCTAACGAGCCGCCTAATGAGCAAGTTGGCTCGTGAGCAATTCAAACATCCTCCTGGGAGTTGCAACCTGTTGTGAAACCAGGGTCAGCACCCAGGAACGAAGCGCCCTTATCAGGAGGGCTGGGGTGCTCTCCTTCAAGCCCAAGATCAATGCCATTAGCCCATCATCTCCCTTTCGTTCAAACAACCTCATTGCCCTCGGTTATGAAATAAAAAGTTCCACAAAGTATCCAGTTTCCAAAGGCTTAAAGAGCAAATAAAAAGTTAGAAAAAAAAAAGAAAAGAAGGCAAATAAAAACCCCATCTATTCTCACAGACTCCTGACATGGGCACAGAAAAAAGTCCAATTCATGGTTATTTTTTTTTTTCCCAGGCTGTGTTTTGCCGGAGCTGCTTTACCAGCTGTGCTGTTCCATCCACAGACCTTCCCAATAAACATCTTCATCCCTTCCCCAAGGTAATTTTCATGTTTCTTCCTCCCCCTGTGCTCTCTCATTCAGATAAAAGCGGATGAAAAGATCATGTGTCTGGGGCGGTAATTTTGCACAGCTTTGAAAAACTACTTATTATCTCCCCTCCTTCTCCGGGTACGAAGATCACCAAGCAGTTTTGAAGCTTATCAAATAAAAAGCTCTTTAAATGAAGGGGGCTTTTTATTTGATTTATTATCCTTTCCTCCCTACTCATCCAAGGGAAGCAAAACAGCTCCAGGAACACCTGACGTGTGTCTTTTGTTGGGAGGTATCAGTCAGAGCTGGTGGGTCTCTGCAGCAGCAGAACTACCTTTGTTTTGCGCGTTTCCATTCATTTTGCCGTTACTGTGCTCTGCGTCTTCGTCTTGCTCATTTAATTGCTCCAGAGCCAGCTGACGCCAGCTCCGCAAGGACGCCTTTCCCACCCAAAACCCATCATTCCTGCAGAAAGAGAAAAGCACCGGCAACGCCAATCACAACTCTGTTCGCTTTCGGAGCCCAAACAGTAAAATCTTTAGGAAAAAAACATGCTATTTAAGTACTAAAAAAAAATAATCTCTGATGATGTTTGAAAGCGTCAGGACTTACATACCCCTTGACTGTTATCTTCAGCAAGTTCGTAACGGTTTTGTAGTCTTCGTTTAATTGGTTTTTCAGGCGCAGGATCCGACACCTCTCCACGACACAGTCCTTGCAAAGTGCTTTGACTGGGGTTGGGGGGAAAGAAACACAATTTATGGCACCCGCGGCCGAGCCCCTCGCTGGTTCCAACGCCCTCAGACAGGTATGTGCCTACTACCCTGCGATTTCCCACGTAAACGAGGAGATCCCTGGGGTTACTGCCAGATCAGGCCACATTTAAAGCTTAAATAAGCGTAAAATGCTTCAGATGAGGTGTGATCTGTTCCGCCAGCTTCACAGCTCTCGGGTGCCGGTATCAACAGTTTGCAGTTCCAGCTGTGAGCCGGGTCACACCAACACACAGCCACGGGATCAAGAGGCAGGGCGGGTTTGGCATAGGAAAGGCAAAAAAAAAACCCTATTGTGGCACTTTGCTACTTAAAACTGAAAAAACCAACCCTCCTGCAAAGCTGCACTGGACTAAGAGGTGGAAACCCTACAGCTGGGGTTGTATTTTCATCCGGGAGCAAGAGGGTTGCATCCGGGAGCACGCGATCCATCCCTCCCAGCTGTACTCAACCCAAAAACCTGCAGGCGATCTTCCGCTTCACTAATAAACACTGGCCTGGTTTTATTTTTCCCCCAACAAAGGCTGCCTGCGTCACCGCAGTCTCCGCTGGTTGCGTTTCTTCCCGATAAGCTCCTCGTAGGAGCTGAGCTAATTTGGTCTCAGTGGGAGTTATCGAGCGCCTTTATAAAAGAAACCAAGCTCGGGGCTCGGTTAAGGGATGCCCAAAGACTGCAAGGGCTGGGCTGACCCCAAAAATCAAATTGCATGACAGATGCCTGTGGCACAAGCGTGAAGGCTCACAGGTACGTGTGTCCCTGGCGTGAGGGGTTCAGCACAAGCCGGAGGTGAAGGACAGTAAGTGATTTTCTCGGACGGAGCGGCAGAAATCCGCAGGCTCCCCGAGACGCTGCCCACGTGGGATCTGCAGGTGCTGCAGGCACGGAAAATCATTTTCCATAGTCTGGGAGGGGGTGCTGCAGGTGCAAGCTTTGTTATTTTCCACAATTAACTTCATAAAACCATCCAAGTATCAAATTTTCTGACCTAAATGCACCGTTGCTTTCTGAGAAATTCCTCCAGGCTCAGCTCTTCCTAGAGAGAGCAGGACCGGGGCCTGAACCAGAGCCTGCAATCAGCCTAACTGCGTTTCTTTGAATGCTAACACAATCAGGTCATATTAAAAAAAAAAAAAATAATAAAAGAAAAATCACCCGGAAATAACAGCGCAGCACAAAAGCTACGCGCGGAAATAAAGTTAGGATGATAAAGGATGGGGCTGGGACCAGAACAAGGCTCTAAACCACATTCAGAACGTGACTGGAGAAGGCCTTTTCCAGCTCAAGACCTTACCATTCAGCCGGGGCCCTCCTCCGTATCTCCTGTAGAAGAAGTCAGCCACGTACTCCGATATCCTCTTCATAATGGGTATTTTATCGGGATGGAGCTTGCCGTGCGAGCACAGGCAGGCGGTGTTGTCGATGGGCTTTGGAGGAGTAGACTCATCCAGCCATTTCTGCAGCCATTCCAGAGAGATAAAGTCGTACGGGGAACCTGGGAGGGGGGAAAAAAAAAAAAGAAAAAACACAGAGAGAAACAAGCCTGAGCGTGTCAGTGAATCCACAATCCGGCAGATGGTATTTTATAATTACTCCGATACTCAACAGTACTTTTAAAAAATTAATAAGGTATGGCTGTTGATTAAATCACCACAGTACAAGTTTTCAAACATGTGATAGAGCTTCCCCCCCTCCAATTCTCGCCTCTGTATCGCAGATCTAGAAGACAGGAGCGATGTGAAATTTAAATATGCCAGAACAAGCGGTCATTTCGAATTCAAGCGATCGATATTGAAGAGCAGAGCTCTCCAAGCAGGAGCGCTCTCAGATTATTAAGCCTTTCAGGGTTTATTGGAGAGCAGTCGAGGAAAGGGGTAAAGGTTTTCCTCTCGTCCATCGAGGGACAAATAGAACATTTAAATTATGATCAGACATTAAAGGCAACCGCAGCAAATAGATGAGGTCAGTGCTCGCCCCGTCCCTCCAGTGCCCAAAATGTCCGTGTTATTCCAGGCTGCTCTTACAAATCTGGGCGAGAAACGCTCGCACGTTTTCAGATTTACAGTGCAAACAGGAACCCGCTCACAGATTTTTAGAGCGAGTGTGATTTTTTTGGGGAAGAGAGCAGCAGGCTCGCCCTTGTTTGCCGAAGGAGAGACACCTGGCACGAAGCTGTGGTTCAGGAGAGGGTCAGCCTCTGCACGAGCTGGAAACAGCTTTTGGTCTCGGTACCGAGACCAGATATTGATGCGCAAACCCTTCTGCAAGATGACTGAGAATTTAGGAGGAAATTAAACCCATTCTGTGCTGACAGGAAAAGGGCAGCTCTGAAACTGAGGTGAAACGCGAGCGTTAGTCGCATTTAACACAAATCCTTGATTTTTCATACAAAGAAGCGACAGGAAAATACTGTGTCTCCCAGCTCGCGCTGGATCTTTGCGAAGTGGGGCTTCAAACCCTCTGCAGGATAAATCAGCGGCGTTTTCATCTTACACAACGCCATCAGAGATACACAGCCCTGACCTCCAGAGAATTGCAACGCTGTCAGAAACGGTTTGCTAGTTTGGGATGAAAGCTGCCTCCCCCGGAAAAGTACATTTTTCTGGGGCAGGCTACACAAAGCTGGCAGAAAACACGTCCTGCGCAGCTGCGGAGAGAATCCCAAGCTCCTGCGGGACGGGACCCGGAGTGGGGCTGGGATCTCGCTGCCTCCAGCTGTGCCCACCAGCGGGTGCCCTTGGGGTCCTGCTGGCTTCAAATCGGGGCAGAGAAGCTTCCCCCGCACCTGCAAAAACCACCTTTTTGCGAATTATTCCTCCGCGGTGTCAGAAATGCCAAGAGCAAACGATTCTCCTTCTGCTGAGGGAGAGAGAAAACCCCCCGGAGCTGTGCTTGCTGCTCCTTTCTCACGGTGACTCAGGGCAGGTTCATTCCTCCACCGCAAGTTTGACTTAACGGTGACATTTTAACACCGCTCAGACTTGCGGGGACTCGGGAAGATGAGCTGTGACACCCTCCCGATTGCGAGTGAAGCACCCGTTGTCTGCACACCCTGGGTTCATAAATCCAAGAGCAGACATTTCGGGGAGCCAAAGAGTCTGCTGTTCTGCTACTCGAATCTCGCTGCTGGTTCTGAGCATCGAGGAACAAATATTAAGAGCTAAAAATCCAACTGTCTACCAGGCTACACAATTAAACACATTTTAGAGCAGTTAATTGCAGAGTTTTTAAGAGATACAGGCAGTGGAGGGAAATTCCCCGTGCTGGACGGGCAGAGTAAGTGCCCCTCCGCTTGTTTTGAGGGAGATGGGAGAGAAAAAAACAAGGAGAGGAATAAAAATCCTCGTGCTCAGACACGCGAAGGCAACAAGACACAAGGAGCAGTCGGAAAGGATTAACCCCAGTCACTCATAGGATGGACCTCGAAGCTTAGACACGGGGCTTCGAAACACCGGCGGGGATGAATTAAATTGTTTTCTGCTGGAGGTCAGGCCTTCTCCTGCCCTGTTACCTGCTGATTAATTCGGATCGACAGCTCCCAAACTCGCCGTGAGTTGGCAATTTGAGACCGGCCAGTTATTCTGCCTCGATGGCGCTAATCGCTAACGAGACAGGCTGCTCACCGGGCAGAAGAAAACAGTCACAACGCATGGGAGCGGGCGGGAGAGTGAGGCGGAAGGAGCAAGAGGGAATTAGCGACGCCGGAGGCCACGAGAATGAGCGAAAAAGGAGAAAAATAGGTTAAGGCAGAAAAACAAGAGAGGGAAGACAAATCCTAAGCATGCACTGAGCAACAACAGACAGTGAGCGCTCTCCTCGTCCGAGGCTAACGCCTTCCAGCCGAGCATCCAGGCCACAGAAGCGAGTTGTGGGTTAGTTACAAAACATAACTAGTCTTAACAAGGCTCTACGACAAAATACTACCACAATATCTTACAGACCAGCTTCAGCGGGTAACCTTTTGTAGAGCTCCTTCACCTCTTCGTGTTTGATTTTGCCTCTGGCCACGCTCTGTTTGCGCATCTCGGCCATTTCGTTGCACCACTCCTCAAACTTGCAGTTATCCCGCTCCACCAGCTCCTGCAGAAAAGCTGTCGGGAAGGAAAGAAAAAGCAGTCACTTTAAGGAAAAACGCCAATTATGTTAATTAGCCCTGCGATCGGTTATCTGGGGATAACAAGCAAGCCTAAAAATTCCCCCACGCAGCTACCGATACGAGTTCTTTCCGAAAGCCAAGTGTGTGGACGTTGCTCTCTGCAATATTTATGGTTGTAGATGATTAAAAGCAATGATGCTCAAGAAAATAATTTACTCGGGGTTGGTCGCTGCGTTAAGAGGAATCCTTTCCTTGCTAACGAGCCTACGCCGAGCGCTGGCCGTCCCACGAAGTGCAGCGGGGTTTGGTGAGAGGTTACGGAGCCGGAGCACGGCAGGAGGCTTCGCTTCGATCCCTCCCTGCTCTTCCTCTTCCTCCAGCCATTCCTCTGCTTCCCGCCGAGAGCAGCCGCTAATTCCCAAGGGAGAAGCCAGAGCTCGTCCCCACGGGGTCGAGCAGGTTGCAAAGCCAAGGGCAAAAAGCCCCCAGGAGACGGGAGATAAGTCAGGGCAGATCCCGCTGTCAAGGGGAAGGTGAGGGAAACGGGAATTTTTGCTGTCGCCGGTGGAAAAAACAAACAAACAAAACTTCAGAGGAACAAACAAACCCGAGAGGAAAAAAGAAGATTAAACGCTTCCCTTGCAGGGCTGATATAAGGGAGGGGGAAAGCACTGCTTATCTGAAGCCTTTTCCTATTTAGCACTATTTTTGAAGAGCTAAAATATTTTCAAAAAGGTTAACGCTCGTGCAGCCAGAGAGCACAATGTCCACCTTGGGAGAATCCACAGCGTTAAAAAACAACCAGCTTGAAACCCTTGAGGTCAGAGCCAAGTTATGTCTCTCCACCGTCCCGGAAAAGCCGCTTTTAAGAGCATCAAAGCAAAATGCCTCAAATTTACAGTTGCATGAAACCTTCCCGCAACCACAGGGCTCGACTGCTGCCCTTCGCTCCCTGTTCCCTGGCAGGATTCCACGGGAAACAAAGGCAACCGCGGGGCTGCGCAGGAATTCGGAGCTGGGTGGAGAAGGCTTTTGCAGAGTTATTGTTCAGGGCAGAGGGGTAGGAGGAAGGGGAACGCGAGAGAAGCTCAGGAAACAGCCTGAAAATGCAGATTTGAGGCAGGAATTAGCAGAGATTCCCAAAGCCGTGCAGCTTGGAGGGTGGGTTTTGGGGGTGCTGGGGCTGGAAAAGGTTTGGTGCTGTCATTAGGGGGGGAAAAAAAGTTGTAGGATTTAACCCCTCCGCATCCAGATAACCCCAACAAACAGCAGAGGTCCAAAGGGGACGTGCCACCTCTGCAGAAGAAGGAGGAACACACCTCCGTCCCCATCGCCACCAGGGGCCTAATTAATATTTCTAATTGAGTAGCACGCAAACGCAAAGCATCGTTAAATCCACAGGCCAAACCCACAGGGATTTCTGCCACCCCCAGTCATTCTAAAGCAAGACACGAACACGCTTGTACAAAACTCCTGTTCAGGGCTCGGATCCTCTTATTTTCATGCCGTTCAGTCTCAGTACGGCAAAGATTAAGCACTCGCAGCAGAAACCTGACATCTGTCAGGATTATTCACCTCCAGCGCGGTGCGTGCGCCGCCGATGACATTTAACCACGCTCTTCTCCTTCGCCTTCAGGAACCTGAGCAGTTCCTGCGGGATCCCGGCTGCGAATCCCAACGCTGTACGTGGATAATCTCCTCCTAACCCTTTCTCAACTCCTCTGGCTGGTTAAAACAGTGGGGTCCGAGAGGGCACAGGGGTGGGATCAGCGGGTGAATGTTATTTAAGTGTGAGGAAAGCCCAAGGGTTTCACTGGTTGTGACATCACGTTTTCATACAGCACCCTCGGGGCTCCCAGACGGGGGTTGCAAAAGGGATTTTGAGCAAAACCCCGACTCCTGACCCTCCTGGAGCATCCCGAGATGGGATGCAGAGACCAGGACAAAGCAAATCTCACTCACCTGGCACCTCGACAGTCAGAGATTTCTCCCGGGTCTGCAGCCTGTACACCAGCATGTAAGCGTTGCGCGAGCAGTGCGTCCCCTTCCCACACTTCGGTTTACGAGTCTGGGCTTTAGAAGGTTCCGCTGCGGTACAGAAGGTAAAAAACCATAATAAACACACAAGCTCACCGTTCTCCACTCACTATTCTCCATTCACGGGACGAGTTTGCCACCTAGCTGGCTTCCCTCGCCCCGCTGCGCCCTGCCAGGCCTCTTTTTGCCAAGCTCTGGGCTTGGCATGAGCCAAAATTGCATCCCAAAGAAAGACTCAAATCCCTCCAGCCTTTCTGGAGGCAGAGTAATTCAAAGGGACTAAAATTAGGAGCCTGCTCTGAACCGCCCTCTCCAAGAGCCTTTCTTCTCTCCCCAATTAAACCTCATCGAGCCAAAAGCGCCTCTTGCAAAAACATCCTTTCTCCCCTCTGCCTCGCGTCCCGGTGTCCCGACACCAAAGAACAGAAGCAAATCCCCGGGGAAGAAAGTCTTATTTACAGGTGATCGCGTACGTGACAAAGCACGCGCGTTTACGGAGCCAACAGCTGTGGAAACGGTCATTTGGGAGCAGCCGGCGGCGCGATGGGAACTCGCGCTGCAGAGGGACTGCCAGGCCAAGGGAAAAATACTCATCTACAGCTGCAGCTTCAAAAATCAACCCTTTTTTTTTTTTAATTAAAAAAAAAGGAAAAAACCCTCCGTAGGTCAAACTCTAAATGGAACACTGCAATATTAAGAAAAGCATCTGTCTTTCCCAAATTCCAGAAAAAATTCACGTGCCTCTCCCACCACACCATCCAAGGGACTCCCTAGACATTCTTCATTTGCATTTTTCTCCAAATATTTTCTAAATTGCTCCCATCTGTGCGGCCAGGCCGCAGGACTCTCCCCGAAGCAGACCTCTGCTTCACGTTACCGACCTTCTCCTGCTGCCGCACGCGTTCGTAACGGAGAATCATCTCGGTTTTACTTGGAGTAAGCAAATAACATCAATACTTGATAAATGTATTAAGGCCCCCAGCCTAGAGAGGCTTCTGAAGACGCTTTACTTCTATTTTTCACGCAACCTTGTACTTCAGCAAGAACACTTACTGGCGGTTAAGCATTAACTGTTATAAAATTAAGGCCACAGAGGTTTATTTGCATTAATTTTGCTGCACTGGGTAACTCGGGAGGTTAAAAAGAAAAGCCAAAGAGCTCTTATTCCCTTTTCAGGGTTTATTTTTCTCTCTTACGCCACTAGATGTCTAGCCAGCTTCACAAGTCGCTCGCAAGCGAGCGGTAGCCAAACATTAACCGGATGGGAAAGCCGCCCCGGTGGCAGGATGGAACGCAAGGAGGTGTTTATCAGCCAGAGCTGAAAATAAAGCGGGATCGGTCGAATCTGTGTGGGGAAGGATGCAGGAGAGGCCGGCGGACGCTCCGTATCTGCTCGTCCTGCACTAAAGAACTCTGAGCGACCGCGAATCTGAGCACTCAAAATGCCAGTTTAATGCCGAACCGCTCCTATTTATCGACCGCAGACCAAGAATCCAGCCTCAGCCCAAGCTCTCCGAAAAATCAAGACCCCATCCTGTCCCGGGTTATCTGGGCAGCACCAGGACCTGGCACAAGATAAGCCGACAAGGGCAGAACCGAAAAGCACTAAGGAAAAGTAAAAAATGCAAAGTAAAAAGGCGGTTTGGGCTTCCAAGCCATTATTTGGATTAAGTTTGTGTTGGTTCTGTGTTTTTTTTTTTAACCGAGACTCTTCACTGCCTCCAAGTAAAACTCCTCAGTGGAAATAAAAACATAACGCGTTAAGGAAACAGAAAGTAATCTTGTTATCTGTCCCTGAGCCTCCTTTTGCACCCCGGCCGAGGAAGCAGCGACTTGCCTGTTCCATCCCGATAGGCAACCGCTGCCGGCGTTATCAGCGCCTTATCTGCCAGGCGGCAGGGAGAGGAGTACTAGAGCAGAGGAACTCATCACGAGCCACGCGTAAACACTCACAGGAGGCGAAACAGAGAAAAATCTGGCTGCAATTAACAGAATTGCCGTTTCACACCTCAATCCCGAGACGTGACAGCCACGCGTGGGAGAGCGCTTTTGTTTTAAGAGTAACAGGGCCTCCACGTACTCAGCCTCCGTGTTTTTTTTGGGGGGGAAAAGAGTGATTTTAAAAGGGCACTCACAACTTAAAGGTTTTACCTAGATCTTCCTCAATCCCCAACTGCAGTTTCTTCCCCTCCATCTTTTCTATGTCTTCGTCGTTAAACTTGTACCACTCGCCCGTCTGCGGATCCTTCACGTGGGCGATGTAGTGCCCGGAGTAGGCGCTCACGCCTCGGTGGATGAGGACAGCACTGAGTTCATACACGTAGACGCCATCTGGAAGGAAAGCGGTGGTTATGGGGCGCTCTGGGTTGAAACAGCACAAATTTTCTCTTTCCCAGCATTTAATCTTTTTGCAAGACTGCGCACAAGGACCGCACTCGAACCAGCATCTCTCCAAGACCTCACTAAGTAGGTTGCGGCTTCCACAACCCGCTCAGTGAGGTGGTTATTTCAAACATGGGCTTCAAACAACACTTGACATGATTTTTTATCAAAAAGGGCATTCAGAGGAGATCTCCTCTCGTCTGCCAAGGGGTTGTGGGTAAAGATAACGAAACACAGCGCAGAAAACTCACTTTTTTGTTCCATGAAGGGCTCCATGTCGAGCAGCTCGGAGAAGCCGATGTAGGTGTTGAGCTTCTTCTTATGGCCGGTTTGTCTGCGCAGAGGCAAAGCTTCGGGTCAGGGGACGGCAATAAACAGCTCACACCTCAAAATAACTCCCCTAAACCCCACCGAGCACTCCCAGAGCAGCTCAGGGACGCGCTCCATCCTCAGGCTCTCAAATCAAGGCATAAAGAGGGGAGCAAATGAATTCCCAAAGAGCTTCGGTGGCGAGAGACTTACCTGTCAAACACGAAACGCATCAGCTGCAGGTTGAGGGTGCAGGGAAGACTCAGCAGCCGAATCTTCCTGGTGGCATTCTGCTTACTCTGACAAGTTTCGCAAAAATAACGATTGTCCCCTTCTAATTTTTCTTCCTGAGCAGGGAGGGGAGGCAGAAAGAAAGGCCCGTGAGAACAGGTTAGCACTGAAAAGTCAACCAGTCCAAGCTACTCAGCAGCTGGAGACTGAAAAGCAGGGAGTTATTTTAACCATTTAAGTCTCTACCCATCTGCTTTCCAAAATAATCCCTTGGCCAAAAGCACACGCTAATAAATGCACTTTGCAGCACAGCCATAGGAGGCTGCTCTCACATTAAGGAAAATTTTAGAAGGGATTTAGAAGGAAAATCAAGGCCTGTTTTCAGGGCGCTTTACAGGAGTGTCAGGTTTGCTCTCCACTTGACTGAGCTGGTTTACACTAAAGGGCAATGGAAAAATAAAATAATTAAATCGCCCTTTTACGAGCTCACATGGACCAAGTTAATGTAAAGCCACATTTTAGCCTGAAAACTGTAATCCTCTTGCGCTCAGCCAAACATCACCGCGTGTGAGACACACTTGTCTACGACTAAGCAGATCCAACAGCAGGATGAGGCCAGAGGAAAACTCCAACTGCCCCAAAGGAGGTCACCGGGCAGTTTCCGTTGAAGGAGGAGCAGCCAAACTCCAAGTTCACCATTTCAGGACTTTAATGCACGCACACAAACCTGACTTTTTTCATAGCAGCCCTTCCCCAAGCCGAGCAACCGGTTTGCTGAGCGCATCAGCGAAGCAGCTGCCCAGAGAGCTCAGGCACAGAGTCACGTTTCAGGTTAGTTCTGCCCTAAATATTTTTGAGTTGAATCCACACCTTGAACTTTTAAGATGCCGGATCTTAACTGAAGATCTAGGCAAATTTTCCGAGGTGAATTAAGAGCACTTGCAGCTGTTCCGGCAACTATTCCCGGCCCTCCCTAGTATTTTTGAGAGCACATTTTCCAGCTGGGAATGTCTCCTGTTGCTATGCAGATGAGCACCCATATAGAAAGCACAAAAAGCAGGCCTTCTCTCGGCGCCATCCATGACAAAGCACGCAGGGACTTCTCCTCAGACTTCTGGGGACTTTTTCCAAAATTTTCCAGGAAAGTATTTTAACTAAACATGCGACTTTGAAGTGCTTTTTGAAGTTACGCTCTGGCCCGGAGCCCCTCCTTGCTCCTATGACTCAATCCTCATTCTCTGGATTCACAGTAAAAAACACTTCCTTTTGCATGTATCTCACTGAGACAACTCACTCCCTTTGCTCCGACGCTGCCCTCGAAGGCTGTTAATTGAAGGAAGGGATTAAAAGACCCTTCTAAGAATAGCAGGATACAAAAACAACCGAGCTCGTACCTTAAGAAATTCCGTTATACAGTCTGTCAGCTGCTTGTGTCCTTGGATGTTTAACTCCAGCTCGTAGAATTTAGACACGAGTTTGGACTCCCTGCCACACTGGTTGCAGCTAGGGTTGGAAAAAAGACAAAAAAAGACCAAATACGTGAGGTCAGTTCACTGGTTCGTGTGTCTGAACTCCCCGACCACCAGTAAACTACATGAGCTATAAAGACAGGAGAAAAAGTTGTTTAAATTGTAATTAACGTGGTTCACACCTCTTCAACATGAACTCTCTGCAAAAAAGTGGTAACAGGATAATAGAATCTACCAGGAAAAGCAGAGCACCTGCTTACAACTCACGGGCACCTTTTTATATAATTTTTGAGGTGAAATCCACAGCTCTGAGAATGCAGGAATGAAAATATGACATCTGAATACGCTACTTTATGGCTGCAAGACTTTACGTTCCATTAAGTCACTCGCAGGTTTAATTGCTAAATTTTCATTAAGGGATTAAAAGCAGCCAAAGAACTGCACCACCCCCATGTGAATACCATCAGGAAACCACAAAGCTAAAAACCTCTTACAAAACATTTCGGCAGACACTTACCTCCCTGCTCCAGTTGTGAGGAAGGACCTTTCCCTCCCCTTCAACTTCTTCTAAAATGTTTAAATATTTACAGAAAGGTTCTTCCCAATGACCAAATACTTACACCGTGACATAGGCGTACTCTCCACAGAACTGCTTTTGCACTATGTTTCGAACATCTGGGTTTTTTTGTTTGGATAAAGTATCTTCCAGCAGCGACATGAACAGCTTTGAAAACTCCTGGGCATCCTAGAAGAGAAAGCCAAGTCCCTTCACAATACGCTCCAGCACAAAGCCCAATCACAACCTCGTGGCTAATTTGCTGCAAATTACCCACAGCCCTACACACAGGCTGCACGGAGGCTCCGGGCGTGCACTGAATAGAGAAAAGACCAGTTGGGAGAACTAAAGAAAAAAAAAAAAAAAAAAAAGAGGAATTTGTCTAAAAGGAGTGCGAGGCCCCCAGCGTGAGTTGCCCTGGCTCCCGGCCAGCCGCGCCGGGAGGTTTGACTTCTGCCCAGCTCCTCGCAGGGTTCTGCAAGGAAAAAAAAAAAAAAAAATATTCCTGCGGAGTTTTCTATCTTTCAAAGCTTGGCACGCAATTCAAGATGTCCCTGCTCGAATCAAAGGTGAGAAGGAAAATAAAAACACCCCCAAAAATGAGAAGCTGCCCTGTGGATTTGTCATAGAATGGTGAGAGGGACCTAAAGACCATCCAGTGCCACCCCCTGCCCTGGGCAGGGACACCTCCCACCACACCAGCTCCCTCCAAGCCCCCTCCAACCTGGCCTTGAACCCCTCCAGGGATGGGGCAGCCACAGCTT